>VZQC01007915.1:4442178-4457178 GCA_009823505.1 Rhizomys pruinosus
CTCTTACAGAGGACCCGGGTTCGATCCCCAGCACCCACATGGCGGCTGAGAACCGTCGGAAACTCCAATTCCAGGAGAACTCCAGTTCCAGGGGAATCTGACACCATCTTCTGACCTCTGCGGCATTGCACGACACGGGTGCACAAACTTGCATGCAGACAGTACATTCATACACATACAGAAATAAATAAAAATTAATTAAAAAAAAATAGTGCTGCCTTGACTAGAGCAAGCAGCGGTGCTAAGCAGACTCCAGGGGCTAGCAACTCAGGTAGGCAGGCATCAGAGTCCTCAGGAATTCTTTGCAGCAGATGGAATTGTCATGGTAAGGGGAAGGGAGGAGAAGAAGCAGAGGCCTGCTGGCCTGGCTGCACATTCATTTGAGAAGGAGGATTTCATGAGGCTTCCAGGGTGTGAGCTTCAAACCCAAACAGCTTCCAGTGGGGGAAGACGCCTCTGTCAGCATTCTCCAACTGTGGTCAACCTTGGCGCCCAGCTCTGCCCTCTCAAGATTGCTCTGTGTTTCGCTGACCAGAGAGAGCTGTCCAGGAACTCAATGGCGGGTTGTCAATCAAAGGGCATTTGTAGGATGTTGGTCAACTTACTGTCTTTCAGCTTTTGGCAGGGGTGATTCTTTGGAGTAGCACAGAGTGGCTGGGTCCTAGCAGACCTGATGATTAAAAGTGTCCAGTTGTCTAAATGGTGCTGGTCTAAGGGTGTGTTCATGGCACCCTGAGTTCTCAGAGGATCGCAGCACTTCCTAGAATTAACAGACCCCTGTTCTGTGGCTAGATAGCTTTGGCTTCAGCATCATTCAACCACAGGCCAATATTATAAAACAACCTCAGACAGATCCAGAAACCAGGAAGTGTGGCCAGTGTGTCAAAAGGGCCATGGTGACACTGAAATCTGTTTTGAGTGGGCTCATTTTGTTCTGAGAGCCTTTGCAAAGGAATCAGGCTCCACGAGCCCCCAGCACCAACCTCTCTCAGGCGTCTTTGCTTTTCACGATGGGGCCAACTTGTCGGCCACTAGCATCAGAATAGAAGAAAATGAGTGCCAGGCTGGAGAACACTGCTCCCCTCTAGGCGGCAGAGGGCAGGCATCCATTTCCTCCATGGCGAGATTTCCTTCCCCCACCCAAAGACTGCCTTCATGCCTGACCCTTGATCGGTCTAAAAATAAATAGTCAAAGAAGAAGTCAGTGTCTAGCACAGGAATATATGGAAGAGCCTGTCTCCCCAGGTATAGATCTTTTTAAAAACCTGACATCCTTTAACATCAAAATCCATTGCTTTTCAACTCATGGCTAACAGATTTTCAAACCCAAAGTCCCCTGGTAGACCCTGGCAGAGTCTAACTTGTCACATCCCACTTGCCTGATGCATACCTGGAACATTTTTTTTGAAAGTTGACTTCTCCAAAATGCCTAATCTCAATATTTTTGACCCTCATTTATCCCCCACGCCATTCCCTCATTTGCCTGTAGATCCCGTGCTTCGAATTTCCCAGTGACACTTGCTCTCCCTGCTCTTTGTGGCAAGGAAAAAAAAAATCTGTGCTGTGAACACAGTTTGACATTTCCTGACATTTCATGAACTAATTACACTACAAATAATTAAGCATGTTCACATCTGTAACAAACGAAGCAAAATGGTTGTCAGCGGGTGTGATTGATCACCTCCCTGAGATTTGATCTGATGAGATTCTCCCCTCTGTGGGCAGGAGCCCAGTGCCACCAGTTTGCAATCACGCCTTCAGCCCTTTTTTTTTTTTTTTTTTATGAGATCACACTGACGAGATGCTTGCAGAAAAGGATGGGAAAATTAATGACTACAATGAAATATTTGCATTTTTGCAGGGCTGGAAAAACAATGAACAAGAGATGTGTCACCCTCAATTATTTGGTGGTGTTAAGAGCTCACAGACAGCTCCTGCTGGAGAGAGCTGTTGGGAAGCCCGGGGGTGTCAGGCTGGCTGGAAAAAATGGCAGGTGACAAGGACAACGGTTTTTTTATGCTACACAGGCCCACAAAAGCTCAGCTAAAAAGACAAATTGCAGGAGCGATTTCTTATGGAGGGGGAAATTTGTCAGCATTTAAGCTTCTTCCTCCACAAAGGTTGGATGGGGTTGGAAAATAAGCCGGGCGGCAGACAAAGGAATGCAATCTGATATCTGCCAATCGATCCACCTGCCAATGATTTGGTGGTCTTTGTTACCCATGGTTTGGGGCTCTTGGTGTAGGCTGCACACGGTACCCAACCGGACGCTTCCTGCCTACCGGGAACTCATTTGGAAGGGACCCCAGTCTGCGAGAGACTTAATTTGGCTTTTTCAAAGCCAGCTCTAGCCAGCTTTCTGGGCAAATTTCCCTCCTGAAGTTGCCCAAACAAATGGATTTATCATCCAACATGATGCCAGCCTAGAGGCTCCTGGAGCCAGAATGCAAGCAGAAAATAAAATAAATACCTTCGGATAAGGGAGAGGGCCAAGCTGTTTGCTCGGCCGTGTGCCGATTGCCAACATACCATGGTAACCCCAGATGGCAAGATGGAGTTTTTGAAGTTTAATTTTTTAAGTGCAAAACAAATTTCCAGATATAATTTCCCCCATCATTTTAATTTCTCGGTGCATTTGCCCATTGTTTTAAAATGCAATAAACAAGTCAATTTGCAATCCAATTAGTGGTTTGAAATTTTAGCTGTGACAATCCATCAGGTAACAGCTGGCCGTGGAAGTATCTGTGTTTTATAGTGGCCATGTAGAATGCTATGGTACGACTACTCTGTTGAGCACCTACTATGCGTACCACATCACGTGAGGTATGTTAGAGACATTGACCTACAGCCCTACAAGGTAGAGATTTTTATTCCTGCTCTACACATTCAGAGAGGTTAAGTGACTCGCCCAAAGGAACACCATGATTATATGGCCAAACCTGGATCAATTTAGCTCCAAAGATTAAGGGTACCTCTCTCTGTTCTTGGGGTCACTATCATTTGGATTCTTGGTAGGTCAGTCCACCTCACCCATCCCTGAGAGGGTTGGTGCCAATGTCAGTCGGACGAGCTGATTCATCGCCCTCTGCCTTCTCTCTGTCCTCTGTCCCTGAGTGCCCTCTCCTCTCAGCCCCAGCCCCAGCACTCTCAGACCGAGATGAGCGTGTTCTCCATTACAGGTCCTTGAGAGTGTCCCGTGTCCTGCCCCCAATCCATTAGGGAAATGAAACTTTCTATCTACTCAAGAAAAAAAATCAGCCTGTATGTTGGGGAACCCTGACTCTTAAAATAAAAATATACCTACTCCAGGGGCCTCGAGGCAAAAGGTAGCTGTGTTCTGTTACCCTGTATAGGAACTGAGGCTTCAGTTTTTTGGTGTTCTGTTTGAATTCCACAGGTAAGGGAGCTCGTGATCACACATCCCTTCTCCCTGAGCATGAGCTTTGGTTGGCTTCCTGGCTCCTTGCTGCAGGCAGTATCGGGTGGGCATATTAAACCTGACTATGAGGACTGGGTGACGTGGCAGGATTTCCAGGTGGATTTCAGGGCCTTTCAATTATTAGATCACTAGATCACAGTGCAGATTGGAAGCCTTAACCACCTTTCTTCTCTTTAGCCTCAAAACTCAAATGTTTATCTGCCATTTGTCAGGCTTAGGCTTTTAAAACGCCATTGTTGCTGCTTGTCCAGGGCAGGATAAATCCAGGCATTTTTGACCTTCATTCCACAACTTGACTTCAATATCTGCTAATTCCTTTTTATGAAACAAATTGCCTCAATCACCTTCCCATTTAACCAACTGCAGCTTAAATTGTTTTTGTTCTCTCTCCGAAGTTCTTTGTCCAGATTAAATGCTGTTGCATGGAACGCTCTGCTCTCGGCTGAAGTGGGAAGGCCGATTCGATTAGTATAGACTCTGGAATTGGGTAAGTACCGTGTCAGTGTCCTTTCTAGAAAAGAGGTGACGCATCAGGGGATATTAAGAATGGCCATTTAATGTAAAATCTCAGATAATACACGAGTTAAATGGAGAAAATGAGAGAAAGCTTTTAAGCATTCTCCCAAGACGGATTGCAGAATAATATTATTGGACACGGGAGGGGGCTGATTGACACTGTCAGGAGGCCATTATGGAAGTGGTGTAAAATCATTATGGCAAAAAGCATCTCAGACCTGCAGCCCGGGAGAGGCAACATGTAATGAGTTATCAATAGAGAACCGGTGATTTGGTTATATCACGATATGAACAGAAACTTCCTATTGCGTAATTTGAATCTGGCATTCTGATGAATGGGACAGGATAGAGCCCCATTTCCTCTGTGAGTAATGGGGAGTAATGGGCAGGGCAGGAGGGGGGGTGACACGGACATAATAATCACCAGACAACCCTGTTAGAAGTTTTCTCTGAACCAAGGATTCAAAAAATGCCCTTTGAAAGTCACCTCTCATTCCAATAAAACTACTCGTGAAAACTAGAGGCACCTGCCTTAGCTGGCTAATTTAATTTTTTGAAGTAATGTGTTTAGACATTAGTTATCTCCATTACTGGGGTTTTGCTCCCCTTAAACTTGGCTCTCAAGACAAGTGTGTGCACCTGCCTTGTCCCAGTCTCTATCCTGCTGTGCTTAAAACCACTGCAAAGCAGCCTGTGTCACCCCCAGTGTACAGCTGGAAACTGTTGCTCAGAGGGATAGCACAGTTTAGAAAGGGACAGTGAAGTTAGGATTTGACTTCTGTGTATGACTCCAAGGCCCAGCAAATTTCTTCCTTACCAGGCTCTCTCTCTCTCTCTCTCTCTCTCTCTCTCTCTCTCTCTCTCAACCTATCCTACCTTTAACCACCCCAATCATAAAATTCCTTATTGAGTGTATTAGTCACTTTTCAGTTGCTGTGATAAAACCACCACGAGCAAGGGAATTTATAAAAGGAAGAGTTTATTTGAGCTTACGATTGACGGTTCCAGGGAATCAGAGTCCATTGTGGCGGGAAGCATGGTGGCCGGGGCTGGAGCAGCAAGCCGAGGGTCACATCTCGCAATGAGCACAGGAAGCAGAGAGAGAGAGAGACTGGAGACCGCAAGGCTTGTTAAATTCACTAAGCCTGCCCCCAATAACATACTTCCTCCAGCACAGCCACACCTTCTAAGACCTCCAAGAACAGTGCCACCAACTGGAGACAAAATGTCTGAATACTTAAAGCCTATGGGGGGACATTCTCATTCAAAACACCACATTCCACTCCCTGGCCCCCATAGGCTCCTGACCATATAAAATGCAAAATGCATTTAGTCCAACCTTAAAAGTCCCCATAGTCTTTACCAGTCTCAATTCTATTCAAAAGTCTACAGTCCAAAATCTCTTCTGAGACACAGGCCAATCTCTTAACTGTAAACTCCTGTAAAATCAAAAGGCAAATTACATACTCCCAACATACAGTGGAACTGAATACACATTCCCATTCCAAAAGGCAGGAATAGAGGCATAATGAGGAAATACTGGACCAAAATCAGCAGGGCAAACACCAAGTCCAGTAGCTCCATGTGCAACTTCTGGGGCTTTGCTTCTAAAGGGCTTAGATGGCTCAGCTCTTCCAGCTTTGCTTGCAACATACATCTCTTTCTTAGGCTGGTACCACTCCCTGTATGCAGCTCTCCTTGGAAAACATCTCACAGCTCTGGCATTTCGAATGTCTTCTTGGGGTCTCTACTGCCAACCAGGCTTTACATTCACAGCTTCGTACAGTGGCCTATCAGGGCCTTCTTTATTCAGGGACACCCGTGCTGCACTCTGCTTGGCCTCTGCAGCTCCCTGAAACCGTGGAGGAAGAACTGATGACCCCTTCACTCTTGCAAACTTCATGCCTCTAAAGTCAGCACCATGTGAATGAAACTGCCGAGTTTGGCTGCAAGTTTGAGAAGGGCTAATTCAACCACATTTGCAACTTTTCTCTGCCCTGGACTTGTTGGAGTAGAAAACGCTTTCAGTATTTTCCTTTCAAAAATTGGAGGCTTAGCTGGGTGTGGTCTTGCCCTGAAGGTACTGTTTCTGTTGTTTACTTGTAAATCTTGAGGCCTCTCCTTAATCAATTTAATCTCACTTTTTCCATTGCTTACTTGTAAATATCTAAGCCTTTCCTTAATCACTTTAGTCTTCTTATCAAAAGGAACCTCTCCTTCACATGCCTTGGCCCCACCTTTAATCTTCCCAGTGCATTTTTCAGGTCCTAACTGTACATTCTGCGTTTCTTTCTGCCCCATCTGTTCTTCTTCACTGTAGATCTGTACAATATTCACCATTAACAGCCACACCACCATTTCTACATTAGGCTGTCTTGAAATATCCTCTGCCAAAGACATTAGTCCATTGCTTTTCAACTTAGTGTCAGGCAAGCATTTGGACTGTGTGCAAACTGCTGCCAAACTCTTTATCAAAATATCCCAATTGCTGCCTAAGTCTTTATTTTCCTCTGGAATTTTTTTTTGCATTTTTTGCAGCAATGCTTTCTTCCAGGCTTCTACTAGAATGGCCTGTTAAGCTCTGCTTACAGTAGTCAACAGCTTTTCTAGCCCAAAGTTCCAAAGTCTTCCACATTTCTCCAAACATCCACATGGTCAGGTTCTTCACAGCCAACAGCCCACTCTCTGGTACCAAATAACTGTATTAGTCACTTTTCTGTTGCTGTGATAAAACCACCATGAGGAAGGGAATTTATAAAAGGAAGAGTTTATTTGAGCTTATGATTGACGGTTCCAGGGAATCAGAGTCCATTGTGGCGGGAAGCATGGTGGCTGGGGCTGGAGCAGCAAGCCGAGGGTCACATCTCGCAATGAGCATAGGAAGTCAAGAGGGAGAGACTGGAGACCGCAAGGTTTATTAAATTCACTAAGCCTGCCCCCAATGACGTACTTCCTCCAGCACAGCCACACCTTCTAAGACCTCCAAGAACAGTGCCTCCAACTGGAGACAAAATGTCTGAATACTTAAAGCCTATGGGGGACACTATCATTCAAACCATCACATTGAGTTTCAAAATACAAATTCTTCCACTGCCCAGTTTTGGGACAAGTGAGTTATTTGACTAATCCACTTTTTAAAATTATTGCTATTGGGGCTGGAGAGATGGCTCAGTGGTTAAGAGCACTGACTGCTCTTGCAGGGTTTGATTCCCAGCACCCACATGCGGCTAAGAACCATCTTTAACTCCAGTTCCAGGGGAATCCAACACCCTCTTGTGACCTCCATGGCATTGCACAACATGGGTACACCAACCTACATGCAGACAGTACATTCACACATAAAAAATAAATAAAATTTTTTAAAAATTAAAAAAATTATTGCTATTTAACCAAGAAGAAATGTTCTCTCTGGGCTTCTAAGAAGGATGGTAGCCATTTGTGCTAATACAGAAAGAAAGCTCAATTCAGAAGATACCGTCCATCTATGAAAGTAGGCTGTTTTCTTTCATAAAGCCACCTAGACTTAGGAGCAATGGCTGGCCCCTAATGAGGATGGGTGGACTGGGGTGAAGGGAGCTTGCTTTCTACTGCTCATCCTACTGTGGTTTAGAATGCCCAACCAGGGGTAGGAAATCAGCTAAATTGAAAGTGTGGGAAAGGCAGGGATCAGTAGCATCTCAGTGTCCTATTCACATCTGACTCTCCTCCTGGGACTCACCTGCTGTGGATCATGTGTACTGGTGCAGAGAGACCTCCAGGATTCAGCTCTTAAAAAGGCAAAAGTAAGGACTGGGGAGACAGCTTGGTGGGCAAAAGGCTTGCTGCGAAAGCAGGAGGACTAGAGTTTGGATCTCCAGAACCTGAGTAAAACCAGGCAGATATGGCAGCCAGCCAGTAACCAAGGAATCCCTGGATAAGGCTGGTTAGCCAGACTAGCTGAAATGGTGGGAGCTGGGGTCCTTGACAGACTCTGCCTCAATATATAAGGTAGAGAGCAAATCAACCTCAACCCTAGGCCCACCCCATGCACATACACACATGTGAGTGTACACACACACACACACCCCACATATAAAAAATGTCAAAAGTCACAATCATGTATATGTGTGATTCCAGTTATATATATCCTGTGGATAAGCCAGAACCTTGTACATAGTAAGCACACATAGTTCTACCACTCAAATATGCACCAACCTTATAATTTTATATGAATATATAATATATAAAGGTGTACTTTTATATCTATATAGAAATGCATGGGGATATGTCTGTGTAATTATGTATGCACACATATGGATTGTGCATTTTATGTCCATGATTCCATTTGTATAAGCACATTTGTATAGCAAACGTTCAGGGGTCTCATACTAGAAGCTGATAGAACTAGTTATCACTGGAGAGCCTGAGCTCCTTGGATGGAAGCAAGGTTTATGCATCTTTATACACTTTTACATGTTCTGAATTTTTATATGAACAGGTATTATTTTATTAAAAAAATTTCAATCTCTGCTGGTTGTATTTTCTTAGTTATGCTTTTGGGGGGGATCTTTTTGAGACAGGGTCTCCTTGCAGTCCCAGCTGGCCTAGAATTCAGTATGAAGACCAGGCTGGTCTCAAACTCTTAGAGATCCGACTACCTTTGCCTCCTAAGTGCTGGGACTAAAGGTATGTGCCACCACACGAGGCTGCAATTGCACTTTTTTGTATCATCCTACTGTCTCGTGATAGATACATTTCAATCATAATATAAAATTGGTATTTAAAAATATTAGTCTGTAGCAGTTCATGAAGAAGTACCTTATTCTGATATATAAAATAACTGGTTTACTGAGATACATTTCACATACCATAATATTTGCATATATTGCTAAAATTCCTTCTGGAAACTATGTGCACCCACAGTGTCCCACCTCCCCCTCCTGTGGTCCCAAAAGCAAAGCAATAATAACTCCCCAAACTGTAGTTTGGAAGATTCTAGTGAGTTTAATTGGGCTTGCTTACAGAGCAAATGGGTGAGGGGTTACTTACAGGAATGTTGGTGTTCCCTCTCCCAGGAAAGTTCCGGTCCTGGAATGGACCCTGCAACCTCTGCCCAAGATGTTGACGGCAAGAGAGACCTGCCTCCCATACCCCAACAAGCCCTTGTTAATAACATTTTAATATAACTATATCCTAAAAAGCTGTGTAACTAATACATTCATCCACTCGTTAGTGTTTCAATGTGTACTCTACTCCTCATATGCCTGATTTGAGTGCTTGATCTCCAGAGAGTGGTGCTATTTTGGGAGATTCTGAGAGGTGGAAGTGTTGGGAAGAAGCAGATCCCTAGGGGTGGGTCATTGGGTTTGTATTAGCCCTGGCCACTTCCTGTCTTGCTTCCTGTTTCTTGGTCAGACATTTAGTGAACAACTGTCTTCTGCCATGTGCTCCCAGTACCATGATGTTCTGTCCAGGAACCTGGGCCCACATGATCACAGATGGAGTCCTCTGAAACTGTGAAGCAAAATAAACCCTTCCTCCTTCAGTTAGATATTCAGAGCGACATGAAAAGAAACTAATATGCATTCTTATTGAAAATACCCTGGGAAGCCTTTACCACAGAGCCCAGTGGAAAAGTCTTCCTTCCCTGTTCTCCTTGCCCAGCTTTCCTCCCCAGAGGTAAGGTAAGTATGGTTTTATGTTCATCCTTGCAGTAACTTTTCTGCATTTTTCTTCTATTTATGCACAAAAGCATAGCTTTCTTATTTTCACATAATGTGGTCACACTTGTGTTGTGTAATTCTCCCTTTTTGTTATCTAACAGCTCTTGAAGATCTGTAAGAAAGTTTAAATTATGTGGGTTAATTTTTATAGGTCTCTCTACATCTCTCCCAGAAATTCACACCTAGATGCGCTTCTGGAAACTCCCTGGTTTAAGTTCTAGCATAACAGCATGGCTGGTCATGCATCTCTCTAGACCCCTACTAGGACCATTTTTTTTTAAGTTCATGGTGATCCTGTGGTCAGACTTTCTGAAACCAAATGATGACTCTGCCATTGACAGGTGCGGTGTCCCTGGGTCTCTGTGCCTCAGTTTCCTGATTAGTAAAATGAGAATTAGAAACCTCTATTCCTCGAATGGTAGCGCAAGCTGGTGGGGGCGGAGCCTTCACTCTGTGACAACCAGTTACCCCTCCCTACTGTAAACTAGATGATATAGTCTGGGGTCACAGACTTGGGGAGAGACCAGCTTTAGTGTAATTCTCCTCACTAAATAGTTCCATGTGTGATCATCGGGGACTCTGGCCCTGGGAGTTAAGACCTCAACCTGGGGGGAGTTAGGTAAGGCTACAATCCCTAAGCCTTATTCTTTTGATTGAAATAAAATTGCAAAATGAAGGGTAATCGCAATAACAGACCATTATCCATTCGATCCATGCTGGGCCATCAGGAAGGATATTGACATAGCCACAAAAAGTGAGTCCAGATCCCAGGGCTGAGCCCTTGAGAGAAGCCAGGCAGAAAGAAAGAGTGGAAATTGCTGTCAGAATTGAAAATATGAAGCCCACAGCTGCCGCCATTGTCCTGAAGAGCCAGGCACCAACCGTACCTGCCTGGGGTTGAGCACGGAAAACTAGTGGCCCTCGAGCCCCTCAGGACAGCTCTCAGCCATGGAGCTGAGCCAGCCCCCACGTCATCTTTGGCAGAGTAGATGAGCTGTGATTATTGGGCCCTGTAAAATGATCAATGAATATTTGTTGGATTGTGTAAGATCAATTGGACTTTTATTTACTTGTTTACTCCCAAAACCAAGTGGCAGGCTCCTTGGATATGCTAATGAGATGGAACCATTGACTGGGTCATTAATTTAGGGAGCTGTGCAGGGGCTGGCTGACATATATCAGCTCTGTTGGAGAATCAAAGCTGGAGATAGCTGTGGCTAGCTGAGGCTTTCTGCTTTCTTGGCTCATCTCAATGCTGGTCTTGTGCATGTTTGAAAGAAGACTCTGCCATCCAGGACACCACACTTCTCGTGTCTTCTAGCATCTCAGGGAAGATTCTGCCTTGCATGCCAACACAAACCCTTGTGTGATCGGGGGGGGGGGGGCGGAGGGGGAGATACACACTCCTGTGATTTTTATACTTTTTTATGCCTACTTCAAATCAGAATTAAGTTGTGTTTGTTATTGCTTGAATTAAAATGTGCCCTAATTCACTTTGTTGGTTATCATACATTAAAAATCAAAAGTGGTTTCCTGCTGCTTATAAAACGGCCAAGAAGGGAGAAGAAAGACACTCAGGGGCAAGATCAAGTTTCGACTGTTCTGTTTGTTCATTTCCTGTAAGATGATCAGGCTATCAGTTTCATACAACAGTGGCGACACGGGTCTAAAGATGTGGAGACAAAGAGCTGAGTCATGCAAATCCCATCACACCTCTTAGCCAGCCTGTGGGAACAGGAAGGGATTCTCTACCAAGCAGGACAGGACAGACTATGCTGCAGTGACAACCCCAAGTAGTTATTTTATACCATTGCTGTATATCTAACTCGGCAGGGCTATGGGCATGGTGGCCACTTGAGTCCTAGGCCACCACCTCTGTCACAGTAATACCTACGGAACGTGGAAGTCAGGGATTTTTACTGCCTCTGGCATTTAATTGGCCAAAGTGAATCACGTGGCCATGATGACTTAAAGGAGGTAAAACCTGTGAGCTTGTTTTTTCTTATCAGGAAGGAAGAGAGCCAGAGATATTTGTTGAATAGCAGAAATAACTGCTACCGATCCCAAATTTGTGGGGATCAATGCTGAAGTGCCAGCGTTGGCTCCATGCAGATAAAACCTCGATCCCCCAGGAAATCTAGACTCCTGAGGCAGCTTCTGTTCTAATTCAATGAGGCTTCCTTCTTGTGACAGTCCTTCCCTCCCATCTTTGTTATCCCAAACCATCTACTCCTGAATGTGCAAGCCATCCCGCCAGCTCTGGGTGGGAGATCCTGGGAGAGGAAGTCAGCTCTCACCCGCAACTCCAGCACCCCCTTCCTCCTCTGACCTTCTGAAGGGTAAACCAGACTTTCAAACCTATATCTGGCCAGAGACTAGACCTGGAATATCTGTAGAACTTCTCCAAGGAAAACCCAAAAAACAGTTTTTAAGGACCAAATGACTCCAATGGCTATTTTATAAAAGAAGATAGATGAGGCCGGGCGTGGTGGCGCACGCCTTTAATCCTAGCACTTGGGAGGCAGAGGCAGGCAGATCTTTGTGAGTTCAAGGCCAGCCTGGTCTACAGAGTGAGTTCCAGGACAGCTGGGGCTACAGGGAGACCCTGCTCGAAAAGACCAAAAAACAAAAAAAAAAAAAAAAAAAAAAAAAAAAAAAAAAAAAGAAGATAGATAAATACCTCCAAATACCTGAACAAAACTCAGTATCACTAGTCATCAAGAAAATGTAAACTAACAGTACATTAACATTCCCAGGAACCCACTGGAATGGTTAAAACTAGAGTAACTGACAGTAGCAAATGTGGATGAAGATGTGGAGTACTGGAAACTTTCACTGTTGGTGGCATGTGAAATGGTATGGTCTCTTCTGGGGAAAGCATGGGGTTTTGTGTACATAAATGTTTGAGGTGTTTGCCAAGGAGACTTACAGTCAGGATTTTCAAAAGAATTACATGAGAAGGGGCTAGAGAGATGGCTCAGAGGTTAAGAGCACCGACTGCTCTTGCAGAGGACCTGGGTTCGATTTCCAGCACCCACATGGCAGCTAAGAACCATCTTTAACTCCAGTTCCAGGGGAATCCAATGCCCTTTTCTGACCTCTGCAGCATTGCATGACATGGGTGCACCAACTTACATGCAGACAGTACACTCATCCACATAAAAAATAATAAATAAAATTTTAAAGATATTTTTTAAAAAGAGTACATATTGCTCTTCAAAGGACTTGACTTTCCAACATATAGCTCCAGGGGATCTGACAGGCTCTTCTGACCTCCATGGGTATTTACTTACACACATATGGCAAACACACACACACACACACACACACACACACACACACAAGTAAAAAATCTAAAAGATCTAGGCGTGATGGCACATGCCTTTAATCCCAGCACTCGGGAGGCAGAGGCAGGTGGATCTCTGTGAGTTCAAGGCCAGCCTGGTGTACAGGGTGAGTTCCAAGACAGCTGGAGCTACAGGGAGACCCTGTCTCAAAAACAAACAAAAAAACAAACAAAAGATAATAAAAGTACATAAATCTAAAAGAAAAAGAATTGTATGAGAAAAGCAGTAGAACAGGCAAAAAAACAAACATCCCTGGCTGTCATAATTAAGAAAATGGATAAATAAACTGAGATGAGGTCATATAACACATTTAGCAATAAAAACAGACTGTTGGTGTAAAAACCTAAATATATCTCAGAAACATTATGCTGAGTGGAAAAAAACTATATGAGGGAGGATGTACTACACGACTTCATTTGGGGGGGAGGTCTAGAATGGATGAAATTAATTCATGATTTCGTTTCAATGGGAAAAATTCTTGCTTCTTGTGGTATGGAAGCAGGTAGTACCTGGGGAAAGAGAAGAGGAAAGTTGGTCAGGACCTGGCTATCCCTGGATTAGAGCCCATGTGTTATCATGAACATGCATATAAACATCACTCCCTCAGCCCTCAACACTCAAGGAAGTGTCCAACAGCCAAGGCCACAGCTACAAGCCTGAATCTCCTGTCCTGGACTACAGCACACGGCCACAGGCTCATCCAATGAAGACAATTCCTCAGTTGAGGTTCCCTCTAACCAGGTGTGTCAAGTTGACAACTAACACTATCCAGCACAAGGACACGGGGCAGAGTAACCCATTTAGAACTGCTCCCTTGACCCCATGTCCCTGAGCTCATTTGGAAAGGGAGGTCCTGAGCCCAGTGACATCGCTCTGAAAGCTGCCTGGGATGTGTCTGTCTTCCAAGCAGCTCTGTCCTTCCTTCCCTCTCTATATCCTAAAACAAAGCTGTGCAGGGGCCAAGCTGGGTGTTTTGTTTTACTTTTTCCAAAGCTAAAGTGAGGATGTCCAAGACCGTCTCATTGATTCATATAATCGATTTATTTAATAGGATCATTACCCTGAAGCCTGGGGGAGAGAGGAGCCAGGGGCAGCTGAGGACCATGCACACAGCTATAAAAACCACAACTGCATTAAACGCAATAGAATGGCTAAAATCTGTCCCAGATCCACATTAGAGGAAGCGTGTCATAACCCTCCTGTCACAACATGGGATTTAAAAGGAGCCTCCAGAAACGGAGCACGTGACCCCGGCTGGCTTGCCCAGCTGCAATGTCCTGTAAACTGCTTAGAAAACCCTGAGAAGGTTTCTGTGGCCCTAATTTCTGCCTCTAAAGCAAGCCAGACTCCCTGGAGCCTCATTTTGGCTCTGTTCTTTGGGACTGAATATTGTTCTCTCTGGTTCATTATTAAAGTATAAACAACACCAGAAAAAGTATCACTCATCAACATTCCTGAGTATATGTGGACAGTGACTAATACTGTGACATTAGGCCCAATGGACTCCTCTGTTTTATCCTGGGCTGACATCCATTGGCTATGCCATCTGAGACTAGTGATGGAAGATCTCTGAGGCTGTCTCCTCATCTGTGAAATGGGGCTGGGAACAGTCCCCTCTGACAAGGTTGCTGAGGTTAAAAGTGAACAAAGCTAAGGCACTCAGTGAAGCACCTCCCAGGTAGAGGTATTGCTATGTTAATCATGTGGGCATGATGATGATGATGATGATGATGATGATGACTGGTGAGCCACTGGAGTGAACACTAGCAGGAGGTCCAGCTTTGCTTGCAAATAGGTCTGATGAAGAATAGAAAAAAACGTATGATCAGAGTTATCTGAACATGTTGTCGGGGGGAGTTGCAGTACCCATCTATGGGAGGAGTCAGGAGTGGAATTAAAGGTTCTTCCAGGGGAAAGTGCATTTGAACTGTCCTTGGAGGAAAAGTGTGGCTTGCACACTGGAAGGTTAAGACTAAAGGGGTGCTCCATGTGAGCA
>VZQC01007915.1:4464365-4508483 GCA_009823505.1 Rhizomys pruinosus
CTGGTGCCTTCCTGGCCATCTCCTCGCTGGGCACAGGCGCGCTCCCCTCTGGTGCCTTCCTGGCCATCTCCTCGCTGGGCACAGGCGCGCTCCCCTCTGGTGCCTTCCTGGCCGTCTCCTCCCTGTGCTTCACATTTCTTTTTTTTTTTTTTTTGAGACAGGGTCTCCCTTTAGTCTCAGTTGGCCTGGAGCTTGCTATGTAGACCAGGCTGGACTTGAACTCACAGAGATCCACCTGCCTCTGCCTCCCAAGTGATGGGATTAAAGGTGTGTGCCACCACTCCCAGCTTGATCCTTTTTGTTCTAGCCTAGTCTATGTTGCTTTTAATGCCCACAGTCATGACCCACTCTTGAATTTGCCGTGCACTCATGAGCTGCAAAGGGAAAACACTGGCCAGAGTCCTCTTGCTAGTTCATTTCTGCCTGCAGCATTCCCAGGTAGACATTTTTCTTCTTTGCACTTTGAGCTGCTTAGAGCTGGTATCCAAGACATAGAGCTGTCTGGCAGGTCCCTGGGCCTGAGCAATTGTTGTCAATTGTTGTTAGCAGTCATTGTGTTGTGGTTATAAGTAGGTCTGTGAGAGATTTGGGGTCGCAAAGAAAGTGGGAGCACTTCCCTTAAAATATAATAAATTAAAAAAAATTAATGCTCAAAAAAATAATCAAAATGAGGACTGAAGAGATGGCCCAGTACTTAGGAGCCCTGCCTGCTCTTGTAGAGGACTAGAGTTCAGTTCCCAACACCCACATGGCAGCTCATAACTTTCTGTAGTTCTAGTTATAGAAAATCTGGTACCTTCTTCTTGCTTCCACAAGAATTGCACTCATGTTATTAGGCAGGCAAATACTCATATATATCAAATAAAAGTAAATCTTTTTAATATAAAAAAAAGAAAATGGGAGCACAAAGACGATGTCTGCCAACTGAGCAGAAGAGGAAGTTTCTCCTCTGGGTTCTGCTTTCTAGAAGCAATAATAACAAAAGCCCTGATGTTCAGCGGCAGAAGTAGATGTGAGCTAGGTCGCAGCAAGTCCTCTGTCCCTATGGCACCTGGGGAAGTCCCAGGTACTTATGACCAGAGTCCTGATATTACCAAATATTCCCCAAGAGGCAAAACTGTCTACACTTGAGACCCGTAGATAATGAGTAAAAAACTACAATTATCAGTGTATAGCCTCTCCCTTTAGAATTTTTACTTGTTAAAACTAAACTTTTAGGACACCAACTTCAAACTTCTGCCTCCCAAGGCTCAGAGATCATTGTGGAAGCAAGGGCAGAAAGATTGTAAGAGCTGGAAGTGGCGGATGACCAGAAGGAAACAGAGGTTTCTAGACCGCTGGCAAGTTACACCTGGAAACTCACAGCAATGATGACGGCATGGACAAGTCCCATGCAAACTCAAACCAGACAAAATTCCAGCATAGACATGGGGAAGTGGGTAAGAAGTCCCAGCCCAACCCAAGGTACTTTTGGCAACTCGTGGCTCCTGGGAGGGGGAGAGTGCTTTGCAGGGATGGGACTCTCAGTAGCTTGACCGGGCTCCAGTGGGTGGACTGAGGCTGAGGGACATATGGGGAAACAAATCAGACTCTAGAGGCCACATTGTGTATACAGTAGAGGACATTAAGTTGGGTGAGGAGGCAGTGGGCAGAGGTGCAGATGGGGAGGGATCCAAATACTATCAAATCATATTGTATGAAATTCACATGAATTCAATAAAAATTTAAAACCCTAAACTTTATATTATATATATATATATATATATATTTATACTCAGACAAAACTTTCATTGTTAAGAAAGAAAAAGCAACAGTTTCCCAAAGTCAGAGAGAAATCCAGCAATATGTCCCACTGACATGTGGCTCAGGTGGCTGGAATGTGCTAGAAGGATCTGGAAGGATGTTCTGTGTGTCAAGTACAGTAGCACGGAAGCAGGGCCACGTGTGCTTCTCCAGAGCTTCTCCAGTTGGAGTCTGGCAGCTCTGCATTCTGCAACCATGTTCTAAGACCACAGTGCTGAGACTGTTGGATAGGAAGTGCTGTCTGCACACTACACATTCAGGGAGGCTGGATCTTCAGTCCAAATGGGTTCATCCTGGGTAATGGTTTCTCTTCTTGATTGTCTTTTGATGATGACTCATGTTTCCATCTACCTGGTTTGGGAGGACCCATTCGTAGCCTGGGTGCCAGGGGTGAGAGGAGAGCTAGAGCCAGCTCAACAGCGTATCCCATCCCTTAATCCGAAGTTTGATTCAGAGATGGCCCATGAGGCTGTGGGGGCCAACTGCAGATAGACACAGGTGTTGGGAGAAGCACAGGTATAGGCATGGGACATGAAGGCTAGGGCCACAGGGAACCCCTGTGTAGGTAAACATGTGTCCCGTCTGAAAAGAACAGAGAGAAGAAGGTAGGAGAGAGCAAGCCCTGGTAACATCGCCTGTTGATGGCTTCAGTCAGAAGCAGGTGCCAACCAGGACTCCTGGCTGCAGAAACATTAAATAAATTCCCATTTCTGCTTAAGTTTCCATTGGGAGTTTTTGTCACTCACAAGTGAAACCACACCTGACTACCAGAAGACAGAATGGCTTCACCAACAGTGGTCTTTGGGGATTATTTTTAATCCAGACCACATTTAACTTTACTACTAGAGATGCTTTTCATAAACAATCATGGTATTCCATGTAGGACATGAGTAGACAGCCATTAACACTGTACAATGACTTGGGGCTGGAAAGTTGGCTCAGTGATTAAAAACACTGGCTACTTTTGCAGGGGACCCAGGTTCAGTTACTAATACACACCTCATGGCTAACAACCATCCCTAACTCCAGTTCCAGGGGATGCAATTCTCTCTTCTGGCGTCCTAGGGCCTTGGACATACATGGTACACTTATAGAGGCAAAACACTCATACACATAAAATGAAAATAAATAAATAAATAAATAAATAAATAAATAAATAAATAAATAAATAAAGGCATACAAGGTCTTTCAAATTCCCTTCTTGGATAGACTACCAAAACAGAAAGCTTCTATATAATCCAACAAGGCCTACATCTGATGTACTAACAGGACAAGTTCAGAGTGAGGACTGACATTCAACACATTGTTTAATGAGTTCACAAGCTGACCCTGACTTTCAGGAAATGAACTGAAAATGGCAGAATTACTCATCTAAAGATCCGCCATCTGTGACAGCAGAAACTCCTGCCCTTTGGAGGAACACCCCCTCGATGGCATCACTGCAAAGGCTACACTGGCACAATCCAAGTTCAGGGCATCAAGTCCTACAGGGGGCTTTGTTTAGGGAAGCCGAGTCTGTGTGAGGAGGTGCTGAGGTCTGGTAGCCTGCCCTGCATGCAGTGACTCGTGGCAACATACTAATTATAAAATGTCAGAGAAGAGAGGGAAAGAAAAGAGAGGTGGGATAATGAACGACAGAGGAAAGAAGAAAAAGATTCTAAGCAATAAAACAAGCAAGCAGAAACCCAGAAGCCTGCCCACTTAAATGTCCCTTTTGTCTATGCATCAGACAGCGATTGGAGAGTTGACCGGGAGTCCCTCAACCCTAGAGAGAGACGTTAATAACAGCATCTGGGGTCATTAGTCTGAGTCTGAGGTACCCAGTGGTAAATTGCCCAGACTACTATCAGATGCCATGCCAGAAACACAGGTTCCATCTCTTCCTCTCTGCATTGCTTGACCTTCATAAAATCTCTCCGGCTGTTTGGTAACAGCGCTGAGCTTGCCAACAAGGCTTTCCAATGCCTTATTTGCCATGTTCTCACCACTGCGCACTGGGCCAGGCAGGGTCGGGGGAGGGGGCAGCTTGCTCATGAGCATAGCAGCTCCTTCCTTCTTGGACCCCACAAAGCATGTGCAGTTAGCAGGCATGTGGCTGAATCACATCTGGGTCTATCTCACACCTACTGGCTATTCCCTGGAGTCTTCTCTGTGTCCTTGATTTAGGATTCCTAGTAGAGCTATGTGTCCTGTTAAGTAGGCACTAGTTTTGTGAGTTGTGCCCAAGTCATAATTTTTTACACAAATACACCAAGGAGAGCTGAACGTAGTCTTTTGGGCAAGCAGGCTAAGAAATGTCCCTCTATCTAAAGAAAAAAAAAAAACCGGCAGGACAAGGGACAGGACTCATTAATGACAATGATGCTGGGGCATGTCTTCTTCTCTTTCCCCTCATGTTCAAGTGCTGACTCTGAGACCCTGAGCTGAGGACCGCACCTCCTGGAGCCTCTGCCTCTTCCTCAGAGGAGCCTGGTAAGCTCTCTGTCAACAAGGTATTGCAGGGGCAGACAAGAACACGGCAGTTGCTACCATCATCACTGCCGTTCTCTTGGGTTCTCTCATGGCCAAGTTCGCTGTCCTCCTAGTACCTTCTGAGGAACCCCCAAGGGCCAGCAACTTGGAACCTGCAAGTTGCTTCCAGATGAATTCCCCAAATCAAAGAGATAGCATTCATCCATTCATTCATTCATTCATTCATTCATTCATTCGTTTGTTTATTCGCTCATTTGTTCTTCAGTAGCACCTCTCCCAGCATACATCATTCACAGTAGATGCTCAGCTAGCTTGCCAATCAGACATTGTTGGCACATTAGGAATCATCCCAGTGAACCCCGGAGCCTCTGCTGGCTGAGAGCGGGTGGTGATGGCATTTGAGTAGGACTCTGTGGCCCTAGATATGTTCATTCCTTTACCAACTTAATGTCAGGGCCACAAATGCCAAAATTAGCCCCATGGAGAGCTTTACTTCATAAGTAATTGGTTAGACCCAAGTTAGACTCAATAAAGAAAGGCTATGGGAAGCAGATTAATGACATTTTGATGAACTTTTCAACTCAATTTGAAAAGCCATGCTACGTTAACCACAGTTTCCAATTACCCTCCAGGAGAAACTGCAGAAGTTGAGATCCCCGGAAGTGCAGAATGTTCTCTCAGAGAGGCCAGGAGCTAAGCTAAATGGTAGCCATCTGCTAAGATCATTGCTGCATCCATGGTCAAGGGCAAAAGCAACTGACCCAAGCGATGGATGGAGTCTTTCCTCAGAGGAACACTCCAGTTCCTACCAGTCCAAATGGAAGTAATACTGGATTTCTGCACAAAAAGTAATATGGCCATGTTAAGAAAAAAAAGAAAGAGGCACCTCTTTCTGCTAGACATGACAGTTCCATCTCTTTAGAGGCCACTATGGGTAGACCAGCTGCCTTCTGGCAATCACAGCTGATGTGGTCCCAGGCACTTACAGGAGCAATGGCTCTCTCTATTCCCTCACTGGACTCTACAGGCCCCTTGGGATGGGACTGCTTTCTGCATTGCTGTGAAGCAATTGAGTAAACTGGGATTTGATCACACACAGACACACACACACACATCTATCTATCTATCTATCTATCTATCTATCTATCTATCTATCTATCTATCATCTGTGACAGGGTCTCGCTATGTAGCTGTGTCTGGCTTAGAACTCACTATAGTAGACCAGGCTGACTTATTCCCCACAGAGATCTGCAAGCTTCTGTCTCCTAAATCCTGGGATTAAGGGTGTATCCCCACACACACCAGGATGATATGTGTTTTTATAATTTTTTATTATTTTGATTTTCTGTGTACAAGTATATGAGTGTATTGCCTGCATGTATAAGTGCACCTGTGTTGTGTAATGCCCACAGATGTCAGAAGAAGGTGTTGGCTCCCCTAGAACTGGAGTCACAGATGGTTGTTAGCTGCCATGTGAGTGCTGGGAATTGAACCTGGATTCTCTGCAGGAGCAGCCAGTGCTCTTAACTGATGAGCCACATCTGTCCAGCCTCGCCACTGGACTTATATATATATATATATATATATATATATATAAATTTTTTTTGTCTTTTTGAGACAGGATTTCCCTGTAGCCCCAGGAGCTGGCTCTGTAGACCAGGCTGCCTTGAACTCACAGACATCTTCCTGCCTCTGCCTCTTGAGTGCTGGGATTAAAGGTGTGCACCACCACACCTGGCTTGAGATATATATTTTTAAAGGGTCTGTTTGGTGCTAATAAATGAGTTTGTTTTCTACAGTAATAATAAAAGAAGAACCAGTTTTTTTTCCTTTCTCATTTTGGCCCAAGGTGAAAAGCTAGCAGAGATTTTCATTATGTTTAGGGACCCATGTGACTGCCTGGCTGATATTATCCTGATCATTCTTTGGCATGGTGACCTTTTCTAGCTTGGTGTGGCAGAATGGAGAGAAAGGCGACAACGGTGTCAACATGCCAGTGGTGTCGTTGTCATGGCTTCTATAGAATTACAGAGACCTGCCATCATCACAGCTCATACCTGAAAAGAACTTCTGTAAGGTGATGATAGGACCACAGGAAGAATGCATTGCAATGTCTAAAGGATTCTTCTTATATAGAGATTTTTAAAGAACTGTTTAGTGCTCACAGCAAAGTTGCAAGGAAGGTATAAGCATTTCTTATATGATCCCTATCCCCACATGGATAGAACTCTGTGATCAACACTGTCTCCACACACACAGCCCCAGTGTCAACCCCACACACTAGAGGATTCTGTTTGTGCACAGTCAGTGATTGCCCAGAGTCTACATCCCATCTTAGGACTCACTCCAAGTGGTGTGTGGTCTATGGGTTTGGATAAATTCATACTAGCATATGTCCACCCTTACAGTCTCCTACAGGCAATGTTCATTGCCCGGAACATCTCTGCTAGGCCTTGTCAGGCCTCCCTTCCCCCACCCTTGGAAACCAGAGGAATTTAGCTCCTCTGTAGTCTGAGGTTTTCAGAAATGTTATCATGTTGAAATGCTATGATATTCCACCTTCAGGGCCTGGCTCCTTTCACTTAGTGACATGCCTTTAAGGTTTTCCATCTTCCTGGCTTCATGTGCATTTCTTTTTTAGTGAACATGTTGCTTTATAGTTTTTAATACTGAAGAATTTTCTAAAGTATGCTTCACTTTCCAGAAACGTGGTTTCATAATACTTTAGCCAGAAACATCTCCCTGAAATGTATCCAACTTCTACCTCTGATGCTTTCTGCTGAGAAACCCTTCTTCCATCCCTGGTACCCACTTCTTCCTGTTAAAGCAGAAAGTAAAATGCAGGAGTTCACCGGGAACAGATCAGAACTCTAGTGTAGCAGGTTGGTCATATGACAAGGCCACATCTCTGAACTGATCTGTAGTCCCCAAATCCAAGATGCTGAAGATGTGAAGGAAATAATGGTAAGGATCTATATCTATCGATAGATATAGATCTATCTCTATCTATCTATCTATCTATCTATCTATCTAGCCATCATCTATCTATCATCTATCTATCATCTATCTGTATGTATATTCCAAGATAGTCCCTGAGCCTTGTGGGAAAGAGAGTATGTGATTTACATGTCCCATTTAGGGCTGAGCATACATTCCAGTGTCTTGTTCTCCACATTCTGACTAGTTGTGAATTGGTGTATTAATCACCATCTGCGAAAAGAAGCTTCTCTGATGAGGATTGAGAGCTGCACTCGTCTATAGATATAAAAGATAAGTATTCAAAGAGCAGTTTGATATTATGCCCATTTAGCAAAATAATAGTAGTAGGTTTTCCTCCAGGGCCCATGACCTACTGAGCCACAGTTCTTGGCCCAATTCACAATACCAGACATGAGTTCCATCCTCTCCTTTCTCTACTTGTGGTCACCACCATGGATCAAGCCCCTCCCACCTCCATGCCTCTCGATGATGGACTGCACGCTTCTGAGCTATGTGCTTAAACAACCCCCCCTCCCTGAAGTTGAGTTTTGTTGAGCATTTGGTGATGAGAAATACAGATAACATAGCTCTGGTGTTCAAATCACTTATTCACAGCAGTTCTCAAATACGAGTGTCCGTACATGTTCCCTGACTCCTATAGGTGATAGGCCAGACCACATCTGACCATAGACGTGTGCTTCTTTACCCCCACTGATGATCCATATCCCACCACTGTCATATGTGGACGCCCTCAAACACGGTGTGCCTGTGTTCGAAGACAGTCCCTTTAAGGAAGTGACTAAGGTTAAACCCTAGTCTGATCAGTACCCTCATAAGGGCAGAAAATTGTTCTCTCTTCCTTCCCCCCCTCCCTTTCCTTCCTTCCCCATCTCTCTCCCTCCTTATCTCCATCTTCTACCTTTCCTCTCTCTCTCCTTCTCTTCCCCTCCTTGCCCCTGTCTCCCTCCCCTCTTTCCTTCTTCTCTCTCTCTCTCTCTCTCTCTCTGAAAATCATGTGAGAATACAACGAAGAAGCAGCCATGCCTAAGCCAGGAAGAAGCCTCACAAGAAGCCAGCCCTGCCAGCACTGAACTTAGGTTTGCTACCTCTAGTCTGTTAGAACCGCTGTGGCCTTCTCCACCGCAGACCCTTCACACCTCCCCTACCCCTGCCCCATCCCAGGCTCTTGATGGTTGCTCTCTATCATTGTTTGCATTCATTCTTTCAAATCATCTGATGATCCATGGTTATTGGGAAATCCACAACGCCTGCATCACCATAAGTCATTTGTAGTTGGTGTCTATTGATACACTCAGCCAGTTATTGCTCTTATATTTTTTGTTACTGTCATTAGATATTTTGGTGAGCCTAGACATATTTTACTCTTTCTTACTTGATTCTTTCCAATAAGAAATCTTTGGAGTTTTCCATCCCAGAAGGGAGATGTCTCTTGCTTGAGAGTATCTTGGATGCAACAATCCAAATCTAAGGCTGTAGGAAGTTCTTTAAGTTCTTTGTCTTCTTTGTCACTTAATGCTTTATTTTTTTTTCTACTAGTCTTTCCTACCATGAAAGGTAGGAAAGACTAGTAGTCTTTCCTCAACACCCCTCTAGACAAACACACACACATACACACACACACACAGAGACAGACACACAGACAGACACACACAGACACACACACACACACACACACACACACACACACACACACATTGGAAGACAAGGTAATTTGGAACAAACCAAAATCTCCCACACAAGAAGAAAAGCAATACAGATACAAGGGAAGAAAAGACTGAAATTAGCTTTTGGAAGGTCTATTAGCCTACGTTAGTCAGAAAGAGCACAGGGCATGACTGCTGGAGACTGTAGCCTGTCCCCAGCTCTGAATGCTTGGGACATGATGAGCGACATGAGCAAGGGAGGCTGGCCCCAGGTCCTCGGGTTCAGATCTCAGCTTCACCCAGGGCTTCAGTTCCTTGGCTGTAAATGGAAATTGTAACCCACCTTCTTCACAGCATGGGCATGAGGAACAAAGGTGTGGGTGCCCAGTAAAGAAGTGAATAAATAGTTCAGATGATGCAGGCTCATACTGCTAATGACACCACATAATCTGTCACTACTTTTTAAGTGACATGACCGACCTTCTGTTACAAGGCAATGTCCTGATGTATTTAACTTAAGGGTAACTAGGTGTCAGCTAAACATGCCCTTATGTCTATAAATGAGTATTACTATCAAGTTATATTCCCCTTTGATTTTTTTTATATAAATGCAAGTTTATTATACTAAGAAGGAAAGGACACTTAATCAGGCCACTAGCTAAATGTTCTGATGCATGTTAGGGGAAGAGACAGATTCTTCTGATGGGATTTCTACTTCCTTCCAGAGTTAGAGTTCTGTTCTCTGGAAGCAATTTCTCCCTTAAGGGGCTTTGCTATTTCTTAGTGTCTTGACAAGTCACCAAATCTTTCCTTGCTTTTCTCATCTGTAGAATGGGAATAAATCCAGTAGCTACTTGAAGGGACATCTGAAAATTCAATGAACTGATCTACATAAAGAGCTGAGAATGGACTACAAAGGCCCAGCACCTTTGGGGTTCCAGTCTGCCAGCTATCCCATGTGATGTCATGGCCCCTGGGCTAGGGAGATATTAGAAGGTCTCAGCTTTCTTTGGGGTCTGAGAGAACGCTACATCTGTTGTCACAGGAAGCCAGCTGATGGGGGGGTTCATCTCAAGAGCTGGTCATTTTCCATGTTAAAACCTCGCCTCTCTTGCCCTCTTCTAACCTCAGCAATACCCTGAAATCTGCCCCTGTGATTATCACAGGATAAATGCTTTTATCATGAAAAGTTTTGTTGGAGAAAGCACAGACTGCCCCTCTCCCTTGCCGGCTTTCCTGTGCCCTGGGACTCTGTCCACACTCCCACAAAAGGGGAGATTATCTCTCTCTGTGAAGGGTTTTAAATCCTACAAGCCGGCCATGCAAGTGACCAGCATCAGATTATGATAACAAGATCATGTTCAGTTATAAAAACAAGTGTCTAAACTTTTCTCATGTCACTTTTCCCGGGGTCCCTTCTGAGAGGGGCTCAGCTCATTTTGAAGGCTGTGCTTTGAACTGAATTCATGGGGTGTCTGCATAAGAAGATTTGAGGTTGAAGAATGGCTCTCATTGCATCTGCCCATTAATATGCCTCCTAACTCGCCACATTATAAGCCTATTGGCAGCTCACAAAGGGCTCAAATTCAAGGACAGTTATCCTAGGGCCATTGTGAGTGCTTCAATTCAGTGAATATGTTCACTGGAGGAATACAGTTGTTACAATTAGATATTTTTCATGAAACATTATAAAGAACTAATGACAACCAAAAGCACAATACTGTAACCACCACCAAAAACCACTCAGAGCTTCATGACCAGGCACTGCTCCCTCTCCATCTCCCTCCCTCTTAATCTCCAGACTTCCCAAGATGCAGCTGGCTGGTGAGGGATAGAGATCTCGACTAGGAAGTCACATTTATCCTGCTCCCTAAATTTAAATGAAAAGCGAAATGAAATAAGCAAAAGAGGAAAAGCTCACATCGCCCACATAAATAATGGTTAATTTAATCCCCTTTATGAAAAAACGTCACACTGTCACCTGCAAAGGGTAGAGCGAGGCAATATTTTACAGTATACATGAATTATTGGAGGGGAGAAAGCTTATCTCTTCTCAGAGGTGGAGAAAAGGTGTTTATGCAGATCTAGGAAATGTTAAAATGGGCAGAAATTGATGCTTGAAGGTGGCGGTATTTAGCAGCTGGGAGCCATGGGGACTTTCCAGTGACAGTCACCTGTCAGTAAAAGATGCAAGCTTGGAAGGCAGGCTGTTCCCCAGGGCTGGGGCCGCCCCAGGAACTTTCTCAGAAACTAGGGGTTTAAATGCTCTTTCCAGCGGGGTGTTTGTGAACCGCACGTCCAGGGACGCCTGGGACATTGTCTCTGCATTGTGTTGCACTCTGGCTCTGCTGGCCATTGTCACGGGGGCCATCAAGCCCCTGGCCTGAGCACCGGTTGTCTTTCCCTCACACTATGGCCCTCAGAAAAGACATCAAAGACCACAGAGATGTGCTTTTGGCTTTGTTTGGTGTCTGATTCTCCACACGTGGTTTCCCGGGCCAAACTTCGGCACTTTTAACCTATTCTGTTCAGCTTAGGCCTGGGCTGTATTTGAGCATTAGGGAAACTATAGTAACCGGTAATCTGCCTGTTGCTGAAAAGAAAGTATGTATCTTGTCACACAAGAGCTGTCGAAGATCACTGTCCTAGCTGAGACCCTTCAGGGCTTCCCAGCTTTCTTCCCTGGGGCCCAGGCTGTACTAGTGAAAAGGTATCAAACCCTTTGCCTTTCTGCCACTGAAGACCCGTGCTCATGTTCATTTATATTTAACAAACATGCCGTTGTGCCTCCCCACATATCAGCATTTGATTATCTATTACAAATGTTTTCATCAAGTCACAAATGGGACCCTATAACAAAAGCGGGGGTGGGGGCGGGATCTCTCGTGGAGCCCAGAGGTCGAGCAGAGACTGGGATTTTCTTGGTGTGATGTTTGGGTTCTTTGACACACTAAGCTAAGCCTGTTGCGTCCAACTCCATGGGGGTCTGGGGAGCTTGTGCTGGGGTCCTCTGTGTAGAGTCTGAGTGTGGGATGCAAACATGGAAATCCCATCTCTAGCTTTTACTGCTGTGCAAACCTGAATGAGTCTCTTGAGGTCTCTGAACTTCTTGTTCAAGTGAGGATAAGAGGCCCTACATGGAAGGCCTGTGGGGAGGATTAGCTGAGCTAATCCCATGACAGCACAGGGCCTAGCACATGGCAGACTCATAAGGGTCCTGCAACAAGGGTCATTTCATAGGTATATTAATAAGCACGGTGGGCTACCTACAACACAGTCATCTGAAATCCAAATGGGTACAGATTGTAACTATTCTTTATTATTATTATTACTGCTATTATAACTTTATGGATGATCCACTTATGAAATATATGAAATATATTTCCATTTATTAAATATATGTTCATTGCAATGCAGAAGCATGGAGCACAGTCAGCAGCGGAGTCTAGAATCTTGTCCTCAGGAGCAGGCAGGAGTCTGCAGTCAGGCAGAGGGGCAGGTAGCATGTAGTCTCAGAAAATACTGAATCTCAGGGCCATTCAGATGAGATTCTTATGAGCCAGGTTCCTGGCCTGCCTGGCCTTGAACCCACTGTACTCTGGACATTTGCATTGGTTGGCATTTGGATTCAGGCTTGTGGAGCTGCTCAGGGGGCTGACCACCGCTAGCAGGCATTCTGCTGCAAATATTCTCTTGTATCCACCATGCATTGTGAATAATCTTTGCTCGTTAAAAAGAGAGCTCCTGCCTGTGCTGGTTTTCTTTCTTAAAAAAAAAAAAAAGACTTGGCCAGGTGTGGTGGTGCATGCCTTTAATCCTAGCACTTGGGAGGCAGAGGCAGGTGGATCTTTGTGAGTTCAAGGCCCTGGTCTACAGAGTGAGTTCCAGGCCAGCTGGGGCTAAAGGGAGACCCTGTCTCGAAAAGACCAAAAAAAAAAAAGTCAGTTTTTAGGGCTGGCAAGATGGCTCACTGTGTACAGATGCTTGCTGCTAAATCTGATAACCTGAGATCTCCCCTCAGAACCACATGGTAGAAGGAGAGAACAGATTCCCACAAGTTGTTCTCTGACCTTTACATGTACACCATGACATATGCATGTGTCATATGTGTGCACAAGCATAAAATTAAGTGTGAATGCTTTTAATTTTGATTTCTTTTCATGTGTATGAACATTTTGTGTGCATATATGTAAGTGCACCCATGCATATGATGCCCATGGAGGCCAGAAGAGGGCATCTGAGTCCCTGGAACTGGAGTTAATGGTTGGTTGTTGGTCACCTTGTTGGTGTTGGGAATCCAACCTAGGTCCTCTGCAAGAGCAGCCAGTGCTGTTAACCGCTGGCCCATATATCCAGCTCCTAAAATAATGTTTTTTAATAGAGTAACTTTTTGTTTATTGTATAGTTCAGAGATGAGAAGTGACTGTGGTTATGATAGGGTGCCTAGGCCATCTGTGTTTTTAAAACCCTTCTATGGAACAACTAAGGGCTCCTGCTTCACTGTCCTGAGCTTCTGGGAGGAATCTTCCACTGTGTCACTTCCTTTCACCTTTGCAACACTCTTCTGGGACTAGTGGGCGTCAGTCAGTATCCTCCTGTTTTCTGGGTAGGAAACAGGCAGAGTGAATTGTCTCAAGTAACTAATTCTATGAAGGGACAGAATCTAGATCAGAACTCAGTCTTGTGCCTGGACCCCAATCACATGAACAAACACATGTGCCTCTAGGCACACACATATGATTCTGGGCAGCACAATACTTGGTGACCTATCATCCCGAACTGACTCTGTACTGCAGACAGCTTCCTTCACAGGTACCTCTTGCATTTTGATGGCTGCATAGTGTTCCACTGCAGGAACATATTAAGCTGTGTTTAGGTTGTTTCTAGTCTGCTATTTGGACAGACTCATTGGGAGAACTTAGTTAATAGGCTGACGCAGGGCCCCAGTTAAGCAGCACCTTGGCTAAGTAAGCCCTTATCCCACAGATAAGAAGCAGGTATTGGTTATTGTCTGACAGGAAGACCTGGAGGCTCAGAGTATCAGTATGACCTGTCCAAGGTCCTAGTGTGGCTAAGGCACATATCCCAGCAGATTTCCTGGATCTGCAGCCAGGCACAGTGGTTACCAGACTCCTTGCTGAGCAGAATAAGCTCACAGGGCTGAGTGCCAGGTCATTGGACTTAGAATCCAATAGACTCAGTCTTGCCACTGTCCCCTGAACTCTGATAGGCCGTCCAGCACTCTCCCCTGCCTCTGAGTGAGGAGCAGCCAGGGCTTTGCTGCTCCAAGATAAGGTTCACACTTGACAGACCCAAGTCTGTACCCTTCTGACACCCAACTTGGGTTGCACAATGAACCTGTCTTGGTATCTTTCTGCTAGTTCCAAGCCATGTTTAATGACTGTACTGCTGTCTTGGGTAGGGGAAAGAGAGTAGCTTCATTTTAATCTCGTCATTCCTCATTGTCCCCATCTTAGTCTTTGACTAAAGGCATAATTTGACAGTCTCTAGGTCCTGAAAACCAGCCCATCCAGCTGTATGGGGTAGAGGTAGACAGACAGGCACAGAGAGGGTAAGACACTTTCCAAGGACACTAAGCGTATACATGGCCCAACTGGGACTAGAAAAGACTCTGGGACTCTTCCCACACAAGACTGTGTCCATACATTTATGCATTTAAACGCACTTATTGAGCATCCGCTGAATGCCAGGCACTACAGTAAATCTCAGTATACAGAGTTGGGTGAGTCACAGGATCTATGTTAAAAACTTTAAGTTCTCACACACAGATAACAGAGTCAAAATGCCCTAGAATCGAGGGTGGGCAGTATGATGGTCAGTATTGGATGCCACAGCACAGAGCCTCATGTCAGAGTCATTATCATGGGATACCCATGTCAGAGGCATTATCACAGTCCTGGGGCTAAAATCCAAAATCAAGGTGGTAGCTGCCTGGGCACTGCCTCCTCCTCTTCCTCCTCCTCCTCCTCCTCCTACTCCTCCTCCTCCTCCTCTTCCTCCTCCTCTTCTTCCTCCTCTCTCCTCTTCCTCCTCCTCTTTCTCCTCTTTCTCCTCTTTCCCCTCCTCTCTCTTCGTCTTCATCCTCCTCCTCCTCCTCATCATCTTCTTCCTCCTCTTCCCCTTCTTCCTCCTCCTCCTTCTTTTTCTTCTTCTGACACCATGAATTTTGAAAGGAGAGAGAATTCAACCCACAGCAGAACAACAGTAATGGTAGATGCCTACATTTCCTTAGGAACTTTTTTTTTTAAGATGTATTTTTTAAATTATTTTATTTTAATTTATGTGTATGAATGTACTGTCTGCATGTAGGTTTGTGTACTTGTGTCTTGCAATGCTGCAGAGGTCAGAAGAGGGTGTTGGATTCCCCTGGAACTGGAGTTCTCCTGGAATTGGAGTTATAGACGGTTCTCAGCCGCCATGTGGATGCTGGGGATTGAACCTGGGTCCTCTGTAAGAGTGGTCGGCGCTCTTAACTGCTAGGCCATCTCTCCAGCCCCTCCTTAGGAACTTTTTACATGGGTTTGGAAAGATGGCTCAGCAGTTAAGAGCACATACTGCTCTTATAGAAGACTGAGTTTGGTTCCCAGCACCCATATCGCTGGTTCACAACAACCTGTAACTCCAGCTCTAAGAAGTCTGATGCCCTCTTTTGGCTACCTCATGTGTACAATATCCTCCACATACGCAAAATTAAAAATAAGAAAAATCGCTGGGCGTGGTGGGGCACGCCTTTAATCCTAGCACTTGGGAGGCAGAGACAGGCGGATCTTTGTGAGTTCAAGGCCAGCCTGGTCTACAGAGTGAGTTCCAGGACAACTGGGGCTACAGGGAAACCCTGTCTCAAAAACACCAAAAAAATAAAAAATAAAAATAAATCTTAAAAAAATTTGGTCTTTTGAGACAGGCTTTCCCTGTAGCCCCCCCCCCCATCAGGCCTGAAACTCACCATGTAGACAGGGCTGGCCTTGATCTCATAGAGATCTGCTTGCCTCTGCCTCTCGAGTGTTGGGATTAAAGGCATGTGTCACTACACCAGCCCTTAATTTTTATTTATTTTTATTTTATGTGTATGAGTGTTTTGTCTGCATGTATGTAAGTATACCTGTGTCATGTAGTGCCTACGGAGGCCAAAAGAGGGTGTCAGATCCCCTGGAACTGTAATTATGGGCCACTGTTAGCCACCATGTACATGCTAGGAACTGAGCCTGGAAACCTGGGTTCCCTGCAAGAGCAGCCAGTGTTGTTGTCCCCCCCCCCCCCCCCCCCCCCCCGGTTCTTAGCCTCAGCCTTTAACGGCTGCGCTATCCCCACAGCCTGAGCAGCCAGTGTTCTTAACCACTGAGCCATTTCTCAGCCCAATAGAAATGAACCTTTAAAATTTTTTATTTATGGGGGCTGGAGAGATGACTCAACAGTTAAGAGTACTAACTGAAGCCGGGCGGGAGTGGCCACACCTTAATCCTAGCACTTGGGAGGCAGAGGCAGGGCGATCTTTGTGAGTTCAAGGCCAGCCTGGTCTACAGAGTGAGTTCCAGGACAGCTGAGCGTACAGGGAGACCCTGTCTCAAAAAGACCAAAAAAAAAAAAAAAAAAAAAAAGATACTACTTGCTCTTGCAGAGGACCTGGGTTCAGTTCTTACCCAAATGGTGGGTACAACCATCTGTAACTACAGTTCCAAGGGATCTGATGTTTTCCTGGAACCTCCTTGGGCATTGCATGACATGGGTGCACTTACATACATGCAGGGAATACATTCATACACATAAAATAAAAAAATAAATATTTTTAAGTTTATTTATTATTTTTATTTCATGAGTATGAATGTTTTACCTATATGTAAGTATACCTCATGTGTCTAATACCTGAACAGGCCAGAAGAAGGCATTGGATCCGTTGGAATTGGAGTAATGGACAGCTTTGAGCTTCCATGTGGGTGCTGGAAACCAAACCTGGGTCCTCTGACAGAGCAGTCCGTACTCTTATCCACTGAGTCATCTTTCCAGCCCCCATAAAAATTAATCTTAAAAAAAAAAAAAAGAACTTCCCGCCGAGTGTGGTGGTGCACGCCTTTAATCCTAGCACTCAGGAGGCAGAGGCAGGTAGATCTCTGTGAGTTCAAGGCCAGCCTGGTCTACAGAGTGAGTTCCAGGACAGCTGGGGCTATAAGGAAACACCGTATCAAAAAGACAACAACAACAAAAAAAAAAAAACAATCAAGCAAACTTCCTAGATGCCAAGCAGCACACCATGCACTTTGAGCACATCATGTCACATCAAGCCACTATCATCATTTCACGTACAAATGAGGTAAAATAGGCTCCAAGAGAGGCTGGGAAACCTCACCTTATTCTCCCTCTTAACCAGCTCTAGTGGAGGAACAGCAGGAGGTAGTGTCTTCCAGCAAGGGCATCCTCTCTGTGTTTAGCCTCGCACCTACTTCTCCATTAAAAGTTCCTAACTGCTGCCACATTGGGGAAAGGCCTGAATTTGTACCAAGTCTTTGGGCTCCAAACTTAAGTTGGCCCCATTAAGTGCTTTCCCAGTGGCCTGACACCCCCCTGGCAACTGGCTGCCTTCTGCTTTTGACAGCTTGGCATATTTGGTCATTTACTGGGTGCATGTGAAGATCAAATGGGTTAAGATTCTTCTCTTTAAACAGCAGGGAAAAGAACATCAAAAAGGTATACATTTCATCCCCCCAGTTTTGATTAAGTCAAGCGTGAAATGAAATGTAATACCCTCAAGTGGCCGCGGCCAGGGTTTACACCATTGATGTTACTTCTGCTTGAGGGGGTCCAATCAGCCCTGGGCCGGGGAACGAGCTGACAGAGTTTTAGGGTGGCCAGATGGACAGAGTTTACCATGGTTGAAAAGGCAGCTTAGTGCTTGCCTCTTCAAGCCAACTGTGTGAAATTCTGGTGTGCCCCTTCCCCTCCTAGATCGCCCTCCCACGGCCCGGCCCCCTCGCCTCCCTCCCTGGCCATTCAGGGCTGGGAGCACTAAGCCCAAGGCAGCTTGCTCACGGAGACCACACTGTCCAGTCCTGGACTGCTCTGCCTGAAGTTCCTCCTGCTGTAACAGGCAATAGGACCCCCACCCCCAACCCCTGTGTCTGCTGGGGTGGGCTTGGCCCAGAAAAGAGCATTAATTCCAGGCAAGAGAAAGGAGATTTGAGTCCTCCATGGTTGTCTGTAAAATTGTGAACAAATGATCGCTGCATGGTGGGGACACGGCAGGGTTGCAGGGCTTGAAATGCAGACCTTGGTCTGGCAAAACCTTACTGAGTCTGCTCAGAGTGTTAAATAAAGATTTAAAGGCTGGTGTGGTGTTGTACACCTGCAATTCCAGTACTCAAGAGGCTGAAGCTGAAGATCATGAGCTCAAGGCTAGCCTGGGCTACATAATTAAATCCTGTCTCCTGAAGGAGGAGGAAGAAGAGAAGGAGGAGGAGGAAGAGAAGGAGGAGGAGGAAGAGAAGGAGGAGGAAGAAGAGAAGGAGGAGGAGGAGGAAGAGAAGGAGGAGGAGGAGGAGGAGGAGGAGGAGGAGGAGGAGGAGGAACAAAAATGTAAAGGTTGTCCCTGGGAGCAGTTGACTCAGCAAGAAAAATGTTAAGACAGAACCAGATAACCTTTTTCCAGTTAGAATGTCCTCTCTTGGCCCAATGCCTACTCTGGAAGGTCCAAGGGAAGATTTCTATGTTCCAACAAGCCACTCCTTCAGAATATAAAACAACAACCCCTTGCAAGATCTAATTTAGGACATGTTTGAGTATCTGAAGGGGTAGGATGTGGATGTGGTCGGAATTGGCTTATCCGATTATGTCCAGTGAAGAACAAACCAGAAGACCAAAATAGATAGTTTCTTCTCATTAACTAAAGCAGAACGGGGAATGATGGATCCATTCCGAAAAATGTTTTCCAAAAGGCGTCTTGGAATAAAGATTATATTTAATCCAAGGCATGGAAGCCCTTTATACATTTGCTACGTGGGCGCTCACAGATTCAAAGCCTTTGGGTCTGGTGCAATGGGAAAACAGCTGGCAACTGCAGCAGGCATTTCTGAGCAGGGCATTACAATCGCAAGCCTTACATCAAGTGTGTGGGGGTGGGGGGTGGGAGGTGGGGGGAGTCCTGAGGGAGCAGGCTGGAAATGACCCATTTTCCAGAGGTGCCTTCCAAAAGGCTCTGTCCCAGGATGAGCTGAAAGCCACGGGCTCTCTACAGCTGGAGGAGAGCAACCCAGCTCTGGGAAGAACTTAATAGAATCCTTAATGCCACTAACAATCCGCTGCCATTGAACTGCATTAAGTAGATATTACGGACAGAGAAGGAGCTAAACAGTGCGGCAGCACCCTCATTCGGCATGCAGCCCAGGCGACCCCTTTTTACGGTCAGCAGCATTGTTCCTTCACACCCCAGGTTAGCTTTAAATTGCAAATGACACCCTGACAGGGAGAGGGAAGCGGGTTTTTTTTTTTTCTTTTCTTTTCTTCTCTTCTCCTCTTCCTCTCCTTTGCTCTCTCTTTTCCTCTTTCTATCCCCTCCCACCTCTCAAAATGATCCTCACAGAAAGAAAATCATTTTAGGCCATAAGGAAATGAAAGGCATTGTTAATACAGCTCGGACCGTAGCAAATGAAATACATCACGGAGCTGAAAGCTGTTTTATTTTGGTGCTTTGGAATGTGGTCCACATGAGGACATAAACAATACTGAATCTGTACGAATTAATAGGCCAGGCTTGACATATTTCTCTTTGTTTGAGGCCAAACAGGCGGGGACTGGCCGTGTGGGAGGAGGAGGAGAAGGGACAGGAGAATCTTATTTGATTAAAAAAATTCAATAATTCAGTTGATAGATGCATGTGTGGCCACCCCTCTTTAAGCCGATCTGCAGAATCAATGGCCCAACGGCTGTCCACCTCCTGAAGTCTCATCTCTATGATAAAAATGTGTAATTTTTTTAAAGAAGAAGGGGGAAAGAAAACGGTCTCCGTAGGATTGTTTGCAAGCTGCAAAGTGCTTCAGCGACTGACATGAAAACGCTGCGATCTGGGAACCTATTCCCTGGCAGGGGCCTTCTCTGTCACCTTGCTGGGTGAATAATTGTGCCTTTTGCATACGCCCTGTCATCAGCCGCAGGAATGAGGGGGCCCCAAGGACCGCCCTGGCAGCGCGGGTGTTGCACCAGCAGAGTAAATTAAAACACAGATTAGAGCAAGTATGATTGGGGGTGACAAGCAGGGCCGGCCCAGCCGCGGACTGAGCGCCTTGCCCATATGGTCCTCGGAAAGCCGATGATGGGGCGCTCTCTCCTCAGCCTGCTCCAGCTGCCTGTCGGGAGGGGGCACTGAAGAGGTCTCAAGCCATTTTCTGGAGCTAGGAAAATTAGTTTCCCTGCTCTACGCGTTCAGAACTACCAGCAGCTGCTTCCAGCACGGGGGTGTTTCTGTGGCAAGGTGTTTTTCCTCAGCCTTTCCTGAGGCTCAGAGGAAGGGTATTCAGCCGGCAGACCCATACCTTTTGGCATACTTGGTTTGAATTGGGGCCTCAGGCATGGAAAGTCACATAGGTAGCCAATAGGCTACCTCCATGTTGTCAGGTTGTACGGATAGCAGTACTCAGCAGGACTTGCCAATACTTAAGGGATGCACCAGGTTCAAAGGTTGTTGTAGCTGTACTTCCAGAACCTGTGTGAATGGTTGGGTAGACCATATCCTGCTGCAGATGTCACTGAGGGCTCCTGGGGGGTGGGGGGCAGTACAACTTTGCCCACCATCCCTCTCTACTGTGCCACTTCCCACAAACATACCTTATAGAGTAGCAGTGGCTGTTTGTATGTCACAGACTCAAGATGCTAGGAGTAGGACTGATCAACCCTCCCATTTTACCAAAGAAGAAACTGAAGGTCAGGCAGTTTAAAGGTTTGCCTAAGGTCACTGGGCTAAGAAGTGGCATGGCAGGAAGACCCCCTTACCTCCACAATGACTAAGGAAGCCACCAATCTTGAACGTAGCTTGTTCAAATTTTATGTGTAAGCGTGGACACACTTTCATACATGGAAGGGCCAGAACATGTGTATGAGTGCTGCAGAGTCACAGTTTCACCTTGTGGACTTGAGCCCTCCAGGAACCCGAACCTACAGCAAGCCCATGGGGAAATTCCATGGAAGAATTTGCTTAGAAGGGCTAAGGACTGATCTTCCAGAGACTTCACTGTTGGAGTCTACAGGAGGGGGCTCGTCTGCTGCCACTCGGGGCTGACACCAGTTCCACGGTGTCAGAGATGGATTTGTGCCATCCTTAGGTTCTCTCCTCTCGCCTGAACCAAAGTGGGCACCTCCTGTCTCTGCAAATGGTAGCTTTGCCTCCTTGCTGGCTCAGGACTTAGAGGTCATTCTGCTCCTTTGTCCACTGTCTGTGTCTGGGCTGTCAGCAAACCTCTGTGCTTCTCCCTCCAGAGTACATCCAGCTAGCTCCAACAGTGCTACTCAGGCCGACATCACTCCTCACCTGGATCTTCCCCCCCACGTTTCCTGCTTTCTCTCTGCCTCCATGTTACATCCTTTAAACAGATCCAGAACCCCAACGGCTACTTGTGTCACTCAGTGTAAAATGAGCTGGCCACCTTTGCTTTCCCCCTTACATCTTTTTGTTTCATGCACTGTGAATTACACACACACACACATATGTGCACACACAAACACATGTAAAACATACCTCTGTCATAGGGCCTCTTCACCTGCTGATCCCTCTGCTGGGCCGCTTTTTCCCAAATGTTCACATGGTTCATGTCATAACTACCCCTTGCCTCAGGTCTTTTTCCAAATACTGTCTCTTCAGAGAGGTCATCCTTGGCCCCTCTAAATGAAATAGACTTGCCCCCCATATCCACACCATTTACTCTCCTGCCGTGTTTAATGTCTCTCCCTCGTATTCATCATCTAGACCCTGTCTGTTTTCTCTGCTACTGTATCCTACAGCTTGAGTCAGTGCCCATTTCATAGAACGTGCCCACAAAGTAGACATTGGATGAGTGAGCTTTCAGAGTTGAAGAAATTGCTCTAGTTATCAGCATATGTGTGGCAGCCCCACCACCACCTGTGAGCAGTCCCTCTTCTTTTCCGTTCTTCTGCGAGTCATTTTCGACGTCCCTGGAAACCACACACACATAGGCTGTTCCTGGCCTTCCAGGAACCTTTCCAGCTGGAGCTCTCTCCCTCTGTACCTGAACCTAGCCTCTTTCTTCCCAGGCTCCTGGGCCACATGAGACTTGGTCCTGGTTTCCAGATCTATTGCCTGAACCCCTTCTGGGCTTTGTGTGTGCGTGTGTGTGTGTGTGTGTGTATGTGTGTGTGTTTTAGAAAGTACTTCCGGGGCTGGAGAGATGGCCTAGCGGTTAAGAGCGCCAACCACTCTTACAGAGGACCGGGGTTCGATCCCCAGCACCCACATGGTGGCCGAGAACCGTCTGAAACTCCAATTCCAGGAGAACTCCAGTTCCAGGGGAATCCGACACCCTCTTCTGACCTCCGCGGCATTGCACGACATGGGTGCACAAACTTGCAGGCAGACAGTACATTCATACACATACAGAAATAAATAAATAAATAAATAAATAAATAAATAAATAAATAAATAAATGTACTTCCCTGCCTTGCATACCTTCACCATTCCTTTCCAGCTCCTGAATTTCCACTGAGCTGCTATAAATCCCAGCCCCACAGCTAGCTGCCATCTCAAAACCTCCGGGGTACAACAATGCTGGAGATGGAGAGGAAAGCAAGGATTCTAGACTGAAGTCAGGCCCATTTGAGCACCACCCCCATTTCTGTTTGTGGAAGGACAGATGAAGGAAAAGCTCAGGGCGCTCACTGACCAGCTTGGGGGTGCACAAGGAAACAGTAAGTAGTGGAGCTAGGAGGTAACCAGGGATGGGCTGGGAGCATGTGTGGTGTAACACCACGGTGGGTTCAGATAGGGTGCTGGGTGTATGTGGTAAGGGAGGAACCCTCTGAAGTTGGAGATAAAGACCTGGGATGGGGGACTCCTTCATGCCTGCCCATGCCTCACTGCCTGAACCAGAAGAGGAATGCGGATAATGAAGAGTTTCTGTGCGGAAGGGATGGGGTCTTCTGCTTTACTGGAACCCCCTCAGGCAATGTTGGGAAGGCAAAGGAAGCCCTTTGGAACAGGTGATGTCTAGAAGAGCCCATGCCACTCACTCCCAGAGGGCCTGGTGAGATGTGGCTACGTAAATCCATCAGGGATGAACAGTATTGTTTCCTGTTCCTAGAATCTCTAAACCTTAACCTTTGGGTGTCTAAATGAAAAAAATACAGTCATTTATTGAATTAAAATCTATTTAAACATCCAAATGCTTGAAATTTATGTAAATTTAGAAAAAGTGCAAAAGAAAAAAAAGTCATGATAACCAAATGCATCCATTAGTGGACAACGTGATAACTAAATGCCTCCAAGCCTAAGCCCCATTAAATAAGGAATATACTGCTGCCATTGAAACTGTGCCGTGGCTGCGTGAGGGGCACACCTGCTTGTTCTAGGAGCGCTCTTGAGGAGAACCCACCAGTACAGCTTGAGGTACTCTCAAGGGGGACATAGAGCACATCTGTTGTGCACTGCACTGTGGGCCCGATATGAGCGTAGGTGCATTTGTACACACTTGTACATGTGCCAGAGAAATCAGGGAAAGGGTATATTTTGTATTGCTCTGAATATCTGTAGTTTTTCTATAAATTTGTAGAGATTTCCTAGTACAAAGTTTAAAAACACTGCTCTTCAGGATTATGATTTTTGCATCAAATTCTAAAAGGATTAACATGATTAAATCGTTAGAAGGAAATACATAGGACAGACATTTACCTGTCGGCCAGCAGAAGTTGGAAGCTTGGTGGGTAACAACTGAGCTGAATATTTGTTTCGGGGTGGTAGTCTTATTTTTGTTTGTTTTATTTTTGGTTTTGTTTTCTTTTTTTACTTTTGTTGTTGTTATTGTCGTTATTTTTTGAGACAGGGTCTCCCTTTAGTCCCAGTTGGCCTGGAGCTCGCTCTGTAAACAAGGGTGGCCTTGAACTCACAGAGATCTGCCTGCCTCTGCCTCCCAAGTGCTAGGACTAAAGGCGTGCGACACCACGCCTGGCTTTTTTTTTTTTTTTTTTTTTAACTGTTTTTAAGACTCTCAAGACAGTGAGATTTTGTCTTAAAGTACTGGGAACTTTGGAAGGTTATTAAGCCTGGCCTGCTGAATGCCTAGATGCTGCTTGCTGGACTGGGGTCTCTTTGAAGTCCTTTAAGTGTTTCAGAGCTTCACATGTTAATTGTATGCAAAGAAATAAAACACTTAAGCAAACTTCAATCTAAGGAGATTTGCATAAAGGATTAGGGCCCAGTGGCCCTCTAAAATACTCTTCCATCTGAAAATGGGCACGCTGTGTTCTCAGATCCCCCCAATTTCTTTGTGTTAGCATTGAGGTCGGTTTAATCCGGCTTTCTTCATACGCACCTTCTCTCTAAATCTTACAGCCTTGTGCTTTGGGAGTCGGATCACTCTCCTCCCAAACTGAAGGGGGCTTTCCTTTCATTAATTTCTCTAAGAAGATTACCCAGCGCTTGTTTGTTGTTGTTGAGGCAACTAATTTCCCTAAAGCTCTTTGTTTTTCCAACTGGTTTACACTTTAATGCCCTTGATTGAATTCCAACAACAAGGGATCAACTTGACCAACTAACTCTCTTTAGGAAGAGAACAAAAGGGAAGAACTTGGTGCAAGCTATTTTAATCACCGGCCTGATTAATGTATATGTGTGATATGTATTTCCAATTTGTGTTCACATATATGTGTATAAATATGCACACACAACTAAAATCGGACCTGGACTTTATATATGCATATATATTCATTTAGACAGTTTTCAAAGAGATGCGTTCCAATTAACATATCATCCAGGCTTCCTTTCCTTCCTAAAGTCAAGGTGACCTTCGATGATAGAACTGAGTTTCTGTAACTAACACAAATGAACAACAGGAAAGTCACACCCAATATACCCGATACTGGAGTGGGTTTTCAAAAGTTTAGACTGTTTTTTTTTTCTTCTTATGTTTCTCCTTTGATATCTTCCTAATCTTTCTTGTCTTTGGTAGTTTCAGGATAAAGCAGATGGCAGGCATTTCTAAAGAACTACATTTAACCTGTCCATACATTTTGGGTGATGAAACTCTTTTCAACTACGATCTTGTTTAGAAATCCACTTTTTTGTCAGGATAATTGTGTGGGAGCTAAGTGGTAAGCCCCTTCATTCTGATTCACAGTCATTTAAACATTTGTGCCAGTTAATTAGCATAATTGGTTTGTTTAATTAGCATGAGGCCAATCTCACACAGGGTGCCTCTATTTACTTGGAGATACCTCACTGGGCACCCCAGGACACCAGCCGGCTGCTGGGAGTGGAGGGCGGCCTCCAAGTTTCTGGAGAGTTTCCCTAGTATTAAGCACCTTGAAGATTGACCCTTGAACTTTCTAAGCTGAAAATGCTATTGATATTCTGTACTTTGTCAGAAAAAAAGATGCAGGACAGGCAGAGGGCTTGGTTGTGGGGCTCTGGGGGAGGTGACTCAGATGGTGGCACCCCACAGACAAGCCAGCAGGCTTACCAAGAACAGAGGCAGAGAACTCCTGGGAGCCACCTCCAAAAGCGGGGGTCAAACTGTTCAGTTGAAGGACTGTTCGCCTACACTTGACAATTTCCTTCTACTGTAAGTGTCATGAATGGAAAACTCATTATCAACTGCCTACTGTGTGCAGAGTAATCTACTAAGCAGAGCCCAGGAGAAGATGCAAATGAGGAATTCAAATCATCCTGACCTAGTGTCACAGCCTTTCCCCTGGAAAAATGATAGGAAAAGTCAGGAGAGAACCACCAAAAGCAAGCCCTCTGCTTCCTGTTTAGATCCAGATTTAATGGAGGCAAAGGCTACTTAAGACAATTTTACAGTGCTACTGGGAGCCTGTGGTGCTTCGTGCTGACTGCATTTTAGACTAAGTTCCTCTTTGAAACACTGGAAATGTGTGGAGCAGAGATTGTATTAAACTACTCCAACGGAAAGGAATCCTGCATTCTAAAGGCGAAATATTGAAGACTCCTAATGGGTGACTCTGACTGTGAATTACACTTGAGGAGGCAGGGGTGGAGAATTCTGAGTCCCTGAAATGTGTGTGGGGACAGAGCAGCTTCTTAGGTCTCAACAAGGCAGAACTTGAAAATACATGTATTTAAAACTCCCCTGGAGGGAAAGAGCTTCAAAGACCTCTGCAAGGATGGCCTGAAGTCATTTGAAATCTAGTTCTACTGATTTGAGTTATTAAAGGAATTGACAATAACCAGTCAGGGTAGATTTTGTCTCATTGGGTAGGATGAGCTTTAAATTGGGGTTGAAGGTTTTTTTTTTACTTCTTTCTTTCTTTCTTTCTTTCTTTCTTTCTTTCTTTCTTTCTTTCTTTCTTTTTCCTTTCTTTCTTTTTTTTTTTCAAGAAATTCACTATCCTAATAGCTTAACGTGACTCAGTTGAAGGCTCGAGATGAACAGTAGCCACTCATCAATTTAATGGAAGTATGAGTGGTTGGTCTTCCCCAAACTATGCTAGGTCCAAGCTGTTAATTTTATAGTTACCAAAGCAAGTCTTGGTGTACTTTAATAATCTTATTTTATTTTATTTTATTTTATTTGGTGTTTTCGAGACAGGGTCTCCCTGTAGCTCCAGCTGTCCTGGAACTCACTCTGTAGACCAGGCTGACCTTGAACTCATGAAGATTCGCCTGCCTCTGCCTCCCAAGTGCTAGGATTAAAGTCGTGCGCCACCATGCTTGGCTAATAATCTAATTTTAAAACAGGATTCTTCTTGGGGCTGGAGAGATGACTCAATGGTTAAGAGCACTGGCTGCTCTTGCAGAGGACCCAGGTTAGATTCCCAGCACCCACATGGCAGATAACAACCATCCATAACTCCAGTTCCAGGGGAATCCAACATCCTCTTGGGCATTGCATGACAAAGGGTGCCCTTATATACATGTATGCAATACACTCATACACATAAAACAAAATTAATAAATAAAATATTTTTTAAAACATGATTCTTGTACGAGTGGGACCTCACACTCGTGAGCTTAGCACTTTGCAGGCTGAAAGAGACTGCAGAAGGACAATGACAAATTCCTTGTCAGTCTGGGCTATACGGAGTTATCAAGTCTCAAAATAAATAAGTAAATAAATATAATCCTTTTTACGAGAATATTTGAACTTGATACCAATGCTTTCTGCAACACATTGTAATGCTGGACTAATAAAATCGAGACGTAAATGACTGTATGTCCTGCTTCATGTGCTAGTGACTGACAAAGATTAAGGAATCATTTTCTGACAAGTGTCAGAACAACTTAGTAGAGTCCTGAGAGCAGTGATGAACAATTGAAGGTCGTGTTGTCAGTCCTCTTTAGTTAGACCTCAGTGCATTTGGAAACACGTGCTGTGTGAGAACCACAGAAAGGTGTTAGGTTCATTTTGAGGGGAGACTCAGCTCAGAGAAAATGTCAGGACTCCAATGAAAAGGAAGTCGGGTTTATTTCAGGCATGGCGGCTGGTCTGCCTGTGTCAGGATTAGGATGACCAGCATTAGAATGCCCCCTAAATGGCAGTTTCATACCCAGGGACACAAGGGAGTGAGTTTACAAGGAAGTGGGGACAAGAAGATGGGGGAATGGGCATAGGTGGGTCTGGGGCTGGTATCAGTAGAAGCATCTCAGGGGAAACTGGGACCCGTGACTGGTATCAGTAACAGCATCTCGAGAGAGAGACTGAGGCTGGCTCTGGTCTCCTGGTGAGGTGTGATTGCAGGATGTTGCAGCAACTTTTTTTGCAGGAGCTCAGTCCAGGGTAATTACTTCTCAGAACTTCTGCCTCAGTTAGCTTCCTGAAATCCCTGACTTAGGTGGGCTACAACCTTACAAAAGGAAGAGACAGATAGCATGCTTTTCTATTATTCAGTGTCAAATGACCAATTTCTGGTGGAGCACTTCCTGGAAAGGTAACATCTACATTTTAAAGGAAGATTTATTTTTGCCATTCTATTTATGAATGGGGTGTGTGTGTGTGTGTGTGTGTGTGTGTGTGTGTGTGTGCGCGCGCGCGCGGTGTGTGTGTTAGATCCTCTGACGCTGGAGTTACAGACTTTTGAGTCACCCGATGTTGGTGCTGGGAAGTGAACTTGGGTCCTCTGGAAGAACAGAAAGCGCTCTTAAGCCATCCTTCTAGCCCCAACATCCACATTGTGTATAAACACTTATCTCCTGCCCATTTCCCCCAAGAACGGCTGCTCATTCTCCTCCTATCTCGACCCATATTAACATGCAGTCCCACCTCTCTCACAGAGTCACCCTTACCAGCCCTAGCAAACTCAAGGTAAAGGGAACCACTCACAGGTAAGTGAGTGAGCAGAGAGGCAAGCAGAGTCTTCAGGGTCACACTCAAGTGTCATTTTCTGACCCAGAAAACTACTTTTGTTGAGAGTAGGGACATATACTGTTTCAACACATCTCTAAGTGTGATGAGTCACACTGTGGATCCACATCTGTGAGGTACTTTCACCAATATTCTTCCTGCTTGGCAAGCACACTCAGCAAAGGGCCTTACAGTGTATACCCATGGGGTTTAACAAATTTGAGTGCAAGTGTCCTGGAGAATGGGGCGCTGGTGAGGCCCTGACAGCTCAGGTTCATCTGACTTTGCGGTTATAAGAGAAGAGTGATGACAAAGGTTTCAAACTTGGCTGTACTCTAGGAAGCATCTTAAAAGTAACTCATAGGGCTGGAGAGATGGCCTAGCGGTTAAGGGCGCCGACTGCTCTTGCAGAGGACCCGGGTTCGATCCCCAGCAACCATATGGCAGCTGATAACCGTCTTTAACTCCAGTTCCAGGGGAATCCAACACCCTCTTCTGACTTCCTCGGCATTGCACGACACGGGTGCACAAACCTACATGCAGACAGTACATTCATACACATACAAATAAATAATAAAAAAAATTTTTTTAAAGTAACTCATAAATGCCTTTATCTTTTTGAGGGGAAGGGGCAGTCCTGAGGGTGGAGCCCAGGGCCTTGATCCAGCTCAACAAGCACTAATAATTTTCTTACTTGAATAATTTAAAAATGCAAATGCTTTAAAAATAATCTCCACACCCAGGCTAAACTCCCAACCAATTAAGTGAGAATTCCTGAGAGGGGCCCTCAGTGTGTTGAGACTCTCTGGCAGCTGGGAGGGACAGACATCCTAAAGCAATACTAACGCTGCAGGGTACGAATTCTTCACATTCGGTGCTACACTCTGGTTCTCCGCAAATGAACAAAGTCAATCAGTTATAGATGTCAAAATCAAATTTCCTAATTACACAAATATTGCTAGTGACCTGCTCATTTGCTCCAGGGCCCCCAGTTTCTCTTCCAGAGCCCTGGTGTGGGGCTCTTAACAGAAGCTCCCTCCTTCCCTTCCTTTCCATTGGTTGAACTCCCAAGCACAGGGGCTGCCCTTTATCTCATATTTAAAACACAAGCAACGGGCTGAAATTCATTTTCAATTTATTTTCCAATCATATGATAGAAATGATTGTGTGGAGTCTTCTCCCCAGCTGGTGAAAGGCTGGTAAGGCGAGCTCTGGATATGAGGCCCTAGAGCGCGGGGTGGGGGTGGGGGGTGGGGGGGTGGTAGTCTGCAGGGAGCAGTTAATCGAATAAACTAATCTTCACCGTGGAGATTAACTCGCCCGTGGCTTCAGGAAGCCCGGTGAGGCGAATGCAGATAGCAGGGACCTCCAGGTGCTCTGGTCAGTCTGGGATCTCTGCATCTCATTCCCATCCTTCCTGCCCACCCGTCAAGTCACTCAGGTCTTAAACTGGAGAAAAATGAAGATGTAAAGGTATCCACTGGCCTACAACCACATGTGGTGTTCCAAGGCGCTACCAGGTGATTTCTTGAACTGTGCAGGCCAGATCTCTTCCACCCACAAGGAGCCTGGCAGGGGACAGGAGTGTTGAAGGTAGCAGCTACTATGTGGGGTTGAGGATTTGTTTCAAAGTAGCCCTAGTGGTGTGTAAACTGCCTGATTTAAGGAGTAGATCCTTTCAAACAGCCTTTGATCCCCTCTGCCAAGGCGGGCGACAGGCCAAATTGGAGATGCGTGCCATTGTGTCTGAACACAGCCTAAGCCTGTTCTCAGCCCTGCTGGTAATTGGGATAAAGCCTCAACTGGGTAGTCTGGGAGGGCTCCTTTGGTCTGGAGAGGGATCCCCCACCCAGGGAAGCCTCCCCATTGGCTTAGCTGACTTCATCTGAATGCTGGTCCTCTGGAGTCTGCCAGCTCCTCTTACTATTACTGGGGGCTAGAGAGAGGGCTCAGAGTTAAAAGCACTGGATGCTCTTGCAGAGGACCTGATTCCCAACATCCAGATGGCCTTTAACAACTGTCTGTCACTCTAGTACCAGGGGATCCAACGCCCTCTTCTGATTTCTTTGGGCATAGCACAATAAGGGTATACATACATGCATGCAGGCAATACACTTAGACACATAAAAATAAAATAATAAAAAATAAAGTAATAAATATTTAATAAAATATTTTAAATTTATTATTATTGTTATTCTGTGCATGTCATGGTATGTGTAAGACAGATGACAACCTGTGGGAGTTGGTTCTCTCCTTCCACCATGGGTTTCAGTCCCTGAACTCAGGTCCCCAGGCTTGCTCTTACCCACTGAGCCATGTCTCAGACCCTGGGGTGGGAGAGTCTCATCTAGCCACAGAACTGTACCTCTTCCACATGAAAAAGTGCTTTCTGGTGCCTGGAACCTCCAACAAACACGAACTAAAACGCTGGTATCTTCCATGGCTGAGTTTGGTCCTACTTGGCCAGCAGTCTTCCTCTCATTTCCACTCCAAGGAACCTGTTCCAGACTCCAGCCTACACTGCGAGGCCAGAAACCTGGGAAATCACTTACATGTAACACGACGTCGAATGGACGCAGCCTCCACATGCCTCCATTCTGTGTGCTTCTGCCTGGAGGATCCGAAACACAGGTGTGATTCTTCAGTGAGCCACAGAAGGGATGTTTTATTAGTTATAATACTTGCCTCATGGCTGTGACAAAATACCTGATAGAAGCAATTTAAGGAAGGGTGGGGTGATTTTGGCCTTCAGTTCAAGATACAGTCTATCACAGTGGGGAAGTCCTGGCTGCAGGAGTGGGAGGCAGCTGGTCACATTGTGTCCACAGTCAGGAAGCAGAGGGTGGTGAACGCTGGTGCTCAGCTCAGTTTCTCCTTGTGATGCAGTCCAGGACTGCAGCCCATAGACTGGTACCACCCACCTCAACTAACTTAACCTAGACAGCCCCTCACAGACATAGCCAGAGCTTTGTGTCCTAGTTTTGTGATTCCAGATCCTGTCAAGATGGCAAGCCACACTAACTTCACAGACACTATGCCCTTCCTCCTGGGGTGGCAGGTCCTTGCAGTCCATCCTAAACCTGCTGTATCCACCTTGCCCCCACCCTGCTCGTATGTCCCTAACAGCTTCCACACAGCTACTCCTCCATTTTGGCTAAGCTGTTCTTCTACCTGGAATTTTCTTTCACTCAGCGTCTCTCCAGGCCCAGGTAGGAGTCCGTTCCCCACCCCCACCCCCACCCCCACCCCCACCCCCACCCCCACTCCCGTTCTCCTGCAGTTGCCTCCCAGCTTCATTGATCTCCGCCCACCTGCTGCTGCACCCCGTGTAGTATTAAGGGCTTCCACTCTGGTGGAAGGGAGTCCTGAGTGCAAGCAAGTCTAGGCCCTGCTGCTTCCTGTCTTGTGGATTTAGTCAAGTCACTGAGGATGTATAGAGACAGAGAAATTGAGATAATCTTCATGGGATTATCCAGCAATTTAATAGCAAGAGTGCTTTTGAAGGGTTTACCTGTGGCTGGCTGCTTAGTGAGAGCAACTCAGCAATCATCCTTCTTTTCACTGTCAAGATGTCCTTTCTCCTGGCTCTCAATTTTGAGATAAGAATCTCCAAAGTGAGCTTTTATTTTTTATTTTTTTGTTTTTTTAATGTGTATGAGTGTGCTGTCTGCATGTAGGTAGGTGCACCTGTGTAATGCAATACTGTGGAGGTCAGAAGAGGGTGTTGGATTCCCCTGGAACTGGAGTTAAAGACGGTTTTTAGTTGCCATGCGGGTGCTGGGAATCGAACTCTGGTCCTCTGCAAGAGCTCTTAACTGCTGAGCCATCTCTCCAGCCCCCAAAGTGAGCTTTTAAAAACTGGGCTACACAACCAGGGATTCTGATTATGGGTTGGTCACCGGGGAATGCCGTGCATTAATTAGATAGAATATATATATAATAGTAATATATTTTTTTTTTTTGGTCTCTTTTGGGAGACAGGGTCTCCTCGGTGCCCAAGCTGTCATGGGATTCACTCTGTTGACCATGCTGGCCTGTGAACTCACAAAGATTCTGCCTGCCTCTGGCCTCCCCGAGTGCTAGGCATAAAGGTGTGCACCACATACCCCCGTCACATTAGTATTTTAATTTGATTATTGTTTGTCATATATATATATATATGTATATATATCATATATATATATATAGTATATAGATAGATGTATCCCTTGGCCATTCATAAACGTAAAATCCAATGCCCCTTAATACACTCACACTGTTGTGCAACCAACAGCACTATCTATGCACAAAGATTTATCATCATCCCCAACAGAAACTCTGTACAAATGAAACAGTAACTCCAACTCTCTCTATCTGCCTCTGGGACCCCTCTATTTGACTTTGTCTCAACAGGATTTTACCTTTTCTAGGTATATAATACAAGGATAATTACACAGTAGGAACATATTGTTTTTTTTTTTTTTAAAGTTTTTTTTATTATTTATTTATTTTTGTATGTGTAGGAGAGTACGTCTGCATCAGGTCTGTGCACCCGAGGGTGTGCAGATGCCGCAGGTCAGAAGAGGGTCTCGATTCCCCTGGAACTGGAGGTTTCCTCCTGGGAATTGGAGTTACATACGTGTCCTTTCTCACTCAGCCCGCCATGTGTGGGCTGGGGATCGAACCCCGAGTCCCCGCAGCTCAGAGCGGTCGGCGCTCCTTAACTGCTAGGCTATCTCTCCAGCCCCGGAACATATTGTTTTTAAGATATGTCTGTGTTTACCCGGCGTGGTGGTGCACGTCGTTAATCCTAGCACTTGGGAGGCAGAGTGGGTGGAGCTTTGTGAGTTCAAAGGCCAGCAATGGTCTACAGATTGAGTTTCCAGGACAGCGTGGGGCTACAGGGAGAACCACCTGTCTCGAAAAGAACCAAAAAAAAAAAAAAAAAAAAAATATGTCTGTGTTTAGCCGGGGATGATGGTGCATGCCTTTAATCCCAGCACTTGGGAGGCAGAGACAGGCAGATCTCTGTGAGTTCAAGGCCAGCCTGGTCTATATAGTGAATTCCAGGCCAGCTGGGGCTACAGAGAGACTCTGTCTCAAAAAAAATATATGTCTGTATTGTGGCATAGATCAATTTTTTTTCTTCTCTAAGGATAAATGATATTCCATTGTATGGGTATGCTATGGTTTATTTATCCATTTATCTGCTGATAGACACTTAGGTGTTTTCTACCTTTTTGGTTTCTACCTTTTGACTATTGTAAATAGTGTTGCTATGTATATTGGTGTACAAATATTTCCTTAGTCCCTGCCCTTGATTAAAAAAAAATTACTGGGGCTGGAGAGATGGCCTAGCGGTTAAGAGCGCCGACCGCTCTTACAGAGGACCCAGGTTCGATCCCCAGCACCCACATGGCGGCCGAGAACCGTCTGAAACTCCAATTCTAGGAGAACTCCAGTTCCAGGGGAATCCGACACCCTCTTCTGACCTCCGCGGCATTGCACGACACGGGTGCACAAACTTGCATGCAGACAGTACATTCATACACATACGGAAATAAAATTAATTAAAAAAAATTAAAAAAAAAGACCAAAAAACAAAAAACAAAAAAATTACATGGTGCTAGCAAGATGGCTCAGCAGTTGAGCGCTCTGGCTGCCCTAGCAGAGGACCTGCCTTCAGTTCCCAGAGCCCACATGGTGCTCTGTGACCATCTGTGACTCCAGCTCCAGGGATCTGACTACATCTCTGGCTCCTGCAGGCATTGCCTGGCACAGGTGTGCCTACACACAAGCAGGCAATATAGTGATACACATAAAATAAAAATAATAAGTAAAATGTTTTTCAAAATTATGTCCATGAGTAGAATTGCTGGGTCATCTGGCAGTTCTGTGTTTAACCATCTGGGAAACCATCAACTTATTTTCCACAGTGATTATGTCATTTTTTATATTCTGACCAGTGACACCTAAGTGTTCCAGTTTCTCCACATCCTGGTCAACACTTGCTATTGTCTGTTTTGTTTTTATTTTTATTTTATTTTATTTTATTTTATTATTTTTGGCCTTTTTCGAGACACTGTCTCCCTGTAGCCCCAGCTGTCCTGGAACTCGCTCTGTAGAGCAGGCTGGCCTTGAACTCACAAAGATCTGCTGGCCTCTGCCTCCTGAGGATTAAAGGCCTGGCTGTTTGTTTTGTTTTTAAATTGCAGCCATCCTGGCAGATCTGACTAGTACCTCCTTGTAGTTATTTGCATTTCCCTAGTAATTAATTGTATTGAGAAGCTTTCTATGTGCTTCTTGGCTAGTTGTGTATTTGAATTATTTGTAGATTTCCTTTTTTCTTTCTTGATAAAATATCACTATGTATTTTGTCTGAATTTGAACTTAATGGTTTCCTGCCTCAGCCTCCCCCACCGCCATGGTAGAATAATTGGCATGGATTACCATTCCCAGCAACTTTGTATTTATTTATTTGTTTATTTCATGCATATGACTGGTGGGTCTGCATGTAAGCACGCCTGTGTCAGGTAATGCCCATGAAGGACAGAGAGGGTGTTGGATCCCCTGAAACTGGAGTTACAGACAGTTGTTAGCTGCCAGGTGGATGCTGGGATTTGAACCTGGGTCTTCTGCAGAGCAGCCAATGCTCTTAACTACTGAGACATCTCTCCAGACCCAGTTTTGTCCACCTTTAAGTTCAGTTGTTTGTTATTTTGTTGCTGAATTACAAAGCTCCTTTATGTAATCAAGATATTAGATCCTTATCAGATATCTCAGGGGTAAATGACTTTTCCCACGTTATTGCTTTCTTGATGGTATTCTTTGATACACAAAAGTATTTAATTTTGATGAAGGCCAGTTTGTTTTTGTGTGCTTGTATTTTAGTACTCATATCCATGAAATAATTTGCCAAACCAAAGATGAGTTTTTTTCCTAGATTGTTCTTTTATAGGTTTTACAACTTTAGCAGTTAACTCAGCTCTTTGATTCATTTTCAGTTACTTTTTGCATCTTAAATTGTGTGAGGTAAAGTTCTAACTTTATTTTTTGGCTTTGTAGACATCAAGTTTCTCAACAATACTTGTTGAAAACAACATCCTTTCTTCCTTTGACATCCTTGTCAAAAATCAAGTAACCATCTAAGTGTGAGTTGACTTCTAGACTTCCTATTACATAGTCCATTAGCCTATGTATTATTACACCTTATTTCAGTACAATATACCTTTTATTACTGAACCTTTGTTATAAGTCTTAAATTGATTGGTTTGAGACTTCGAACTTTATTTTCCCTTTTCAGAGTATTTGGGAAGGAATTCTGCCCCTGTCCCCGTCCCCCCACCCCCATCCNCCCCCCCCCAGCAACTACATTTCTGCAAGAAAAAGAATGATGAAATGCTGTTGGGAATTGCACTGAATCTGTAAATAGCTGTGCGAAACACAGATGTCAAAATCCTGTCACATATTCTTATCCATGAATATGGTGTTGCAGAGATTTCCTGGGGTGGGGGGGTACCCACGCACATAGCCTCCCACCTCCCACCTCCCACTCTGCCACTATCCAGTTTCCCTGTTTACCAGGCAAAACAGGAGCAGACTCTCCAATCTTAGTTTCTGGAAGACTATAGAGTTTAATCAGGCTTGCCTACATAGTGACAGAGGGAAGCATACACTTACGTGGTGCGACGTACATGAAGGCAGCTCTCACCCCCACCCTCTGCCAACGTGGCTCGGGTGGTTCTCCCACAGGTCGGCCTGTGTTCTCCCCAAGCATTGTGCATTCTTTCGAGCTTTGTGTGTTCTTGCACACATTGTGAATCCTTCTGCAGCCTGGCTTTGCCCTTAGCCCCTCCCTCTAAGTAAACTAGACTCCATCTTTCTAGTTCTCAGCTTGTCTTATGATAAGTATACTTCAAGAGAAGGTGTATCTTATCCCACACATGGGATGTTTTTGTGCTCAGATCTTGCATGCCCTGTAGCATACAAGTTCTTCATCTGCTTAGATTTATTCATATCTGTTTAGTTGTTGCAGGTGCTAATGGAAATGGAGTCAGTTTCCTAATCACATTAGTATTTATTTTTTAAATTAATTTTATTTATTTATGTATGTGTATGAATGTACTGTCTGCATGCAAGTTTGTGCACCCATGCCGTGCAATGCTGCGGAGGTCAGAAGAGGGTGTCAGATTCCCCTGGAACTGGAGTTCTCCTGGAACTGGAGTTTCAGATGGTTCTTGGCCGCCATGTGGGTGCTGGGGATCGAACCCGGGTCCTCTGTAAGAGCAGTCGGCGCTCTTAACTGCTAGGCCATCTATCCAGCCCCACATTAGTATTTTTAAAAGTACCTGGAGATAGGCTAATGTAAAGTTAAGGCTGAAAGCCAGTTTCCTAAAGGAGAGTCTGTGACATACCATCCCTCTCTTCCCCTTCGTGCTTTCTGGGAGGTCCCAGCTCAGTCTCACCTTAGTTGCTGATGTGTATGCACAGCTTCCTCCTTGGAAAATGCATTTTTAAAAATTTATTATTGTTATTAAACTATTTCCATACATCATTTCTCAATCGAATTTAGAGTCACTTCCCTTTCCATGCCCCCCACCCTGAGTGCCTGCACTCTGCCATACATGTCTTGCATCTTTTGGAAAATACATCTTAAGAACTTGCCCAGAAGAAGGGCATGGTGGCCGCTGACTCCTCTGCAAGGTGGGGCTTGTGGGAAGGGGAGCTAACACTAGTTAGAGGAGCTTGAGTCCTGCTATGGTGGGACTGCCTCTTCCTCCTGGGCCAGATTATCTGTTTTCAACTAGTTTATTTATTCAACTAATTATCTGATTTCAGCTAAATAATACCTCTGGGAAAGTCACCCCACCCCCTTATAAGTAGCAGTAGTCAGACCTACAAGATATGGCCAGACAAATGGGCATGTGAGATGGGGAAAGGAAGAGACTGTTTCAGATGGATTTAGGAAACCAGCACGGAAGATGTATGGATTCACCTCAGCCGTGTCTGATCATACCACCTCCACGTGACAAGTACATGTTAGGACTGCTGCCCAGGAGCCTCCAGTCCGAGCCTCCAGTCCCACTCAGGGACTCTGACCTCCTGAGCATGGTTTACAGTCAGGCAAATTCACAACTTGGAGTCCTCCAAGTTCACCAGTGCCATTGGCAATGCTCTCCGAGAAAATGAACAGATGGACTCTAATTGCAGACCTGTTGTGGGGACATTGTTAACAAACGCACAAGTAGCAGTATACAGGGCTTTTTGGAACCGAATGTGACTTGGCAGCTGGGGATGGCGGTCTAATTACCAACATCTGAGTTTCTTGTTTAATGAAGGGGAATGTGGAAAAACGGCCTCCCTTTCAGCAGCCGGATGGAGAAAGATGCCAAGGCTGTGGCTAAACAGTGTCTACACTCTTTTAGTAGCCACTGCTTCCAAACCATCTGGGGGCCTGCTTTCCCTGCTTCCTGGACTCCAGGTAGCACTTTGCAAGAGGCCTTAGAATTCCTGAGATCTTTAAGTAGTAACCACAGGCCACTAGGGAACAGTGGAGTTGGGACACATTGCTCCATCGTATTCAATTTTCTTCTAAAATCAAGTCACGTTGACAGTTCCAGGAAATGCGTCACACATAAATGTGAAAAAAATGTACCACACATTTAATTGTCACACCTGTGACTTCCCGGCAGGCTTTACGGAGGAGGACCTTGAGGCTTTCTCTTGAGAGAAGCTGGCTTCTGGCTAGGGTCTAACCTGAGGCTGACACACTGATGATAACAATCACTGGGAGGGACTTGCTCCATCTGACTGCGTGCTTTTCACACTTGACCCCTCTGAAGCCTCAGAGTAGCTTTCTGAGGTATACATGGTCACTATCTGAGACCTGAGGAGACTGAGGGTCAGATGGTTATGTTGCTCCAATTCCAGAGCTAGTGCTGTGCTGGGCTGCAACTGAGCTCTGGGTGGTCGTGGTGTTCTGCTGGGCTGCCACCTTGTGAGAGCAAGCCCTGGGTGGGAGAACCATAGCGCCACCAGGGATTCTGGTTCTGTTTGTGTTTTGTCCCTTCACTGACCAATCAATCACATGGTTAGTTTAGGAGGTTCCATGAAAGAAGCTGTTCTTGGGTTTCAGGATCAGGGAAAAGTGGGCTGTACAGGGTTTAATTCATTTTATGGTTTAGATGCTGCAAGCTTGTGAGACCAATCTGTTCTTGAGGGGAAGCTCGGGTATGGTGAATTTTGTAAGGGCCTGCACTGTAGAGTTCTTACAAATCCCCCAGCTTAGCAACTTCACATCCTGCCCCAGCATCCCTAAGTCCCCTACGGACAGCCATGCGCGCTCTGCGCCGCCCCAGGAAGGCACTTCTGCTCTTGCCTCTCACCTTCTCACTTCTTCCTGTGGCTAACCTGCCCTGGGACCATGCATGGCAGTTGCTCAGGACCCTGAGGGAAACAATTTGTATACTAGAGCCCTGATCCAAATTCCCCTTATATAGCAAGAATTTTTTTTCCCCTGGGTGGGGAGGCTAAACAATGTCTACCTCTCCTCCTAAAGTTCCAATGACAAATCAAGGTTCAAGTCCACCTAAATTCCCCTAGAGAATCATGGAATCTATTATTGGGCTTACTTACAGAGCAGGAGTGAAGGGTTACCGACAGGAGGTTAGAGGACACTGAAGCAGCTGCACCTGGTGGAGATGGTGACTCCCCCAAGGCGGCACAGATGGTCTCCCTTCTCCCCATTTTTTCTGGTCCCTCACTGAAACCCCAAGGCCATATTTAATTACAGAAGAATTGCATATTCATGGCTTGGAGGAGTGGATACTCAGGTAAGGGTCTGGTGACTCTTCCCATCCCTTCCTTCTAAGAGGAAACATCAGTTGTCAAGAAGCCCAATGGTGATGGTCTTTGGCAAGAAGACCCAGCTGGTCTTACAAAGATAGCAGTTGTTCTGCTAAGAGGACGCTGCTGTACAACACCTTAGTTTCATCAGATGTAATTTATTTTGTCTTAAACAATCTGCTTAAATTTCAAGCAGCTTTTATATCCTAAAATTGACTAAAATAATATTTCTAGGATTCCATACACCTTCAGACCCTTGCTGCCCTCATCCCTTTGAATCAGTGTGGACCACAGTGGCTGCCTTGACTAACAGAGTTAGGAAGAGGTGATGTCATATGATTTGCTTCTAGTTTCAAGTGAGATAGAGTGGGCCTACTTCTTATCTTTTCCTCCATATCTGGGCAGAATGCATTGAGCAGATACCTGGGGACCCTGAGAGGTCAGAGTAGGAGGAAGAGTGAGGAAGAACACCAGAAACTGAAATTCTACTGAACTGGGGGTGGGGAGGATTTATCATCTTTCTCTCTGGTCTTTCTACTGCTTGACTTTATGTATAGATGTGTTCATAGAAGTATGTGGAAGATTATGGATGACCAAAGCTCCAGCTTCCTGGTGGAATAACGGAAAAGGACTTCCCAGTGTGCTGGGAAAGTGCCAGAGAGATAAGACAGCAAAGACCAGAGGAGTTCAGGAAACAGCTTTATAGACTTAAAATTAGCATACCCAAGGCTTTAAAGAATGAGGTAACCAGAGAGCACTCCCCCAGGGTCACACTCTGTCCACTGGATGGCATGTGTATAGACCAGACTCGACTAGCACTGCCAAGTCTCTTGTAGAAAAATTTGAATGAGATACTAAAATTGCTCAAATAACTCAAAGGAGTACAAAAGAAGGGACTAAAGGAACAAAACCAAAGATAAAATGGTATATCTAAAGTTAAATGTAACAAATGAAATCAAATGTATACATTTGATTTAGAAATCACCAGGGAAGAGACATGACCCAAGTACATGCTATCCACAAGAAGCTCCTGAAAGATAGCCATGTAGGAAGGGTGACCACTGAAGACCTAAGGAGACAGCCGCTTAAACTAATAAAAACTCAGCCAACTTCTTGATCTCAGACTCTAGCTTCCAGCAGCATGCAAACATAAATTTCTGTTGTTTAAGCTTCCCAGTCTGTGGTACTTTGTTATAGCAGGACAAGCAAACTCATACTGATTTTGTTGAGAAAAATAGTCGACCTCTTGATGTATGAAATAGCAATCCCACTGCAAATGGTGTTCATGAGGAAGTGTGGAAAATTGGAGACGTTTTTACCATCAACTTACCACACCCATACATGGTGATAAGAGCAGAATGAATATATGGGGCACACTGAGGCAGGTTGGAAACATGGCTGTCCTCCCAGCTCAACTTCTCTGGGCTTTGTTTCCCTCATCTGTGCTGTGAGAGGGCTCATCTAGGTCTCTGACAGCCTAGGATTAAACCCCAAACTGAGCTCCTGACCCTCCCTCTGACATCAATTCCTCTCAAGCACTAGTCAGAAGACACTTTTCCACTTTTGAATTGGCTCAGCCTCACTGCAAAGCTACTGACCTAAGGTAAGGTTACATCACAGTGCCTCCACAAACAGCAGCTTTGCTCCAAAGCTCTGCAAGAGGAAGCAAAGATCCCAATTATATCTTCCTCAGTTTCACAGACTACTCCTCCAGAGGCCAATTCCTGAATACAGATTTGGGGAAGCTTTGCTTGTGGCCTGTGGAGAATTTTACTAGCAATAAAGATAAGAAAAGAAAAATGTAGACAGTAAGAACTAACGAAAGGACGGAATTTTTTTTTTCTTTTTTTTTTTTTTTTGGTCTTTTCGAGACAGGGTCTCCCTGTAGCCCCAGCTGTCCTGGAACTTGCTCTGTAGACCAGGCTGGCCTTGAACTCACAAAGATCCACCTGCCTCTGCCTCCCGAGTGCTAGGATTAAAGACGTGCACTACCATGCCCAGCTTCAGAATTTTTTTTTTAATCTATTAGAGAAGAGGGAACCGCAGGATAGACCTGGAAGCACTGTCATTGGGTGAGATGGAACTGCTAGATGCCAAGCTTTGAGGGCCAGACCAACATGGCAGAACTGGAATCCTGTGGAACAGTTGTGGAGAGAAATGACAGAGGTCCTCTACTTCTAAAAAGGCAGTGAATGGATATCTCAGATACTTGAAAACAATGATGATAATACTTGCTATAATAAGTTACTGTAGTTTTTCAGTTATTGAGCTCTTCATGCCTGCCATGCACTGACTTATGTATTTTCAACATGTTAACTTATTGACCCTTCATAAACCGTATGTGTCATGCATTTATGATTTGCATGTGTCCTCCAAAAGTTCAATGCTGGGAGCTTAATGACCCCAATTCACATATTTCTTATTATTATTATGTTTATATGATGTGTGTGTGTGTGTGTGTGTGTGTGTGTGTGTGTTTGTGGACACATATGGAGGTCAAGTTTATGGATTCAGTTCTCTCCTTTCACCTTTCTATAGGTACCAGGGATCAAACTCAGATCATTATGCCTTTACTTGCTGAGTCATCTTGAAGGCCTTCGAAATTTATGTGTCCTTGGAGGTGGAGCCTTTGGAAAGTAATTAGGGTTAGAGGAAGTCCTCAGGGTTGAGTCCTCTTGATGGCACCAGTGACTTCCTAAGAAATAGAAGAGAGACCCAGCTCTGTCTGGTGGCCACAAAATGTCAGCCACCACGTTATGATGTGGCAAGAGGCCCTCGTGGGAAGCTGTGCAGATGCTGCCATCATCATTACCATTTTTACAGACAAGGTAAGTGACAGGGAGGGTGGCTGTTACCATGGCTTCACTGTTCCTAAGTGGTGGAGGTGGCTTGTGACTTGGCTAGGCACTTTAACTACTTTTGCTTTATGGCGTCTTCAATTTTTCCTGGTCCGTTGTTCCACGATGGATGGAAAAGGGGCTCATTTCAGAGATGAACAAATGAAGGCTTGGAGAGTGCCAGGACTTCTAGTCACGTCAATATCTGTATGCTAGTCACGTCAGTATCTGCGTGCTAGTCATGTCGGTATCTGCATGCTAGTCACGTCAGTATCTGCGCACTAGTCACGTCAGTATCTGCGCGCTAGTAACATCAGTATCTGCGCGCTAGTAACATCAGTACCTGCACGCTAGTAACGTCAGTATCTGCATGCTAGTCACAGTGCTACATTCTCCCGTGGAGTGATTCATCTGTTTTGTGCACCTGGTAACATCTTACTTAATGCTAAGGATTTGGTCAAATGTCACCTGCCCTGAGAATCTGCTGGCTCATCTTCTTCCTTTAGCTTCCATGAAACTCAGCATCCATTCTTGACAGAGTACTACATTAGTCACTGCTCACTGTTGTAACCAAAACCCTGACAAGGAAGAACTTAAGGAAAGAAAAGTTTATTTTGGCTTACAGTTTTAGGGGATCCAATCCTTTATGACAAGTGTGGCAACCGACTACATTGTGTCTGCAGTCAGGAAGAAAGACCATGAAACTTCAAGTTCTGCCCACAGTGAACCCCTTCCTTAAGCTTGGGCCCTTCAAGGTCTGCTCCTGTGGTGGTTTGAATGAGAATGGACTCTTATTTTTCTGGAACTATAGACCAAATAAACTTTTCCTTTTATAACATGTTTTGGTCATGGTGTTTTATCACAGACACAAGTAGCTAATACAGCCAGTGTAGAAGTAACTAATACAGCCACTATTGTGGGACCAAGTTTTCAAGCGTATGAGCCTGTCAGGAGGGGTCATTCATTGCATGTTCAAACCCCAACATGTATTTTTTTACTTCTGGAATAAGATAACAAATATTTATGCTCCCATGACTTAGAATCTACATTTGTTAACATTACCATTTTTAAAGAAAAGAACAAATATACATCAAATAAAAAGGAAATATTTAAGTAAAAGAAATAATCCGGGTTTGGTAGTGTGTACTTGTAGCCATAGCTATTTGACAGACTTGAGGTAGAAAGCTTGTTTAGGCTCCAAGAGTCAAGTCTATCCTGGGCAATGTAAGACTCTCAGTCAAAACAAATGAGAAAAATAAATAAATAAATAAGAGAAATAGATATAGAGGAGAAAGAGAGAGGGAGAGAGAGAAAGATGAGAAAGAAAAAAGAGGAGGAAGAGGAGGAGGAAGAGGAGAAAGAGGAGAAGGAGGATGACGATGGTGAGGAAGAGGACAAGGGAGGGAAGGAAAGAAGGAAGGAAGGAAGATGAATCATTAGTGAAACGGAAGGACCATGTCTCTTCCATCCCCCATCCCACCCCATCCATGGTGTGACTTTGTTGTGAATCCTATGCATCCTTACAAAAATTCATAGATAGATAGATAGATAGATAGATAGATAGATAGATAGATGGATAGATAGATAGATAGATAGATAGATAGACAGATAGACACAAACACACACATACATACACATTCATCTGTGTGGACACCCCTGTACATGTAAGGCAAGGGCTGCACTTGTTTATCATTTTAGAACTACATTCAGTAGAGCACCTGGCACTGAGAATATACTGATAGTGATGACATCAAGGCTTTTCTTAAAAGAAAACTTCATTTGTTTTTATTTTATGAGTATGAGTGTTTTGTCTGCTTGTATATGTGTGCCACATGTGTGCAATGCCTGTGGAGGCCAGAAGAGGGTGTACGATCCCATGCAACTGGACAGTTGTAAGTTGCCATGTGGCTTCTGGGAACCCAAACCCAGGTTTTCTTCAAGAGTAGCCAGTGCTCTTAACTGCTGAGCCATTGCTCCCCCTCCATGAGCCTTTTTTTTTTTTTTTTTTTT
>VZQC01007915.1:4508720-4981521 GCA_009823505.1 Rhizomys pruinosus
ATATAATTTTTTTTGTGTGTGGTCTTTTTGAGACAGGGTCTCCCAGCTGTCCTGGAACTCATTCTGTAGACCAGGCTGGCCTTGAACTCACAAAGATCCGCCTGCCTCTGCCTCCCAAGTGCTAGGATTAAAGGCGTGCACCTCCACGCCCGGCCTACTTTTTGTGTATATTAACTCACATAATCTTTACAGTGATCTTGTGGGGGAAGGTGCTATAATCAAATCTGGCTTTTAACTGAAGAAACTGAAGCAAAGAGTGGCTATGTGACTTGGTCAGTTCAGAGAGCCAGGACGAGCAGAACAGTTATTTGAACCCAGGCAGTCTATGTCTCCTGTGTGTGTGTGTGTGTGTGTGTGTGTGTGTGTGTGTGACAGAAAGACAGAGAGACAGAGAGAGCCTACATTCAGAAGAGAACAGAAGGGTTGGGATGTCACTCAGTAATAGAGCACTTGCCTAAATGCAGGAAACCCTGGGTTCTGCTCCCATTTTTGTGGTAAAAAATACCACAAAAAGGAAAATCCAGAAAAGAGCATAAAACACAGACATACAATTTGACAAAAACTTGCTGCTACCATGAGATCTATGCCTCAAGCATCCTGCAGACTCCAGTGCCACTGAACTTCCTGATCAGGATCCGACTCCTGTACCACCTATAGATTTCAAAACAAAAGAATTTTTTTTTCTTTGATTTTGGACTCTGTCAGAGTGGAAGCATTGGTAAATATTCTTTCACGCTTCCTGCCCTGTCTCTCTGTGGTGGCGATGTTCTGTTGAATGCATAGCTGGCCATTGAATAATGCATTGGAGTTTTCCCTGTTCTTCAGATGGTGGGGATTCAGTGTCTTTTGCTTGAAGCAATTATAAAAGCCTTGTTTTCCACACCCTTGCCCATGTCCACCAGTGTACATTGTATATGTTGTTTAAGATGCAAAACTAAAAGCGTAATTGCGTGGGTTAGAGAGGGTCCCCCAGTTTCCCTGGACGATGCTGATGAAACTTAGGAGAGTCAGAACTCCAAAACAAATTGCCTTGCCAAGAGTGTGTGCTGGAGGAATAAATGGATATTTTTCAAAAGCAAAATCCCAGGCTCAAAGAGATGATTGCATTAACTGGTATTCAAGGCCAGGAGTCCAAGCACCTGTCTCTTGGAACACACATCTTCCAAGACTCATGCAGACTTTGAACTTGGAAATAGCTGAAATCAGCTGCCCTGGAGGGCTGTGAGGAGCACGAACCCATCCAGGGCCCTGTGTGGACTGCATCTGCTGACAAAGCAGCCAATAGATGGAAGCGGTGATTGGGGCCTTATCTCCTGACTGCTTCATTCCATCCTGTCCATCCACGTCGGTGTGAGCAGCCAAGCCAGGTGGTATAGGACTCTCAATGCTGCTGGAACCACACTGGGTGGCCCAGCCTCAGTTTCCCAGAAGTGTTGTGGTAAGCCTCTTGGGGACTGCACACCCGTTCTACTTCTGTCCACAGTACCCTCAAGTGGACCCCATGAATTCTGAAGGGCAAGGAAACCCCTTCATTATTCTGTCCAATATGTCATGAAGGGCTGTTTACAAATCCAGGGATCCTCTTGCCAAGTGTACAGGCTGTTCCCCAGGCTTTCGTGTTATAATGAAATGAATAACGAGCAAGACATCTTAATATCTTATTCTGCTAGAAAGTGGGATTTCCCCCTCACTCTCTCTTAATAGATAATACCATCAAACATTCTGAAGAGATCCGTTGTGAGCATATCTCTCCTGCCCCCCCCAAAGTTGTGTTATAAAACTGGAGAAATTTGTTTCAACTTGTTAAAAGCTTTATTCTCAGCCGTGAATCCAGTTCTCAGGGTTTTTTCCCTTCAATTAATTTCACACTAATCCATTTCTTTATCAGGCGTCGGAGTGAATGCATGCAGCGAGTGACGGGAGCGGGGGCCACGGAGGTGCTTGGCTCTGTAATTTCATCCTTGAATTTGGTGATTACTAACAGGACAACTTTTTTAATTTGCTCTTTTGTCTGGAACCCCTGGCTGACAATCTGCTCGGTGAGCTCGGCTTTTTAATCAATCACCTACATAATCAAATGTCACTGGCTATCTGCTCCGTGTAATTACTTTTGCAATTAAAAATCAACCTCAAGTTGCCTCGTCTAATTAGAGGGATGGGCAGATTTTCATCTAGATTGATTTTTTAATAAATATTGACTTAAAATGCCATAATCTCATCATATTCTTTCATTTTCTTTGTACCAAAAATCAAACAAATGGAAGAATTAGCAAGCAGAAGGATTCTTGGGACTTCAAAAGCGTCTGCTGGTTCAGATGGCCGGGACTGCTCTGTCCCGAAGCCTAGATTAGCTTGCCTGGTAACAACGCTCGATAGAAAAAGAACAAAGCCTTGCGACGATTAGGTTTCACACTAACATTGGTGCAAACGCACCATTCTAAGAGCTTCAAGTTTCATTCATTGTGCTGCTGGGGACCATCATTTCTATCAATGCTATTTTTACGTTTAAAGTGATCCCACACATACCACTGGAATCTTCAGTATTAGCAGAAAATATAGATGTCCTGTGCTAGAATCAACCCCTCAGAGTTTCCTTAAATATGTATAAGTGCCCCTACAGCCAGATAATATCCTTGTCTTTGCTGCCTTGTATCTTTTTCTGTATTGTAATTAAAACATTGTCAATAACACAGTTGGTTGCTTTCTGGTTGTAGTGGCTGATGTTAAACATGGAAAATCCACAGCCTGGTAGGGGATTACCTGCTGGAAAATAAAGCACTTTGCTAGAGAACAATTGTCCCAAGATGAAATGGAATGGTATCTTGTGTGCCTGTTTAAAAAAAAAAAATTCTTGTCTGTGACCCTGACAGAATTCCATTTAAACCTCATCTGATTGGAGCGACGAGGAAGGGGTAATAATGTCTCCCGCACCCTAGCTTTGCTCCAGCACAGAGGATGCTGCTCGCCTCCCGCCGCGTTCACACTATAAGGGAAAAATGAGGAATCCTCTGCTACTGACTGAACAATTCACTCCAAGAACAGGGAAATAACAAAAATAAATCCAGACAACTCAAACTTTTGGCTCTGGCAACGTGAACAGAGAATTGAAGACAGACCTGAAGAAAAGAGCCAAAAAGAGTAAGGGACAGAGCAAGGATTCCACCTGTGCCCCACCCACAACAGACATTCCTGTATAAAGTGCTATTGCGTCTGAAATGTTAGCCCTATTTATAACATGGTATCTATTCAAAGCATATTTACTAAAAGGATCTTCCATAAATGCCGCTTCAAAGATGAGAGGTTTGTAGTGAAATTACTTTCAAAAACATATTGTCTGCCTCCTAGTTAAAGGGAAGGAATAGACGTCATTAGAGACAGCATTGGAAAAAGTCTGGCTCAGAATTTATCAAATTTACTTGTCCATAGATTGTCCTATTGATTGATTGATGCATATTTATTGTTATTCATCTAGGGGGTATTTTACAGAATCTTAGTGGATACTTTAGGAGAGCTGGCACTCAGTATAAAAGAGCATTGTCGTATTTCTGCACAACTAGGTCCTCCAGTCTTCTAGGTTGTTTTCAGTTGTTTCAGGTTTAGCTTTCGGAGTGTATAGTAATGTCCAGCATTTCTAAATGGTCTTAGATGCAATTCGATTCCCTGTCACCTATTGAAAATTAAGATGGTGGCAGGGCTCGGTGTAACCAGGTGTTATCTGTGGCTCTGGCCAGAGGAAAATTCTCTAAGTGTGTGTTCTGGCACCACATAGTTCATGGTGTAGGTTGAAGAGACTGCCTGCTGTTATGTGCGTAAAGAAGGAAACTCTCAGCTGGGCGTGGTGGCGCACTCCTTTAATCCTAGCACTTGGGAGGCAGAGGCAGGCGGATCTTTGTGAGCTCAAGGCTAACCTGGTCTACAGAGTGTGTTCCAGGACAGCTGGGGCTACAGGGAGACCCTGTCTCAAAAAGACCAAAAAAAAAAAAAAAAAAAAAAAGAAGGAAACTCTCCCAAGATTTTGAGGAAAGAACAGTGGACAGATAAGACTCACACAAGTTGATATTTATTAGACATTTACTATGTGGCAGGCACTATGCTCCCTTCCTATTTGACTGTCACAATTACTCTATGAAGCGGGCACCATTTATTATTATCGTTATTACTTCCATTATACTGTTGAGGAAACTGAAGCATCAAGAGGTGAAGAGTTCAGACTAAGCTAAACTCAAATACACATCTGAGTTAGAAACTGACAGAGATCAACTCGGATCCAAATCTGAAAGACACCAAATGCTGTGAATCTTGTTTTCTAGGCTGAGCCTGGGGAAAAAGAGGAAGGGGCTGCTGATATGTGGGAAAGAGCTTTTGAACAAAGAAGGGTTGAGAGGAGAGTGTGTCAGGGTTTTGCCACCACGATTCTACATTTTGAATACTCCCAAATTTAAGCAATGACCTTTTTTTTTTTGGCTGTTGTTTTGTAAGACAGGATTTACCTATAGCCCCAGCTGGCCTGAAAACACTACGTAAGTCAGGTGGCTTTGAACTCACCAAGATCCACCTGCCTCTGCCTCCTGAGTGCTGGGAAAAGAAAGATGAAAGGTGTGTGCCACTGTGCCTGGCTCCCATTTATTTTCATTTAAGAAAGATGACTTTTTTGACACAGGGTCTTCCTGGAGCCCCAGCTAGCCTGGAATTCACTATGTGGACCAGGCTGGTCTTGTACTCACAGAAATCCCCCTGCCTCTGCCTCCTGAATACTGGGATTAATTGGATATACCACCACACCTAGCCCTAGAAAGATGTGCTTTTAAAAATTTGTGTGTATGTGTCTGTGTCTGTGTGTGCAGGTACCCAAGAAGACCAAAAAAGGACATCAGACACCCCAGCACTAGAGTTACAGGTGGTTGTGAGCCGCCGTGTGGGTTGGGAGCTGAACTCAGTCTTCTGGAAGAGCACAGTGCTCTTGACTGCTGAGCCATCTTTCTTGAGCTTCCAATAAGCATTTCCTCAGCTTCGGAATCTAGAAGTTGATCTGACGCTTCTTCTGGTCCTGGCTGATCCACACACAATTCAAGTCTGGGGTCACATGTAGGCCATCTAGACCTTTGCTGTCTTGGCTGGCTCTCTTCCATATTTCAAGATTAACCAGCTGTCGTCACTGGTCTACGATGCCTTGGCTGGACACTGAGGTCAGCTCAGTTCTGCTCCATGAATCTCCCCTTAGCATAGGTTGCTCTGGGTGTTCTTGCAGAGAAGGCAGAGCGTCAATACAGGGAAGTAGACTGTGCTGGCACATTTGGGCTCTTTGCTTGATGCTCGTTAGTATTTGTTGACCAAAGCAAGCCACGTGACTGAGTCAGGCGAAGTGAGTCACTTGGTGCCCTTCGAGAAGTCTCCTACCTGGCATTGCTACATTGCAGTCTCCTAGGACCCGCCTCTTCAGAGTACCCATGACATAGGATGCCACCCTGGAGCCCAACCAGGGCCCTTTTTCTAGGACTTCAGTGAGGCGGTTGCCTGTTTTAATGGGTTCTGGAGTCCGTTTCCAAAAAGATCACTTGGCAGTGGTAGGCTCTCAACATCCAAGGTTACACACACACACACACACACACACACACACACACACACCTCTCCGAGAAGGGCCAACTTTGGAGGTGGTCTTGGTGACTAGAAATAAGCCCCCTGTTAGATCTATATTGCTGGCAGACCCCCATCTCCAAGGCCTTGTGAAAGAACTATTTAGAAACCAGGACAAAGCTGAAGAGACACATAAAGCCAAGGAACAAACTCAGATGTTGACAAGAATACCAAATAAATGAACTTAAATTCTTTTGATATATGTACACCTTTACTTATCTACAAAGCACATAGAAATGACCTTCAATTCAACATGAAGCTATTGTCTCTACTGGTTTTCTTAAGTCCTGATCCTCTTTTGTTCTAGAGTTTGTTTTCTCACTTTTGTTAGGCTGTGGGTAGAGGCATATATCCTCTATAATTATAGAAAAGAAAACAAGAAGCCAGAATCAGCCACATAAACATGAGAAGTGACCCGTTAGGCATGTGGGAGTGGGTGACGGGGGCTGTGGGGAACTAGAACATGCTCCATTGTCTGGACTGTGTGTCTGCTCTTAAACTCCAGCAGCCTCTGGCACAGTAGGCGGGTAGATATCTGTGGCAGCTTCTTGTTAAAGAAGTTAGGCAACAGGGTCAGGCATAGTGGTGTACAAGTCTCAGTACTGGGGAGGCTGAGGCAGAAGGTTTTCATGTTCAAGAGTAGCTTAGGCTGCATAGTAAGACCTGCACCACTCTCTGTTCAAGAAAGTACTATACAGCCCAGAAAGAGTACATTTGCCAGTTAACTGCAGCCAATGGGCCATTGATTTCCAGTTGTTGGACTGTGCTGCATAAATGGGGAAACTGAGGTCAAAATATGGGAAGGAACTTGTTAGAAGTCAGTCCATTTCAGAGATGTCACTAGATGGTTAGGGATTGAGCTCAGTGGCAGAGTGCTTGCCTAGCATATGTAAGGCCCTAGGTTCAATCCCCAGTACCACAAAAGGAAAACCACAAACCAGATTTAACTAGAGTTAAACTCTCTAGTGTGCCTTATCTTCTCACCTACCTCCCTTCAGGTGCTGGTGGCTCATTCTCTATTTCCTGGGACCCCCATAGGCAGGTTCCACCAGCCCTCGTCAGTCCTTGGCCCTTCCAGGCTCTGATCAAACATCAGCCTCCCTCAGCTTTCTTAGGGTCCTATGAACGGGTGCATTGTTTATATAATTTTAAAATTTATTATTATTATTATTATTATCATCATCATCATCATCATCATCATCGGTGTTTTTGAGACAGAGTCTCCTTATAGCCCCAGCTGGCCTGGAACTTGCTCCATAGGTCAGGCTATTTGAACTCACAGAGATACACCTGCCTCTGCTTCTCAAGTGCTGGGATTAAATACCTGTGCCACCACTCCAGGCTTGTTTGTTTGTTTGTTTATTATTTTTATTTTAAGTGTATGAGTGGATTGCCTGCATGTGTGTTAGTGCACCCATTGTGTGCAACGCCTGAGAAGGACAGAAGAGGGCATTGGATCCCCCGGAACTAGAGTTATGGACGGTTGTTAGCCAACATGTGGGTGCTCAGAATCAAACCCGGGTCCTCTGCAAGAGCAGCTAATGCTCTTAACCACTGAGCCATCTCTCCAACCCCTCATACAGTTTTTTTCTCTGTTTTAAGATTTTAATGATTTCATTGTTGGCACTAGTCTGAGCTTCTGGAAGGCCAAGACTCAGGGATCTGTAGAACTCAGCAAAGTACCTGATACATAGTAGGTACTGGGTGATTTGTTCTTGTGGAACAAACAGAGACACAAGCAAGGAAAAAAATGAGTGGAAGAAATGAGTCAAAAGCCCAAGGCCTGGTCCCTCGGCCAGTGCTGTTTACCACATACTTCATCACCAGCCAGTTTGCAAAAGATAAAAATGCACACGTAGAAATAAGTGGCAGTAATTGGGATGCTCGACATAGGTAGTAACTTGGAGGGGCTGGGGTAGGAGGATCATAAGTTCAAGGTCAGCTTGGGCCATCTAGTGAGACCTGGTCTGAAAACAAAAAGTAAGGGGAGGGTAGGCTACGGCTTAGAGGTAGAACACTTGCCTAACATGCACGAGACCCTGGGTGCAATGGCCAGTCCATGAAAAAGGAAAAAGGAAAGGAAGAAAGTATGAAGGAAAGGAAAGGAAAGGAAGGAAGGAAGGAAGGAAGGAAGAAAGGAAAGAAGGGCAAGAAAAGTAAATAGGAGGTAGAGAGGTAGTAAGGCTGAGTGAGCCGTGTGTCATCGTCATTTCCTAGGTTGTGTGTCACCCTAAGTAAGTCATGTAATTCAGAGGCCCAGGTGTTCTTATCTGTAAAATGAGCTCACAGAGGTTTGGATGTCAAGTGGCCAGCAAGAGTAATATAAGACATGAAGCACTCAGTGGGGCATCTGGCACATAATAGGTGTTTATTAAATGCTAGGCAGCCATATCATGAAAAAAAGCAAAGCCAAATGGCTCTTTCCTCCTCCTTGTCCCTCTGAATACACAGTATGACAGTAGTGGCAGCTGACAGTGTTTGAAAGCCTTTGCAGGCCAGGAAGGAAACCCAGGACTCTGGGCTGCATCCTCTGCCCTTCCCTGCTCAGAAGTAAGACTCTATAAAGTAGCAGTGTCCTCAGCAGCTGGAAAGGTGACAGTGCATCCCTGACTTGCTCACAGGGGCTTTGCTCCCATAAGCCTCAGCAAACACGTCCCCAAGAGTACCTGAATCCACACTTAGTATCAGCTGAGGCCCAGGATTAGCAGGCAGAAGGCGCTGCCCAAGTGGGATTCTTTGTGTGCATCCATATCTCTCTTCCCCAGGAAAACAAACAGCTGGCACAGAGTCTCAATTGACCATTGCTGGACGCCTGTGATCATCCTAAGAAGGCAGCCAGCCCCTTTCTGTGTCATCTGTCCTAGGCTAATATGAGATGCTCCTGCCAACCTCCCTGTGATCATTTCGGTGCTGATCCCAACCACAAAGAACACTCACATTCAATTACGGCTCTTTAATAACAACAACAATAACAACAATGATCGCTTTTCTCATCTGAGCTTTGTACATAATAATGCAATCCCCCAAGTTTAATTTATGGCCAAATAAAACGGCTGATGAAGAAGACTGGCCTTGCATGTTGCAGTGTAGTATTTCAGTTGCATTTGCATTTGGAGCAGGATTTGTGGTGAGCTGGAGGAGGATTAAATCCCGTGAAATCATTATACAAATTTCAAAATGTCAAGTACTCTGCTAGAGATTATGATTTTATCTTCTTATTTTGACAGGAAACCGTGTGTGGCCACCTCTGCCTTAGAACAATCGAGGAAGGGAGTCCAGGGAGCCCAAATCAAGATAGAAAGGCTTGCAAGGTTCCTGACCAGCCGTCTTTTCATCCTGCGCGCTTGTAAGACAGGGCGTAATAGACATTTTCCTTTGCACGAAATAATAAGAGCAGTACTTATCGCGAGGTGCCTCCAGCCAGTGGCAAAAGGAAATTAGAAAAGTCCAATGAACCTGAGAAGTAATTAATCATCATACAGTGGGGCCTGTCAAATCAGAAGGGTCCTTCCAGCTGATAATGTTCCCCAACTCAATTTAGACTGATAGAAATTAGAATTTTTTTTTTTTTACCTCTGGCAAAAACAAAAAGACTAGCGTTAGCACAAACGTGGCCAACTGTTGGCTCTCTCCACAGCCTGACCCATTTACAGAGATGTCTGCATCAAGTTTCACTCAAGCCAAGACTGAAGCAACATCATCTGCTCCTCAAGGCAAAACGAATCATAACTGCGTGTTTGAAGGCTCCTTGCTGCGTCTCCCCTCCACCCTGCCACAGAACCTTAGCTGTCTAAGAAAAATTAAAGTTTGGTTCTATTGATCAGCTTGGCCAATCTCCCCATAGAGCTGAGGGGTGGGGGAGCATTACCAAGTTCTGTAATGAGTCTGGGCTCTTTGGAGATCAGGTGAAATAAATAAAAGGGGTTCAGTAGGAGCCACTGAGAGCTTTTGGCTGAGAGAAGTGGGATAACAATCTGTTGTCAGATTCTTGGGCCCTGGGGGCCAGGTGGGGCAGGGAAAGATGGCACCCCCCTTACACTAAAGGCTATCATTTCCCCCCTCTTCTACCAACCAATACCATCAAGTTTGCTCTCACTGGCAAGGTAACATTTCTATTGTCTTCCCCCTCACCCAGCCACCCCCACCCCAGGTGTCTCCTAAAGGTGAAGGTCTCCACAGAGGTGAGGGCAGACATCTTGGACTCAGATATCCATCAAGACCAGGAAGAAAAGGAAATGAAGGAAGCTGACGGAGAATTGGGTAGGCTCATGGCTACCTGGAATCTGCTGTCTTTCCTGAAGGAGAAAGCGCTTCCTAGGTTCCAGGCTGTCATCACTGAGAGGGACTTCATATAGAAGTTTGCCAAAAAGATCCAGAAAATCATATGGGAATACTTCAAAAACCTATACTCTACCAAGTTTGAAAACCTAGAAGAAATGGATGAATATCTGAAATCCTGGGAATCACCAAAGCTCAACCAAGAAGAGATCAACAGCTTAAACAGACCCATAATTCATGAAGAAATTGAAGATGTAATAAGAAACCTCCCAACTAAAAAAAGCCCAGGCCCAGACAGTTTCACGGCAGAATTCTATAAAACATTTCAAAAAGACCTACAACCATTATTACTGAAACTGTTTAGAAGGATACAATCAGAGGGAATTCTCCCAAATTCCTTCTATGAAGCCAGCATCACTCTATTACCAAAACAGGCAAAGATACAACTAAAATGGAGAATTATAGAACCCATCTCCCTAATGAATTACCAGCACTCCAAAATTCTAAACCAGGATTCTGCAAGAAATCACCATACAGACCACATCAAGAAGAGCATCCATCATGACCGCAAGTTGGATTCCATACCAGAGATGCAGGTGGCTCAACTATCGAAAACCAATAACACATCAAATCACAATACTAATGGAATGAAGAAAGACAAAAACCACACATACCCCCCCCATCTCAATTATGTTAAAGGAAAAAGCTTTGACCAAATCCAGCATCTCTTCATGATTAAAGTCCTAGAAAGAATTGGAGTGGGGGATCATTCCTAATGTAGTCAAAGCCATATACAAGGAAACCCCACAGCCAATTTCATTACCAATCTAATGGGAAATAGATAGAAAATTCCCGTTTAAAGGTAGGAACTCAGGCAGGCTGCCCCTGTCCCACTCCTCTTTCAATATATGAGTGCTTGAAACACTTGCTGGAGCAATAAAGACAAGAAAAGGAAATTAAATGATTACTAATTGTAAAAGAGGAAATCAAAGTTATCCCTTTTTGCTAATGAGAAGATTGTTTACTTAAGGGATGCTATAAAATAACTCCCCAGCAGAAAACTCCTAGAAACGAATTAACAGCTTCAGCCAAAGTGGCAGGAAGGATACCAAATTAATCCTAAAAAAAAAATTCAATGGCCCTTCTTTACACCAACAACAAGCAAACCTGGAGAAAGAATTAAAGAGACCTTCCACTCACAAGTTAGCTACAAAAACAATAAAATACCTCGGAACAAAACTAACCAAAGAAACCAAAGACACCAAAGATTCTACAATAAAAATTTTAACCTTTAAGAAAGAAAATGAAGAAGAAGACATCAGAAAATGAAAAAACCTCCCATGACTTGTGGATTGGGAAATTAACAGTAAAAATGACCATTCTACCAAAAACTCTTGTAGATTTAATTGCAATCCCAATCCATAACTCCCCAAGAGTTTTTCACAGGCTTGGAAAAAAAAAGTCCTTAATTCCTTATGGAAAAACAAAAGGACCCGACATAGCCAAAAACAACCCTGACTTGAAAAGAGTAACCGGGGGGATCTCTATACCAGGACTTCAAACTATACTACAAACTATACTACAGGCCTATAGTCATAACAACAGCCTGGTCTACTGGCCACAAAAAAGACCTGTTGACCCAATGGAACAAAACTGGAAGATCCAAAACCTGAGGGCATACAATTTCAGCCATCTCATATTTGACAAGGGGTCAAGACGCCACGATGGAGAAAAGACAGCCAGCATCTTCAGCAAGTGGTGTTGGCACACCTGGATCACCCCTTGTAGAGGAATGAAATTAAAACCCCTACCTCTCGCCCTGTACTAAAGTCAACTCCGGTGGATCAAAGACCTCAACGTGAAACCCCCAAATTCTGAAGGTCTGATAGAAGAACAAGTTGGCAGCAGGCTACAAGACATAGTGCCATAGGAAAAAGACTTCTAAATCAGACGCAGCTGCACACGAATTAAGGTCGATAATATTAATTGACAAATGGGACCTCATTAAACTCAAAAGCTTTCTGTATATCAAAAAAGAAAACAATCAAGGAAGTGAAGAGACGAGAGAAAATCCCACAGAGTGGGAAAAAAAAAAAAAAAAAAAAAAAAACATCTGACAAAGCATTGGATCTCCAGATTATAAAACCTACTCAAAAACAAAGAAACAAGAAAAACAAATGACCCCACTCAATAGCAGGAGCAAAGAGCTGAACAGAGACTTTCCAAATGCGGGAATTAGAGGATGTCTGAGAAACACACCCTCAAGACTTTTCAACATCACTACTCATTAAGAAAATGCAACCAAAACCAACTTTAAGCTATCATCTTACTCCCATAAGACTGGCTTAGGATCAAGGAAACAAAGATCCAATGCTGGAGACTTGTGGGGAAAGAGGAAAACTCATCCACTGGCTGGTGGGAATGCAAACTCGTGCCGCCACTGTGCAAAACAGTGTGGAGAACCCTTGTGAAGACTCATTTGGAATGAACTTGCCATCCAACCAAGCCATACCACTCCTAGGCATGTACCCTCAAGACTCACCCCACCACAGAGATACATGCACGGCCATGTTTATTTCAGCTCTCTTCACAATAGCAAGGAGCTGGAACCAACCCAAATGCCCTTCAACTGATGAGCGGTTAGAGAAAATGTGGTATAGCTACACAATGGAGTTCTATGCAGCAGTAAAGAAAGATGACATCATGAGCTTTGCAGGAAAATGGCTGGAGCTAGAGGACATCATGTTGAGTGAAGTAACACAGTCCCAGAAAAACACACGACGAATGGTATCCCTCATCTGTGGATGCTAGTGCCAATTACCTACTTGCAAGTATTTCTTGTGCATGGCCCCTTGAGCTTTTGTCCAAAACAGTTGGGAGTGATGCATATTGGAAACAACAACAACAACAGCAACAACAACAACAACAACAGAAAGGACTGCATCAAAGAACTGACTGAAACAGTGAACTTCTGCTCAAAACAGTCAACTTCCACATGGAGAATATTGAGAAAGAGTGAGAAAGAGATGAAAAGCATGTTTGGCAGAATGCATGAGCTCTGGTGGGGTGGGGGGATGGGGGGGACACGGGTCTAGATTTGATAAAAATATATATATAAATAAATTAATTAAAAAAAAAGTTTGCCAGGTTTTCTGACTTGCCCTTACAAGCCTCAAGTGTGGAATTCAATATAAAATTTCTTAACTAGTAAATGGAGGCAAAGCTAATGACATTTTAGAAGTATGTTTGTATGACTTTCATTGGTTGCTATTTGTGGCTTTGGCCCGTAGAAAAGTGCAGGCTTTCAACAGATGCTCTTTTAAAAGGTCTTTCAGGGGCTGGAGAGATGGCTCAGCAGTTAAGAGTGCTTGCTGCTCTTTCAGAGGACCTGAGCTCAGTTCCCAGCACCCATGTCAAGCAGTTTACAAATGCCTACCACTCCAGCTCCAGAGAAAGTTGACAGCTCTGGCTTCTGCAGATAGTTCAAGTGTGCAGAAGCCAGAGTATCTGCACATACTGCCCCCTCCAACACATACAAAGAATTAAAATTAAAAATCAAATGTAAAAGATCTTTCATTTATGTACACATGTGTTTGGGTCCCAGTCTGACCATCACCTCACTCCCTCAAGATTCTACCACCTCCCAAAATACAGCTACAAGTTAGAGAACAAGTATTCAAAATGTGAGCTTCCGGAGAACATGTCAGATTCAACCCATGACATTAAGTAACTTAGCTCATTCATAGAGGATGGCTAATAATCAGACCCAACCTTACCCAGAACTGCAGAATACCCACCACCATGGTGCCACAAACCACGAGGACTTAGCAGAAGTGTTATCGTTTGGATGTGAAGCATCCCCCAAAGTCTTGTGTGATAGAGGCTTGGCTGCCAGCTTTACAAAGGTGACCGGATCACACAATGACTCTGAATTTATCAGCCATTGATGAAAGCGTAGCTGAATGGACTATATTAGGAGATTGAGCCTGGTTGGTGGAAGTCAGGTCACTGACATGTGCCTTTGAAGGGTTTGTCTCGTCCCTAGACCTCTCCTTCCATGCCCTTTCCACCACTGTGGTTTACCTCACCACACACATCCCAGAGCCAAAGAGCTGAGCAACCATGGACTGGAAGCTCTCAAAACTTTAAGTCCAAATCATTCTGTTCCTCCTTTAAGCTGATTTGCTCAGGTGTTTATTTGCAATGATAAAAAGCGACCAGCATTAAAGAGCTGTTGTGAAATGGATCTGCTGTGGCAAAAGAGACCATCCATAACCCTACCCCTATATGTCAGAGAACAGCAAGCAATTTCTCTGGCTGGAGAGGCCAAGCAGGGGTCCAGCACCTGACAAGAATTTCAGAATGTCAGACAGCATTACTGTCTTATTATATACATAAAAATAAATAAATAAAATTAAAAGAAAATTAAAAAAGACACACTTTCCAAGTTAGAATGGCAGCCTAGTTAGTTGGGTTGCTCTGTTATCATTTGAAGCATGATTAGAAAATGAGACAGAGGATAAGCTAGGGACAAGGGGAATCACAAGGAGCTAGTCTTTTGTTAGTGGTATTCCCCAGCAGGTCTTGGATAGCAAAGGTCTTAGGGTTGGTTACCCATTTCTCCCACTTCCCTTGGGTCCTGACATGGAGAACAGACCACAATGGTCTGCAATGCCAACTGGGCCTTCCTCATCCCTTCTTTCTTTTTTTTAAAGTGTGGGTCACCATACCCAGCTTTATTTATTTATTTATTTATTTATTTATTTATTTATTTTTAATTTATTTATTTCTGTATGTGTGTGAATGTACTGTCTGCATGCAGGTGTGTGCACCCATGTCGTGCAATGCCGCAGAGGTCAGAAGAAGGTCTCAGATTTCCCTGGAACTGGAGTTCTCCTGGAATTGGAGTTTCAGATGGTTCTCGGCCACCATGTGGGTGCTGGGGATCGAACCCAGGTCCTCTGTAAGAGTGGTCGGCGCTCTTAACCCCTAGGCCATCTCTCCAGCCCCCTATCCCTTATTTCTAATCCTGGAGACAACACTGCCCAGTACTTCTGTCTCATCTCACCAATGAAGAAATAACGAGACACACAAGTAAACACCAGACACAATTGTGGGAAACCCAGACACAATTGTGGGAAACCCAGACACAATTGTGGAAACCCAGACACAATTGAGGAAACACTAGACACAACTGTGGGAAACACAGACACAACTGTGGGAAACACAGACACAACTGTGGGAAACACAGACACAACTGTGGGAAACACAGACACAATTGTGGAAACCCAGATACAACTGGGAACCCAGACACAACTGTGGAAAATTTCAGATACAACTGCTGGAAGCCCAGACACAACAGTAGGAAACCCAGACACTTCAGATACAGCCATGGGAAACCCAGAATGCATAGGAACTGCTGTCTTTGTCATGGAGATGCTTACCTCAGGGCCACACAGAAGAATCTGGTTCCTACAGCAATAACTGTTAACTCATCATAGTGGTTCTGGTTGGACAAGACTTTGTATACACCATGTGGCCAAACCTGGTTCAAAGTCTTTTGTCTATATAGCATATTTAATCCTCACAATGGGTCCACATGGTGGATGCTATGCCATCCCCATTTTACTGATGAGAAAACTGACGCACAAAGAGGTTGTGTAAATTGTCTAATGTTGTATTACCAGAACCCACACCACTAGAGTTGAAACCCAGGCACACTGTATTGGCCACCGAAGCTTGTTTCTTTTCTTTATTTTTAGATTTTTTTTCTATTTCTTTTCCTTCTTGTGACAGGGTTTCATTTAGCTCAGGTTGGTTTCAAGCTTACTTTGTACCCAAAGATGACCTTGAACTTCTGATCCTCCTTCCTCTACCTCCCAAGTGCTTAGATACCATTGTGTATCAAGAACCATGCTTCAATTCTTTCTTGATAATGTAAGAAGTCTACACATGAAATATTGATAATCTATTCAATATTTTAATATCTGAAAGTGGCTGAAGAGAGATAGGGCTGGAGAGAAGAAGCGAAGAAAATGTAGAAGAAGCAGTAACAGACCCAGAGGGGCAGCAAGCAGCTTGGAGGGAGCTCTGCTGCAGTTTGCATTTTTCACCTTATTTGCAGATCAGGTGTTAGGGCCTAAACGAATGGGAGGATTTTAGAGAAGTCCTCCAGCTAAGCAAACACACCCAGCCCAAGTGAGATGAAAGGCCCTGGTTAGTGGCCGGGACCACTCAGACCCTTATCGGCCAGGCTGGCCCTCTGTGGGTTTCAAAAAGCCCAAGTGGGAGGTGCCAGCAGAAAGTTCAAAGCCACTTTTTGAAAAGATAGTATAATCAAAAGTTTGTTTATCTGTTGAAATATTTAGGAGAACAAGATATGGCTCTGACCTGCCTGCACCTGCGACTTCGTGAATGTTGGTACGATGCATTTTAAGCTTGTTTGTCTTCTTAATCTCTAATGGGCTTCTGCATGTTTCAAAGGGTGAATTTGGAAAGATGAGAGAGAGAGAGAGAGAGAGAGAGAGAGAGAGAGAGAGAGAGAGAGAGAGAGAGAGAAAGAATTTCTTTCTGCCTCATCAAGACAGATATATTTGATAATCTTGCCTGTCCTCATGCATTCTGAAGCCAAAAGATAACAGGACATATGGGCCAGCTTCAGCTTCAGAGTGGTTGCACTTCCCATAGTCCCACGATCCCAAATGCTAAAACACAGCCAGAGTCATCACCTGACTCCCGTGGGACCTGGGGCCAGAGCTGCATCTTAGATCCTGAAGGGGAGTGGCGGTGCAATACTGAGCTTCAAGCTCATTGCTCATTTGTTTGTGTTTGGGCCTAGTTTACAGGTTCGTGATTGACCCTCACCAAAGAAAATTCATTTAGTCATTGAAAGAAGGGGGAGATGGGGCTGGAGAGTTGGCTCAGCAGTCAGGAGAAATTGCTGCTCTTATAGAGGATTGGTTCCCAGCACCCATGTCAGGTAGCTAACAACCAGCTGTAACTTCAGCTCCAGGGAGTCAGGTGCCCTCTTCTGGCCTCCATGGGTGCTCACACATGTGTGTGGAGATATTTGTGCACATATACACACACAAATAAAAAAAATAGTATTTTTCTGGGTGTGGTGGCACACGCCTTTAATCCTAGCACTTGGGAGGCAGAGGCAGGTCTTTGTGAGTTCAAGGCCAGCCTGATCTACATAGTGAGTTCTAGGACAGTGAATTCCAGGACAGCTGAGGCTACAGGGGGCCTCCGTCTTGAAAATAAAAAATAGTATTTTAAAAGGAGAGAGTTGGGGGACAGAAACAGAAGTAAAAATGGGTTATCTTGATTCTTACTTTCCCCAAACCAGCTTTTGCTATGTCTACTTATTTATGTTTTTAACACTCCTACCAGAACTGTAAATGGAGAAAATGCTATGTACTAAATAGAGTTATGACACAAAATATGGCCAAAGATGTACTTAAGATGTCCACGTGAAGCTTGACTTATAGAAGGAGCAAAACACTTGGCACCTGCTCTTCTCAATGTTCCATCATCAGTGTCGTCATCAGCCATCAAGATGACTCTCAGGTGCCCCTCGAAATACCATCTTCCAGGTGAAAAGGATTTAAGTCTAGCCTTTCAAGGCTGGCAAAAGGTCTGTGCTCTCCAGGCATGCTTTATAGGAGATGGATGAGGTAGAGTAGGAGGAATATCCAGTTCTGTTCAGAGTTGGCTTTGGGGAGAATCCCTCTGCAGGTCAGGGCTTCAGCTGCTTTTTAGGAAAGCCGTGTGCTAAAAAGGAGAGCCTGAGCTTTGGCCTTCACATTCCTGTGCTGGATCTAGACACAGAATATAACTGGACAAGATGGGAAGCCATATTCAAGATGGCAGCCCCAGCCTTGCTGCCAGTCTCTCCCCCAGCAACTTGAGAGAGAATCCCAGCAACTGAGTTATGAGCTCCAGGCTGCTGCCCACACCACAGTGTATCTAGCATGTATACTAGCACCCTTCAGACATGGGCCCCTTATTTATAAAGCAGTGAAGTTTCTGTGAGAAACCAATACATTTCCAACAATTGTCAATGGTCGTGCCAAATATTGGTGAGATTATAATATTGTGTAGTCACTTCTGTTTTTTTATGTGTTTTTTTTTTGGGGGGGGCAGGGTCTCCCTGGAGCCCCAGCTGGCCTGGAACTCGATGTGTAGACCAAGCTGGCCTCAATCGCACAGAGATCTGCCTACCCCTGCCTCCTGAGTGCTGAGATTAAAGGCATGTTATACCAGTCCCAGCTCTAATTTGTAATCACTTCTGGAAAGAAGTCCAGTGATGTCAAGTAAGACAGAGAAGTGTATAGCTTGAGAATCAACCACTTATGTCTATAATGTACACTAGAACATCTCTCATACATGTGTTCCAAGAGACACACACAAGACGTTTCATAAAAGCATTGCTGTGACAGTGCAGAACTGGAAACAATGCAAATGCTCATCACAAAATGGAATGTTCTAGAGCAATGAAAAGAGTACTCAGCAGCTTCCATATTCAAAGGAAATTAAGTGGCTGAATCCAAAAACTTCATGAAGAAGAATAGTCATCCCTCTGTATCCATGGGGGATTGGTTCTTGGACCTTCTGAGGATGCCAAGGTCCATGGGTGCTCCTCTCATGTAAAGTGGTTTAGTGTTTGCATAAAACCTGGGCAAGTCCTTTCATCAATCACTTATCATACTTAATACAAGCGCTGTGTAAATGTTGCAACAATATATTGCTTAAGTAAGTGACAATAAGAAAAAAGAATCTGTACATGTTCATTAAGGATAAAACTTTTATGTATTTTTGCATTGAGTTCACAAATGCAAAACCTCTGATTCTGAGGGTCAACTGTATATATTAATAAAGTTTAGAAAAATACCTGGTAATGAGTAATTCAAGTCAGGTGACTTTTCACTTCGAGAAAGGAAGGGGAGGCTGTATGGACGGGGCGTCCTCCTGTACTTGTAATGTTTGATTTCTTAAGCAAGGCGATGGGCACATGGGTATTTACTGTATAATTTTAATACCTTTTTGGGTATCTCAAAAAATTAATGATTCATTGGTTTAAATAAATTAACTTTATTAAAATAAAATAAGCAATGAAATTGAATCCAAATTTGTGGGAAGTTGGAACCTGCTGGAAAGGACCTTTTGTATCCTCTGGGACAGACCAAAGCGACAGGGGCTCCAGCCATGGGCCTCAAGAAAGCTCTGGCTACAGCCGGGCTCTGGCACATTCCAGGCAGGAGGGGTCAGAGTGACAGGACAGGAGCAGATGCAGGGTGCGAAATCCTGGCTCTCCAGAGGTCCCGCCATGAAGTGGAGGAACGATGGATTTATATATTTAATGAAAGTGCGACTCTGGTAGAGTAATAAAAATATGCTCGGGGAGCCAGGTATGTTTCGGGATTTTTTTTAAAAGGAAATCTAAACTCCTGAGCTCTTTCTCCAGTACAATTCTTTTGTTAGATCAGGTAATATTTTTGAAAAACAGCATTACAAAAGGTTAAATGTAGAACAGATGTAAGTTATAAAATACAAGCTGATCAAAGCTGAGATTTTGAGACAGATATGTTAGCAAATGATGATAAATCCGTCCCAGTAGGACTGTAAGAAGCAGACAAATGTAACTACGGAGGAGCGAAAGTCAAGGGTTGAGGCTGGGGGAGGGGAAAGACTGAAAACAAATGTTGGAGTTAATTCTGGTGAACTCACACAGAACATCAAGGAATCCACGCCGGCGAGGACAAACATCACAGGCTCAATATATTCCATTTTCTCTTAAAAGAAGAATCACATTCCTGGTTTGGGAATAATCCAATTACCCATTCGGATCCCTAGATCTCAGTGATTTCTTTTTATACCAGTTTCTGACTTTGGATGTCAACCTTTTCCAGTGACAGAGGCTGGCTTTCTGGTTTAAAGCTTTCAAAATTGGTTTTAGAATTTGGGCATCTCAACCTCTCATTAAACAGCCAGATAATTTATAGGCACGTCATTAACCTGCTTCCTCAACTGCCATGATAAACCTATCACTGGGGGAGATTTCAACAAAACATTACCACTCCTTTCTGAGAAGGCGGCAGAGAAGCAAAATTAAATAAATCAAGCCCCTCTGTGTCAATAAATGAAGCCCATGAGAAGTAAACTATTTACTGAGGCTTAAGTGAAACAGAAAACATTTAAAGATCAAGAAAAAAGGAGGTAATTGTTCAGGCTGTCAGCAGGGGACCGCTGTGATAATTTGATCTGAACTCTGTTAACAAATGACCCAGCCGTTTTTTCCAACTTTAGTATCTGTTTATGCTCCTACAAATTGAAACCCCACTGCTCAGCTGCCCAGAACAGGGCCGGGTACAATAGCACATCGGCCGACGATTAGTTCAAGCTGGGGGTGGATTAGCTGTCCATCCCAGGCCTCCAAGCCCTCCAGAATATTTTGTCTTTCCCTGCTGGGGTAAAAGGGTGCAGACATATGCAACCAATAAAGAAACAGGCTTCTATGGACTGGAGGTTGAGTGGAAGGAATGCAGAACAAAACTATAAAATAATAATAGACAAAGGGGTAGTGAGGGCCTTGGGAACTCAATACCTCCTCTGCTTACCCAGGCAGGGCTGGAGCAGCAGCGTCTCCTCAAGATTTTAAAACAGAAGGGGGCCTGTTGTGTGTGATCTCCCAGCTTAGGGCTGTGGGCCAGGCGTGCCAACCATCAGGACTGACATGAGATCAAAAGCCTGATAAATGAGAGGAGAGGGAATGTTTGACCCACTAAACCATATTCTACAAGAATCCCAGGCTTTTAAAGTAATAAGAAAGGCCATAAATTACAGTGTCTTGGGTAGATTGTGATAGATTCTGATGCACGTGAATCTTATTTGGGTATAATATTTTTAGAGAGCCTCATGTTCATGAGCAAGGGAAGCCTTAAGTGTCCAGCCTGTGTTTAGAAGTCTGTGGTCCAGTCATAGGGCCCACATTTGTAGAAAAGCAACTTAATCTTCCTGGGGTTTCCAGAAGTTAAAATTTTTTCGATGAAAAATAGGCTTTAAATAAGCAGGAGCAAATTCAAAATGACACTGTACATCCGCCTCCTTAGATCGATAGTGAGATGTATGGAGGAAGGGAATGTGGTGACTGAAAGAAAAGATAAATAAATGAACATAGCAGCCCAGGAAGTCACTGGACGTGCACTGTGGATTTTCAGGCCTTTCTCTACCGTTATGGGCTAGGTGAGCTTCATCAGTCGGTGTCTTCAAGCCTCAGTTTCCTCACCTGTGAATAATACTTGTGAGAATAAGCTTTGTGTCCTAGACCTATTGAGAAAGCAAAGAAGGTGCCACGACATATAAGGTACAGTGGTTCATATGCAGTAACAATGGGGAAGGACTTGGAAGGTTTTGCAGACGTGATCATGATAATTATCAACAAAAGAAGCCTGATTTACAAGAAGTATGGCCTTCTTTGGACTTCTCTACAGTAACAACAACCACAACAGCAACAAATTCTTCTAAAAAACCAGAGTTTGTGGAAACAACTGCTAAGCACAAAGGAAACAGTTGCCAATTTCCTACTAATTGGATTGTGTCATTGACCTTGTTCTGAACAGCTTGTGCTGTTCATTATATTTCCAAACCATTCCACTCGACCTGCTCTGATGCAATCAATGCAAACCAACTTCTCCAGCAGAGGGCACTGGTCCCATTGAAAGATGGGAAGCCATTTTGAAAATGGCTCCCTACACAGCTCAAAGAAAACACTCATGATAGCTACTGGGGTAAGAAGATTGAGTTCTGTCCAGATAAAATTGCCTTCCTGTAGGAAGATCCAGTTTAAATTGCAAGCTAGTTCTTAGCTAGCACGCCTCAGGGCAGGGTCTGACCCCACCCCAAGGAGGAGCAAACAACGTGGCCTAGGTACGTGATGCTAGGTGGGGCAATGGTGTGCAGTGGCGTGGAGTTGGGGGGGGGGAGGCTATGACTGGCTCTAGGAACTGGCGTCATTTAGTTTATAAAAGAAGGCTGTAACAAGGAATAAATTTGAATTTCATAGTAACATCATCACAGAATTCCCAGCCCGTATTTTTATTAATTATTGTGCACATACAGGCCAAGGTAGGCCTGCATTTCGTTCCGGTGGCCAGTGGATTGGAAAGAGGTCCCCTTGCGGACCACCAATCTGGGTAGCTGGTGTTGTGAGTGGACATAGGCTGAAGACAGGACATCAGCCTGAAATTCCTGTCGAGGGTTCAGCAGTCTCTGGGCAGGTGGGAAGTCACGGCCAAGAGTGGAACACAAACACGTGTCTCGTGGGTCCAGGCTAAGGGCCTGAGTTGGAAGTACCACCCAGGTTGGGCTATGGGAAGAAGCCAGCTGGCCTCTGTGCCTTGACCCGCAGTGTCTGCAAAGTGGGCACTGTGTTCCCCTTTCCCTTAGCAGGGCTGCATGGTCCTGTTCAGCATAAAAAGAAAGCTTCCTTCACCTTCAGACCAAAAGCATCTCATTGCTGACACATAAAATAATTATTACTCCATAAGGATATGTGTGCACAAAGGGACCTTCAGTAATGTCTGCAGACATTTTCTATTGTCACAACTCTGGTGGGTGTGGAAAGTGGAGGTTGTCACTGGCACTAGGAAGGTAGATTCCAGGAATGCTGCTACACACCCAACCAGCTGTGAAGATGTTTGGGATGGCCCCTACAACAATGCATTATTGGGCTGGGCAACCTTGCTCAGGATCCAGCCGTGACACTGGTTTTTTGCTTGGCTCAGATGACCAGGATACACGTGAACTCTAAAGATGGGATTGTTATAAAGTTCCTTCCTTTGAATTAGCAATCTCTCCTGGAGGGAAAAGAGAAGATCATGAAACTCAGGATGCTTCTAAGATTCAGAAGCTTAAAAAGTTACACACACACACACACACACACACACACACACCCCATCCCAAGGTTATGTAAGTGGTAACCAGTTGCTAGGAGAGAGAAGACTCTTCATTAGAGCTGTCTGCAGGTTGTGGAGGACGCTCCAGGGCCATCTCTTTCCTGAGTGCTCACCCATGCTATAGTGGGCTTTTGCGTGAGGCCAATACTTTTGAGTCACTCATGCCCAATAAAATCACCACCAGTTCGACAACGGGACTTGGGTAGAACAATTTCTCTGGTCAGTTGCCAGTGCCCTATCTGGTGTGAACAGACTTTTTTGTTCACTTCTTCCCAGGACAAGTCACACAATAGGAACGTTGTCATGTGAAAGTTTCAGCAAAAATAAATAAAATAATAGTAATGATAAGCAAAAGTTATTAAAATAAAATAAAATAATAGTAATGATAAAGCAAAAGCTGACTAAGTCTTAATCAAGGAGAAGAGGAAACAGCTGCATATAAAATGACTTAAATTTTCTAGCTCTGAACTCAGAGAAACAAATAGGATCATCAAATTGTCTGACTCTTGGATCTCCACAAGGTAGAATACACAACAGCTAGAGACTGAATAATTGCAGCTCTGCTTAGAATCCCTGAAGGATGCTGACTTTGCTGGAAGTTGCTTATGGTAGGCATGTAGACTGGGTGAGAGAGGAGCCCCAAAACAAAGCACTCTCACTAGGGGCAAATTAGAGTCTCTGAGTCTCACTTTCTCCTATGCAAATCCAGACTGATTCTGAAGATCTTACAAGACTGTGATGAGAAGTAAATTAAATAATATACCCAAAGTGTGACATTCTTAACTTGAAGAGAGCCTTCTACTATGGTTCCTAAATTATAGACAAAGATACTGAGGTAAAGTTATTACAAATCTACTTAGTAGCAGAGACAGAGCTTTAGACCTTGAGCAATTTCATGTCAGCATGCACACTCTTACCACCAACCCACCCCACCTATCAGTGAAAGAGGTCAGGGATGGAGGAAACATTGGAGATCATTTGAAAGATCTTGCTAATTTTTCAAATGGACAACTGAGTCCCATGGGGATTAAGCAGTTTGCTTGTGTTAAAGCTGGCCTGGAACCTGGGGGTGGGGCAGGGTCCTGACTCCCATTTCTTCCAACAAAGAACCACTCTGCATTATTTTTTCTTCTTTTTCTTCTTTTTTTTTTTTCAAAATCAGATACCATTTTCCCAGCACAGGGTAAACACAGGATAAATCATTTAGCATGTGTATCTTAATAACCCAACTTGACTGAGATGAATGAATTCACATTCAGTCATCATCTAAGCCTATTAAATATTCTGGGAGGCTGCCGTATACATTTTAATGGATGTTGAAACACTGAGCGTGTGTGTTTATGGCTCTTTTAATCTTGCCAGTTTTACTAATATGATTAGCTCAGGAACTATTTCACATAGAGGCTTAGATGTCAAAATAGAACACAGAAGTTTCCAGAACATTTTGCTCCTTCATTTCTTTCTAATGGAATATTTGGATCTCACCTATGAGCTCATTAAAGGAAAAAAGCAAAACCAAATACCAACAAGAACAAAAGATACTGTAAAAGCTTGAAGGCAGGACTTGGGCAGATCTCAGGGAGCCATGGGTGGGAAGCTCCTATTGTCCACCGGATGTCACTCCCTGTTTCATGGTTGTGCTACCTCGCTCTGGGGGACCCTGGGACTTCATAGACTGATATCCTGGCTACACCCGAATTTCCATGCATGGGGATCCAGTTGGCATAGATGTCCTCAGCCCTGGCTTTTTATTATTACCGTGTCCATGGTGGATGGTGAACAGTAGCCACGTGAGAAGATCAGCCTCTGGGAGAGTGACTGAAAATGGCCAAGTGCCATACTAAGAGTTGTTTGTTCTGGGAATGGAAGGAGGAATTTGTCAGAGGAAGCTAAATGGGAAATGAAGAGATCAAAGGGAGGAGGAAATGAGATTGAATTGAGCCCTTTTTTTGGATTCCACTTTGTACTCTTAACCCTTGTGAGGCGCAAAGATTAGCCTAGAGCAGCAGGGCCCTGGGAGAGACGCTTTCTAGTGGGTGCATCCTGTCCAGCAGCCGCTCCCTCATCTAACCCTGCACATGGACAGCAGAGGGAAAGCCGGGGAAGCCAGGCTCGCTGGCTAACTGTGGTGACTGTCACGTAGTCCACAACCGCCATTTGATCCGCAGTGCTCTTAAATCCCAGGATAGGACGGGCAAATGAAACTCATCCCTAATGAAACCCAGATAGTTGCTCCCAGAAAGGAGCGAGCCTCCCATAGGACTAAGCACTCTTGTAGTCCCTGGGGTGGGAAACAGTTTCCAAAAGGGAGAGTTTGTGACAGGAAAGCTGTTCCAGGTCACAATGAGGTGGCAATCTATGGGCAGTTAAGTCCATAATCCTTGCACCTAGCCAGAATCTCTGGTCATTTCAGGTCTTTGTGAAGCTGGAGAGGCACCAATCAGATACTTACTACTTGCGTTTTCTGACTGGGGCTTTGGTCCCTCAGCCCAAGCGATGCAAGGCTTTCCCTGCCAGTGATTACAGTGCTGAGCACTGTTCTAAATGCTAGCAAGACATAAGTGAGGAAAGCATAAATGTCACCAGTGTCATGGAGCAGGCGTTCTAACAAGACAGTGGACAATCAAGTCAGATCAGTAGGCTAAGTGTCTCTGCTCTGGGACCCCAAAGGCTACTTTTAGATACCCTGTCACTGCTCCACAGCCTTCTACCTTTGAACACAAGGAAGTTTGTGCTATTAGCAAGTGATGGTGGCAACACGCGAGCACACACACACACACACACACACACACACACACACACACTGATTGAATTGGAAGTACCCTAGAGTCATTACCAAGATCACATGGTTGTTGTTAAACTGGATGCAAAACACAGTTGGCGTCTGTTATTTTCAGATTCTGAATACCAGGTGTGGTTTAGACTTTGAGTGTCTTAAGACCCCTACTTCTTGTCTGAGGAAAGCTAGGAACTTGACCTTCTTGGTTATTTCGAAATGTTATTCTTTGGAGCTGCAGGCAGATGTTGGCTCAAGTCTTGCAGCCATTAAGACCAGATTAGATTGTTCTAGCTCTTCATAAGTGTATTCCTCCTTGGGGAGCAGCCCTCCACTTTAGCTATTAAACAGTGATTCCCATAAGCTAAAGCCTTCAACTGGCTGATCATTATAGAAGAACATTTTTTTTTATTTATTTAGAGATGAGGTCTCTCTGTGGCCCCAGCTGGAGCTCACTAGGCTGGCCTTGATTTCACAGAGATCTGCCTGCCTCTACTGTCTGAGTGCTGGGATAAAATGCATGTGACATCTTACCTGGCATGGAAGGACAATTTTCAATGACCTCATGATGCTCCAAGCCGATACTAGGCCTCTGATCAGTTGGGGTGTACACGCCAATAGAACACGTTTAGGGGGGGCTTCCATGGAGTCAGGTGGCAGGAAGCTTTGAACCCCAAGACGGAGAGAGTAGATACGGGTCTGTGATGTAAGCCAAGAGCAAGCTCTGAAGGAAGATTTTTCTTGGTTCCTATCTCATTCTTACCTTGAAATCTTACCTGAGTTTGGAGGAGAGGACATCTATTGTTTTCTGCCTATCTTTCAAGAACCCTCTCACATACTCACTGAGGCTTCCAGTCACTTAGCCTATTGTCCCAAGGCTGTGGCAATCCAGCTGCTGAATCAGATGTTCTCTTAGTTACTCTGACTGACCATCAGATGCCTCTTCATCTTTTTCTGGAGCTGAGAGACTGGTGAGTTCTATCTTTAAGCTCTAACTTGAGGGTAATGTTAATAACTCAGGTCTATCTTTACTTATGAGAGATTAGGGTAGGCATCTGAGCATGTGTGTGTGGTAGGGCATCTAAGTGGCTCATTTGGGATGCTTGCCTGTCTTCAAACTCATTGTCCATGACTTTTGCCCTCTGGATGACAAGCCATAAGAGAAACTGGTGTCAGGGTGCCCAGGGCCCCGCTCTTCTCCCAAGCGCGATTCTTCCACATCTTTGCCTGTCTTCCTGTCCATCAGTGCTCTTACCGAGGCTTTTCTGGCGGGTCAAGTGAGTTGAGTGCTGATCCAGTATACTTGAGATTCCCACATTTCAGTCATGTGTGTTTTATACCCATTCTTTTGTTTGTCTGTTTTTATGAGATAAGTTTTCCCTATGGAGCCCAGGGTGGACTCCAATTATTGCCACTCCTCTGCCTCAACTCCCTAGGACTGGGGTTGCCGGTGTACACACTATTCCCAGATACTTTTTTCTTTAGATGATAACTACTATAGCCAACTACCATCTAGGCTTAGAGATAACTTAATATGCTTAAGTAGCTTAAGTAAAATCACTATTTAACCATTTAATTGTAAAGAAAAAAATCTTAACTATAATTTTCAGTTCCAAGCCCATAGAATAGGGCAGAGATAGGATGTAAGGAAATATATAAAATGGTGTTATTGTTTCCATTAGCTAGGGGTGTTCCCTGTCACCTTCCCTTCTCCCAGAAGGAAAGCTAGCAAGAGTTAACAAAATCTTAAAGTCATTTTGTTTGCTTTTATTTTGAAACAGGGTCTAGCTATATATAGCTGCAGCTAGCCGAGAACCCTATGTAGACCAGGGTGGTCTCAAACTCACAGAAATCTGCCTGGCTCTTCCTCCTGGGTGATGGGATTAAATTAAAGGCGGTGCCACCACCTCCAGCTATATTTAACATATGTTAAACAAGACATTTTGACTTCTCTTGTCATTCTTCTAACAAGGATTGAAGGATAAAGTTCTCATTAGCTCAATGATGGATGTGTTGCCCCAGTTCCTCCTAAAAACCACCTAAATCAGAGGAGCAGCACTAACTAGTCATTAGTTATGTCCTTATGTTTAACTTGCTCATGGTCTGTGCACATGGCTTCTGTCTGTTAGTCTGTGTTCCCTCCGTTGTAGAGAATCAAGCCTATACTCTACTAACCAGTCCCTCCACCCCAACATCTCCATGTCACAGGCCTAGATAAATGCTTAGCTTGGGAACTCCCAGCAGGCTATGCTAATGATCTTTGTCTAGAGCTTCCTATTATATTACTTTGTCTATAAGAATTTTTGGATGATAGCGAAGCCAACTCATCAGAAATGATCGCCCTCTCTAAAATCCCAGAGAAGACAGTTTCAGAGGAGCCCAGTCAGGTCTCAACAGACCCAGCTAGGATGAGTTCTATTTCTGTTTGCAAGGTCTGTAAGATAAAATGGGCCTGTGTAGATGCCTCCTACAGCATCACCAGATAGTCCAGCTTCTTCCCTGTGATGAAACTGATCTCACGCTCATGATGATACATGGTTTGGATCATAAACATCTTTCAAAGGCCAGCCGTTTAAAGCACCATCTCTCCAGCCTCATAGAGCCTTAATACTTTCCATGAACTAAAGAAAACAGTGGCGATCTGTCCCAAGGCTAGGTTTCTACACCAGTCTTCTTGGACTAGGAGTTAGGATATATGTCTTAAAATTAGCCTGATATTTAGCATTTAAAAACTGTGCCATAGATTGCTCTAGCTGAGCAGAATCTCAATGAATCCCCAGCAGAAGTGGTTTGTTAGCAAGCAGCAAGACTACCAGCTACAATTCATTTCTGTAGAGTAATGTAAACTAATTATCTACAGTGTGGAGGCAAGGCCTGGGCCTGCATGAGAAATGGCAGAATATTGTATTATAAAAAGAAATATTAATTCACAGAACATACAATTAAAATTGATGACAAACTTTCTCCATTTTTAATTGTTTAATTCTTTAATTACTATTGTCTTACAGCAATAGACATCAAATACCTCAGGAGGCACACAAATGCATTTGCCTGAAAGGGCATTCAAAAAAATGGTTATTCAGGAAATGATTGTCTATTAGCTCTTTCTTTCATTCCATGGAAATTTATTTTCTCTCCTGGGAAATAAATTTTTAACATTTATTTGGAGAGAAGGGGATTTTTTTTTTTTACCCATCACATTACTGTATTTTTGATCAGAGAAGTTCTAAGTCTTTTAATAAAATGAAGCCTATCATCTAGATAAACACAAAATTCTAAGAATTGACATTCTGACCAGAGGGCCATACCGTATGCATTTGCTCATCCAGAAATTGCTATTTGCCATTACTTTCTGTCCCGAGTACTTATGATAAAGCTGACAAGGTGATGGGCAGATTCTTATCACTGAGTTATCTCCATAGGTTCATCAGGGAAAAAAAAATGCCTAATTGAATTATTTATTCATTATAATTCTAAAATAAATTAAAAGCAATACCAGAATGAGAAGAAAGAATAAAAAGAGGATGTGAGAAAGGACTTGAGTAGCTCCAGGGTCATTGTATTGAGATGGGCTTCCCAGGGCCTGTGCTGGTGGCTCTGCCTTTGAATCACCAATGAACTGCACCCTGGGCTTCTCCAGGGCTGTCCCTGCAGTGGTATCCTAATACCTGTGGACATTAACACTTGTGGTCCCGAGTCAGTCACAGCTGATTTGACTGAGATCCGCATCCAAAGGAACACATTTTGAGATGGGCATACAGCATGATCTGGTGCCGTGAGCTCTGCCTAAATCAAGGACAGGCAGGAAGAGTCCTGTCCTAGGCAAATGGGCTGAGAGGCTGAAGTAGTTGGGGGGGTGCACAGGGTTGTCCTGTTCGTCATTGGTCTATAGATGCTGGTTCCTGATGGGTATCCTTAGCTGCATAGTCAGGGATACTGGAAGACCTCAGCATCCTTCCCATAAGCACAGGTGTTGGATTGTGCTAGCAGCAGGTTTCTGTGCCTTGGAAGCAAGCAACTATGGCCGCCATGCATCCTTCGAAACATCACATTGACTGTCTTTGTCACTGGCCATCTCATGTGCTCTGGGTCTTTGCATATACTGTTCTCTCTACCTGGAAAAACCTTTTCTCTACTATCCTTTGCTAGGTCAACCATTGTTCACATATCACACCTTACACAGACCCCTTCCTCTAATAGCCTTTGTGGTCCAACTCAAACTCAGAGCCTTGTCTTTGGTATCCATAGGCTCTATGCTGTGGTCTTTAGCACATAGTGTTAGGCCAGAGGTCTGGGACAAAGGCCAAAATGGTGTGGACAGGGAGGTCCCTGCCCTTCTCTTCCAGCCAGGAGCCCCTGCTTATAAAACCCCTTACAAAAACACCAGATCAACATTTCATATGTCTGACTCTGATCTCTGTAAAGCAAAACCATATTATAACCTTTCATCTCCTAATTTCAGAAAGTGGGATACCTCATTGCAAACTTCAAAGTCTAACAAACAAGGAACACTCTAGAATACATATTCCCTAACCACCCTGAGCTCATCGAAAATGTGACCACAATCACATTTTCTGAAGTATTTCTCACCATTAACTACATGTTCTATAAGCTGGGCAGTGTGGTACATGCCTGGAACCCCATTACTCTTGAAGTAGAAGCAGGAGGATCGGGTGTTCAAGGCCAGCCTTAGCAAGACTTTGTATGGACAGAGAGAAAGAAAGGGAGGGGGGCTACTTGTGATGTGCAAACCGCACGGCTGTTGAACAGTGAATAATTTCTAGTAACGTTTTCATGCCAAGGGTGTAGTTGTGGAACTACTTCTCTCATCTGTGCCACTCTCCATCCAGCTCCAATTCTCAAAATCCTACTCAAAATCCAAAATCTATCTCAGAAACAAATTCCTTCTCAAAGTCATCTCAGGCCATCCAACCTGCCTTCCACTCAGCAGAAAGGAAAAGTATCTTTCTAGATCCACCTGGCATGTTATTTCCACTACTCTTTTTTTTTTTTTTAATTTCCACTGTTCTTAAAGCAGTCTGAATGGTCTGAGGCAGGTAGATTACAACTTCAAGGCTAGCCTGGACAAGTTAGAAAGACCCTGACTCAAACTGAAAATTTAAAAGTGTGATGATAGATGTAGCTCAGTAGTAGAGGGCTTGCTTGCCTATGTGCGAGGCCTTGGATTCAATCTCCATTCCTGAAGGGAAAAAATTAGGAGAAAAGGTATTCATTTCTCTGTACAAACATAATGCCTAAGCATTGTACTGACTGTTATTTTATGTTCCCCCAAAAGAATGACTACCCTCTTTGCAAAAAATAAAACAAAAGCCAAACAGAATTATAATACCATGCTACAAAAAGGGGGCTTACACAACACTCACTGTATGCCAGGTATTGGTGAGAGTTTAATCTCTACAGACTCATTCCCAAAAACATGCTTAGGAAGCAGGGACTCTTGAGTACCCACTTTGCAGAGGAGTAAGCGAAAGTACAGGAAGGTCAAGTGGCTTTCCTAGTCTCAGACAGCCAGGAAATGATGGGGCTAGGACTCGAACCTCAGCTGGCTGGCCTCTAAGCTCTGGGTCACAGGTAGGAACTTGTCCCATGGTTTCATATGCAGCAATGGTTTCAACGTAGGAATCTTCATGGTGCTTTCCCTTTGTCTGATTTGATCATTAATGAAATTGATCAGAGAAAGTGTATTTGGACCATGACAACACCAATTAGGCTCTCAGAAGTCACACCCTTTCTTCACATTTCCCTTTTGTCTTTTCTATATGTGCCTGTAGCAACTCTCCAGTTCCAGCCACGTAAGCAACTACTCTACCATTCTTCATTATCCCCATCTCCTCCTCCTCCTCCTCCTCCTCCTCCTCCTCCTCTTCCTCCTCCTCTTCCTTCCTTTCCTTCTCCCTCTTTCATTAAAGCAGGCACTCTCGCACTGATCTATGTCTCTTACATTCTTTCACTCTTTAAAATTTCGAGACCGGGTCTGATTAAATTGCCTAGACTGGCTTTGCCTCATTCTTTAGTCCCAGCTGATCCTGAGCTTGTGATCCTCCTGCCTCAGTCTCTTGGTTATCTAGGATTACAGGCCTGTGCCACCAGGCCCAGTTTTCTACCCCCACTTCTTTTATGTGAAGAATGTTTGGCCTGCCTGTATGGAAGTACACCACATGCACACAATGCCCTCACAGGCCAGAAGAGATCGTTGGATCCTCTGGATCTGGAGTTATAGATGGTGATTAGTTGTCATGTAGGCACTGGGAACTGAACCTAGGTCCTCTATAAGAGCAGTCAGTGCTCTTAACTACTGAGCCACTTCCTCAGCCCCTCTGATGAATTCTTAATCCCCTTTTGTCTTGATGAGTGCTCCGTGAGGAGGAATGCTTAGCTCATTAACTAGCTTGCCCTTGCCCTTTTCTTCCAGTTGGGTTGAATATAGAAATCACCACTGGAAAATGTATTTGAATGTGGAAGGAGAGAGACGCTAGACTCTGGGCACAGCCCTTGCCTACAGTCCTATCTCCCACTTGGCTCTGGGAACCCCATTCCCTTTCCACAGTCATCAGGCCTAGTTTGCCACCTTGAACTATATCTTCAAGATGAAACTTGTATCTAGAAGTATCTAAAACCTACTAGAAATGACTAGAAGGTGATACTAGCACAAGGAATCATAATATCCACTCCCCATTGCAAACTGGATGAACAGGAAAGAGTAAAAAGGACCTCAGGGACCAGAAAAGTCAACACACATGTGCAGAGGCTCCTGGAAGTGTCTCAGGAGGTGGAGAAGTGAAACTTTCCCCAAGCAAACCATTGAGGGGCTTCTCATTGGCTGATGAGAAGGTTGTAAACAATGTCAGCGCAACGTTTCTCGTTCGTAGTCTGATAACCATGAACTATTAATTCCACAGCGTCAGTAGCTACACTGTTGATCAGAGGACACATTCCTTACTCCAGCTTGGTCAAAAACACTTGTTTAAAGCCTGCTTTTGTTATACCCATCCAACTCTATTGTTCTTGCTGTATTTTATTAGGCAAATATAAAATTAACAACACAGTTATAATTATTTCCTAAGCGAGTTCCAACACAAATTTCCACTTTGAGGTTGGATGTATTGCCTAATAAAATTTTTACAGCTGCAGTCAAATTGGGGTAGTTAATTCCTGGAAAATACAATTCTTAATTCGGCAGAATTAGTTTTAAGTCTGGATTCATCCCATAAAGACGAGTGTGCATTACTGCAGTTTATACAAAATGTTCAAATGGTCCTATCCAATACAATAGCTTGCATACTTTCAGCTAATTCAGTTAGAGGTGTTTGACCTACTTCTATTTTCACTGAGCCATACATCATGGCTTGAAGATCAGTAGGTCTCAAATTTTGAAATTGCCCTTTCCAGAACTGTATAAGTATTGCTTAATGCTATGCAGCTAAACACAAATTATGTCAAAGAGGAAAGAATAATTAGACTCTCTCCCAAGCATGGTTCTATTTTTACTCCTATTGTTTGCAACTGGTCATCACTTCAAGACGTGCACCTTCATCAGAAGCCACAGCTCTGAACTGCAGAAGTCACAGGCATGTCCTTGCAGAATTCAAAACCATTTCTCTGCTCATTTTCTCAATGAGAATGTAAAAATCTATTAAGGGCTAATACTAAGAGAAAATGTAGTGCCCACTGTCAGTCAGGTCCTATTCTAAGGCTTTCTAACTTTTAAATTCTTGATTCTTTTTTTTTTTTTTTAATCTGTATTTATGTGTATGTGCACAGGTATATGCTACCCATGTGGTGATGTTCTCTGAGACCAGAAGAGGAAGTCAGATCCCTGGGAGTTGGAGTTATAGGAAGTTATGAACTGCCTGATGTGTGGGCTAGGAACCAAATTCCAATTCTCTGCAAGAGCAGCAGCAGCAGCAGCTCTTGAGAGCTGAGTTATCTCTCCAGCCCGATTCCCTTTACTTTAACCTTTACTGAATTTTTGAGAATTTATGCAATGTAGTTTGATCTTATTGAGACTCACTCCCTGTGCTGGATAGCTTTAGTGTCAACTTGACACACCTGGGTTGAGGGAGCCTCAATTGGGGAATTGGCTCCATTGGATTGACCTGTGGCCACATCTATGGAGTATTGTCTTGATTGTCCGGCAATGTGGGAGGGCCCAGCCCACAATGAGTAGTGCCACCCTGGGCAGGTTGTTGTGTACCGTATAAGAAGGCAGGCTGGGCATGAGCCAGGGGAGCAAGACAGTGAACAGCATTCCTCCATGGCCTGTGCTTCAGCTCCTGCCTCCAGGTTCCTGCCCTGAGTTCCTGCCTTGGGCTCCCTGAGTGATGAACTGTGACCCAGGAGATGTAAGCTGAATAAACTCTTTCCTCCCCAAGTTGGTGTCAGTCAGAGTGTTTTGTCATAGCAATGGAAGACAAACTAGAACCGAAATTGGTACCAGAAGAGTGGGGCATTGCTGTGACAGACCTGACCTTGGTGTTTTGGGGAAAGATTGTGGAGGCGTTTGGAACTTTGGGCTGGGAAGATCATTGAATGCCTAAAGATAGTTGCTGTGGAGCTTGGAGCAGTTTTTCTGAAGGAGCTGTAGAAGATGGAGGCCTGGCTTGTGAAGTTTCTAGTTTCAAAGGGGAGCAGAGATCATCAGGACAGTGTAATCTGTGGGTTCTGGTCAGCTGGGGCTGAGGAATCAGCTGTAAGTAACAAGAGACCAGAACCTGAAGTGAAAGCTTTGTTGTACTGGGACAATTGATGCTGGTTAGCTGGGGCTGAAAAATCAGCTTTAAGTAACAAGAGACCAGCATCATTGTGGTAAAATCTTCTGGGAAGAATTTCTTCAGGGTCAGCACACAGAATCTATGATCCAGAAGGGGCCTGAGACTCCATCTTGAGCCAGAAGCAGGACTTGGTAATGTGTAAGAGTCTCCTCTATGGTTCCGGTGTTGAAATTTGAGGGGGTCACAGAGAGCAGCTGAGGCTTGGCACTATGAGAGGTCAGGAAAGACCATTGGTGGAAGTACACCTTGGTTGCAATGAAGACCCCAGGATTGCAGGGGTCATGGAGAGAAGCTTAGGCTTTGCACCAGGAGAGGTCAGAAGAGACCATTGGTAAAGGTGCAACCTCAGTTTCAGTGGTGACCCCAGCTTTTTGGAGATGCCGGGACCTTGGGACGACCACCAAGAGCAGTGGCAGGTATGGAATGGAGTCAGCCTGGGTCTGCGATATGAGCTGTGTGTGCTGTGGATGGCAGAACAGAGAAGGGGAGCTGCTGAAACCCTTTGGAGCCCAGAAGATTGTGAGTGAGTCCCAGGTGTCCAGCCTTGAGCTACTTTGCTGGACTTAGGTATTGTTTGAGTGTGCCTGATTCTTCCCTTTGAAATAAGACAGTACCTGTTTTGGATTTTACAGCAGCCCACAGTTAAGAGACTTTTAACAGACTGTGAACTTTTAAATATTTGGACATTTTAAGGACTGTGGGGCTTTTAAGGTTGTACTGTCTTAGGTTGTGATTAATGTTAGCATCATAATTTGGGGATAAGAACTGGAAAGGTGGTGGTTTAATAGTGATGTGTTTTGTGTGTCAAGTTGACAAGGGGTCAATTGTGCTGGATAGCTTTAGTGTCAACTTGACACACCTGGGTTGAGGGAGCCTCAATTGGGGAATTGGCTCCATTGGATTGGCCTGTGGCCACATCTGTGGAGTATTGTCTTGATTGTCAGGCAATGTGGGAGGGCCCAGCCCACAATGAGTAGTGCCACCCTGGGCAGGTTGTTGTGTACTGTATAAGAAGGCAGGCTGGGCATGAGCCAGGGGAGCAAGCCAGTGAACAGCATTCCTCCATGGCCTGTGCTTCAGCTCCTGCCTCCAGGTTCCTGCCCTGAGTTCCTCTCTTGGGCTCTCTAAGTGATGAACTGTGACCCAGGAGATGTAAGCTGAATAAACCCTTTCCTCCCCAAGTTGGTGTGGGTCAGAGTGTTTTGTCACAGCAATGGAAGACAAACTACAACACTCCCCTAGCTACACTCCATCCTTATGACCCCCCCACCCAATTACATGCACTCTTTGATATTAATTCTTAAGGCCTACTGAGTCTAATTTGTAGCAGATGGTGATTAACACAGAGATCAACTGATAACCTGAAGAGAATAAGAAACCTGTGCAGTGCTTAGCCCTAAATAACACACTTGTCTCAGACCTCTGCCTCCAAGACTCAGAGATTATTGTGGAATATGGAAGCAGAAGATCGTAAGAGCCAAAGTTAGTGGGTGACCACAAGGAAATAGTGTTCTCCAGACATCTGTGCGGTTGCTCATATGAAGTCACAGTACTTGGGACAACATGCAGAAGACCTATGGAAGCTCCAGCAAGGCCCTAATTATTGATTCTCACACCAGCCTTGGGAAGCAGGAGGTTTGAGGTCAGAAGACTGGCAGAGAAAATACAGGTAACTTGTCACACAGCGAGTGGCAGAACCAGGATTCAAACCCAGGAGACCCATCTCTACAGCTTTTGACCCTTATAAAAAGTAAAACAAGTGGTAGTCTTTCTTTTTCTGTGTTAATGGCCCAGGAGAAAGAAGCCCCACACAAAACCTAAAGACAGAAGAAAGACGGAGAGAACAGTACTTCAGCTCCTGTCCTGATTTGTCTTTTCTAATATATTTTTTTTCCTAAGTGAGTAGATATGCTATAGCATCAGCAAGGACCTAGAAGATTCTCCAAGGGTAAATTGTACAGACTGGTGGAAGAAGCCATCTTGGCAAAGCACACACAGACTGACTTCTTGGTGAGAACCACGCAAGCTCTGCCCTGCTGTCTTTGGCCTCTGGGCATGACTTGTTCCCCTGCCAGATTCTCAGCACCTGGGCACACAAGGCTGGAAAGGGCCAAATGCTTTGCTTTGGCAGCCCTGACTCTACTCTAGCCTGGCCTCTCCCGGGCTTGGAGGAATCTGCCTTCCTTCTCCTTTGTAGGCTGTGATTGTGATTGTCTGTGTCTCACCTGCTCTTGACACACTGATTTCTCTGTGAGAGTTCTTGAGTTGCAAGCAACCCAAACCAAGCCATCTAAACTGAGCAAAACCAATCCTTTGGAGAGTTCTAGAGTAGCTGTTCAAAAATATGAATAACTGCCCATAGAGAGAAGGGGAGCTGCTCGGAGCTACAGGAAAGGCTGAAAGACGGAAAGCCTGCCAAGTGCACAGTCCTGCAATGCTGCCCCGGGTAGCTTCATTCTGTCCCCTTCTGTCTTGGACTTCTTTTTATCAAATTCTTCATCCATTCCAGTACACAGTGTGCCCCTACTTTGTGCAAACACACCCAGCAGAATGAAGATTGTGCAGATGAATAGCCTGGGCCTTGCCAAAACAGCCGGCACTGCCTCCACCCGGAGTATTATTTTATGTTGTTGAGAAATACCCAAAAGAATCATTCATCTCTGAAATAAATGGCTAATGTCAAAACATTTACTAATGCAGACAAAGCTGACTGAAATAAATGCTTGAATAACCCATTGTTTGAAAACCTACAAGAGTAATATATATTACAATCAGATAAATCACAATTACAAAGCTTTCTCTGCTGCCTTTCAGAATGCTTGCCAGGAGTTGCTGACATGACAGTTGGAAGGATAATACGTTTAACAAGTGGTTGTGGGTTACCTCGAGGAATGGCAGGGCAGGGGGGAGCCAGAGGAGAGAGGGGGCCAGGAAGGAAGACCACTTTTCACTTTACCATTTCCTAGTGTGTTTGAAATTTTAAATTAAATTAGTGTGCTTATTTTATAATAATTATACAACTAGTTAAATAAAACTTTTGGTTGATAAAAACAAACCCAGTTTGAGATACTTTAAGCCAAAGGGGATTTAGTGCCTCGTGTCTGTGGGTCCAGAGAAGTGTGGAGACAATCCAGGCCTCAAATTTTCTTCAGCTCTCTGTCTCCATCGCTGCCTCTGGTGAAAGCGTCTCTCACGCTGCACGTGTTGATATGAAGCCTTCCTTCCCACTGCTCCCATCCCCACTGCCTCATGAAAGCCAAGAAAAATGATGTTTCTCTCTTTCTTCAGTTGAAAATCTCCACAAGAGGTTCCCTAATAAGTCTGACTGAAGGCTGATGGCCACGTTTGGACTAGGGTAAGGCGATCACACTCCTCCACGCTCACCAATCGGAGAACAGATGCTATGAGACCCCTAATCGGTCCATACAGGGGGTCCATACAGGGAGGAAGGAAAGAGGCAGAGATGCCTGCCTGTCTAGTTATGGAAGTGGGCAGTCTTCCTTGGAGAGTGGGCAGTCTTCCTACTGTGTCTCCACCAGTGTCTGACTCTATGGACCCTAGTCCTCATGAGACTCCTCTAAACCCCTGGGAAACAGACCTTCAATCCTTGAGAAGCTTTCTTATAATAAAGGACCAACAGCAGTCAAGTCTTTAACATGGTCCCAAGTCTCCAAGCTGTGGTTAATCCTCTGCTTTATCCCGTCAGATAAAGGACAGGTCTATGAGCATTCATCCCCAGCTGCTTTATAGAAAGCCTACTAAGTGCCAGGGACTGTTGTAGGTGGTAGACACACACCCACAGACACAATATGCCTCAAAGAGACAATCTAGTAAGGAGACAGCAGGGTCCAGCAGACACACACAGAGCCTCTCCAGTCACTTCGGGCTCTAGTGAGGGCTGGGAAGAACTTCAAAATAGAGAGAGGGGAGGAAGAGCATCAGGGGCTGAGGGAGGGTGCTTGAGAGAGTGAGATTAAGAGAGGCCTTGGCCCGGCGACACATACCTGTAATCCCAGCACTCAGGAGGCAGAGGCAGGCAGATCTCTCTGTGAGTTCAAGGCCAGCCTGGTCTACATAGTGAGTTCCAAGACAGCTGGGGCTACAAGGAGACCCTGTCTTAAAAAGACCCCCCAAAAAATAATAAAATAAATAAATAGTAAAAAATAAAGGCCTTTCTGAGGAAAGCCTGATCAGGCCTGACAGCTGATCAGGCCTGAGAGGCAGAATGTATTTCCAGACCCTGCAACTGCATGTCTGCCATGAAGAGGAAGCTGTTGTGTGCAAAGAGCAGCAGGGAGATGCAAGGGTGAGGAGAGGGCAAAGGATGATGGGAAGGAGAAAAGGAGGCTCACCTCAGGCCTGATTAGGCCAGCCTCGTAGGGTATAGGAAGTACCTTGAATGTCACTGTGAATGTGAGCTGAGCAGCAGACTGACACGGCTGCATGTTCCTAATGTTTCTGGCCAGCAGTACACTCTGAATAAATATTTGTTAGCAATTAAGAAAAAGAACTAAAAAAAAAATCTCTTCAATAGGCTCCTTGGTAAGAAGGGACGGATGATATTAGTGTTTAGCAATGAAAACAGACTGATGTTTGCCCAGTGCCTTAGAGTCCACAGAGTTCTGTCACCCATGATCTCATCTGACCCCTTCTGAGATGAAGATATATACTTGTGTGACATCAAGATGTGTGTGTCTCCAGCAGCCATTAGAGGTGAGTGGATTTGGGGTTATGAGATGCCCCAGGGTGCATCTCCCAGTCTGAAGGAGGGTATACAATGTCACAGTTTAGTTGCTAAATGTCCCCAGGGTGGCACTATTAAGGGGCAGTGGGACCTTTCAGAGGCGGGACCTAGTGGGAGGTTTTAGACCACTGTTTCATAACCTGAAAGGATGCTGGCTCTTCCTTTTTCTCTCTAATAAGGTGAATTGCTTGCTGTGTCCTGTGCTGCCTTCATGATATACAGCCACAGACCCAAAGCATTGTAGCCAAAGGCTCCTGAGCACAGGCCTCCAAAACTGTGAGGCCAAATCATTTCTCACTGTAAGTTGATTATCTCAGGTGTTTTGCTGTAGTGACAGAGAGCTGACGAAGAGATTCTCACACGCGCCTTCTCAAACCTCACTATAGGCTCAGCTTTGCTGGTTAGAGGCCCCAGAAACATATACATGCTAAGCAATATTTGCTTTTTTCCTCTCTCCTACTGAAACATGAAGGGTGTTGGCTAAAAAAAGAAAAATAGTTTACCTTGTCCCTCAGGGCTGGGACCGAAGCCATTAGAAACAATACCAACAAAAAGGTCCTAAAGGGACCTTGATTTAAAGAGCCCAGGTCAAGGCTCTCAGTGACATCACAGGGCCATTGTCCAGAGCAGGGCTGGATAGCCACCACCCCAGACACGTGGCGCCTCATGTCGTAACCTCAGAAATCACTTTTTTTTTTTTTGTCCTCTTCCTTCCTTCATGTGGGATGGTGGTGTCCTGAGGCATTTTGTGCTGCTATAACTAAATACCTGATGCTAGATAATATATAAAGAAAGAATATGGCTCACCATTTTGGTAGCTGAAGGATCTAAACAGCATCCTGGGGAGACCACTCCAGCTTTGTCACAGCATGGTGGAGAGACAGAAAGGGAAACAGGAATGGACAGAAGAGCAAGCTCATGGTCTGGGCTCACTGTGTAACCACCCATTGTTGGGCTTCACACAAACCTAATACCCACTTTCTCAAGAACAGATTCACTCCAGTGAGATCCAATGCAGACTACAAGATAAGCATGATTCTATTCATGAAAGTGGAGCCCCAAAAGATAATGACTAGGCTCCCCCTCTTAAAAGTCCCATGATCTTGACACCATCTCAGTGGGGACTAAACATCCAGTGCACCAGCACTTGGGAGACAAACTACATGTAACTGATCACAGGGGACACTCACCCAAAGACCCCCTGATTCAAAGACATTGGTAAAAGACAGACATGTCTGGCTCAATGTGGCCAAGAATGCCTTAGTCATCGGTTTCCATTTCTACCCTGCCATTTCACTTTAGATGGGTGCCTAAAGCAGTCTCATTCATATTCTCTCTCTCTCTCTCTGTCTCTCTCTCTCTCTGTCTCTCTCTCTCTCCTTAATCACTTCTTTGTGCCACGTTTCAAGCTACCTCTTCCAGGAGTCAGGAAGCAGGGCCCTTAGAGTTTGGAAAATGAGTGCGATTGCACTGTGGTGTAATCATCAGCAAAATGCGTGCGCGCACCATGGGCTCAAATAGACAGCCAGAACAGGAAGAAAGGAAACCTACATTTTTCTGGTGTCAATCATGTTTATTAAATTGCAAAAAGTCTCCTCTCCCAGGCAGTATGAAAAGTGGGGGGCAAATGAATTTATTCTATGTTGGAGGGATAGGCTGAAAATGTAATTAACACATGCAATTATGCATTCTGATACAGAGAGCTTCAAGCTGACAGGGGGCGAATTTACCAGGAGCTCCCAGGCCACAGGCTGCAAGTTCTCTAACAACTTGATTCACACATGCTGGCCTATGGTTCAATCCCTCTTCCTTTGACTACCTCCTGCAAATAAAAGGCCCTATTCTTCGGCTTCCCTCAGCTTTATTCGTAGTGAAAACACCACTTTGTGCCGGCGTTATGTTAAAATAACAGATTTGTGTTCGCTCCTGTAGGAGGGACGCAGACTAGCCTCAACGAGGATGGCGAGGTGCCTTCTGGAGGAGGACGGAGAGAAAGGATCTCCAACAGCGAACCTTTGTCCTGCAATGCAAATGAGCCTCTGTGAACCGCAGCGCAGACAATGCCAGCCTAGTCCTCCCAGAGCACCGATCCATCTGCAGTTATTTTGTTAACCCATGTCTCTTACATTCTTTCTCTCCAACAGAATACTCGATGTTGACAGCTGTGAATTTTAAACAACCATTCTCTGTATGTTTTTCTAATTTTGTGTATTCAGATCGTTTCTCCATATTGGGGGTTTGGAAGCCAAGTACCTTAGGGTCCCTTCATTTAAAGATGCAATGCATCTCCGATTGCTGGAACAAGGTAGAAGAGCAATGCACTCAGTGCAGTGCTGAGTGTCCCGGGAGTGCAGCCATGCTTTGGAAATAGAAAAGGTTGTCTGAGCTGACACGCTGAAGTGGACCGGTGGCAGGACCTGGGAAAGACTCATCACTCAGACATTTGGGTGGCCTCTGGAAACTGAGCCTGCCCTTCACTTATCTGTGAAATGGGGCCACAGTGACATTCACAAAGGGCCGAAAGTAAAGCCCTTGTACATCCAAGCCTACAATACGGTTTGATTTTCTCTTTCCGGCTCCAATTACATTGTTCTGGATCTTTGTACTCATATAGTGTGCAAAGCATGGGTGTGTTTTTAAGCACTGAGGAAAACAAAGAGCTGGAAGACTGAAGCCAGCATTGACAACACACCAGGTAGGATTCCTGATTTTTAAAATTTGTTCATTTATTCATTCCTTTGACTCTTTGATTTAAGGCAGTTAGCAACCCAAAACACAAAGGATAGAAATCTATATTCTGGACAAGCAAATGGAGCAATTCTGTTTTTTTTTTTTTTTTTTTTTTTTTTGGGTCTTTTTCAAGCCAGGGTCTCCCTTGCAAAGCCAAAAACAAAAAAAAAAAAAAAAAAAAAGAATTGCTCCATTTGCTTGTCCAGAATATAGATTTCTATCCTTTGTGTTTTGGGTTGCTAACTCACTCTGTAGACCAGGCTGGCCTTGAACTCAGAACGATCCGCCTGCCTCGGGCCTTCCAAGTGCTAGGATTAAAGGCATGAGCCACAACGCCCAGCCAAATGGGGCAATTCTAAAGCACATTGTTTATGCTACCTGGAGGCTATGAAACCTGACTCTGAGCCTCCTGGCAGCAAGAGTGAAAGGGGGATGGTAGCTAAAAACAAATTTCCCAAATGCTTCATTTCCAAGCAAATTTTACACTTAATTATGTTCATAGAAGGCAATTAGAACAGAAATTTAATGTCAACTTGGAGAGTTAAATACGGATACAGAATTCTCAAAGCTGGAGCCAATCATTAAGTCAAATGGGCGCCTAGACTCACAGCAGAGTGGCATATACCCAGTTACCTCAGTGCATTAATTCCTGCAAGGTAGCCTTTAAAGAAGGGCACTTTCTATTTACTGACTTTAAAAAAAATTTTTTATTTATTAATTTTTATGTGTATTAATGTACTGTCTGCATGTAGGTTAGTGCATCCGTGTCATGCAATGCTGTGGAGGTCAGAAGAGGGAGTCGGATTCCCCTGGAACTGGAGTTAAAAACAGTTCTTAGCTGCCATGTGGGTGCTGGGAATCTAACCTGGGTCCTTTGCAAGAGCAGTCAGTGCTCTTAATCCCTGAGCCATCTCTCCAGCCCCCATATTTACTGAATTTTGTGTTGTTAGAACCTATAACACATGTTACTTTTATATTCAGAAAAGTATATGTTATTATCATTTTGTTCCTTCCTTCCCTCTCTGCTGCCTCCTTCTTCTATGTCCTCATTCTGTTAGGGCTCTCATTCAAATGCAATAAAGAAAAGTATTAAACAGAGTGTGAAGCCATAGGAATGTGACCCCAGCACTCAGGAGGCTGAGGCAGGAGTACTGCTCTAAGTCTGATGCTAGCCTGGACTACTAGTGAGACCCTCCTTTCTCAATAAAAATGTTTGGGAGCAAAGCAGCGAAAGAAAGGAAAGAAGAAAAAGAAAATGTTGATTACTGTGAATTCATCCATCTACATCTGGGAGGGTTTTGTTAAGCTGTGGACAGAAACAGATTGGGAGGGCCAGTGGTGGCCACAGAGGTTTCTGGCTCCTGTGAGATTTAGTCCTTGGTAGTCTATCTCTGGAACCTCTTTTTTTAAAAATGCATGTGTGTGCGTGTGTGTGTGTGTGTGTGTGTGTGCGCGCATGCATGCGTGCAAGTGTGGCACTCATGTTGAGATCAGAGGACAACATGCAGAAATTTTTCAGAAAGTATGAGCTCTGGGTTTGGAACTCGGGTGGTCAGGGTACGAACAGCTGAGTCTACCATCTCACTCTGAACCCTCTAGCTCTACAGGTCAGTGGACAACCTCAACACAGTAAGGATTCTGATGCCTCATCCCTGCATCAAGAAAATAAGTCGAAAAACACATTCAGCTCACCAGGGATCCAGTGGCAGACGCGACCACCCCAGAACCAAAGCTGTTGGGAACCGGAAATGGCTGTTCAGAGGCTGTCCAGAGGAGCTGGCTATGCAGACCCAGCCCCTGGCATGGGCCCTGCTTCTCTATTGAGATGCCGCTGCTGCAGAGGAGTCGGTTTCAGATGACTTTGTATACAAGAGGGAATACGTCAAAGCAGTTTCCTGGTTATCCTTCAATTAACCAGAAAATCAGATTAATTGTGCATGAACTCCTATGTTCGGGACCAGTCTGACTTATGGAATATGCAAATCTGGGGAAGAGTAAGTTATATTAAGATGGACTCCCTCAGGTGCCGTGGTGAAACCAAGCAGCAAGGCTGAGTTTACAGGTGAAGGGCTTTGTTCCGCCCCATCCGGAGCAGACACAGCTAGTCAGGAACAAGGGAACCATTCAAGCAATCCACCTGACACGCTGCGGCCAGCCTGCACCTTCCACAGGCTCTATGCTCAAAACCATCCTCGGAGAGGCTTGGGATGGAGGCCTAACAGCTGCTCTGTGGCAATTAACCAGCAGTTTCTGTTCCAGACGGAGATTATTTCTGTATGGTGTAAAGAGATTCAAATAAAAATGTCAACGTGCCCATTATGGATGAAAGTTAGAAAAACTTAAGTGGCCCTGAATTAATCACTGTGACAGGAAGGCACATAAAGGGCTACTAAAAAAAAATCCCCCCACCCATCTATTTTCCTGCCTTTTCGGTTGGGGGTGGGGAGGGTATTTCTTCCCTCCAACCTTAATTCATCTTGGAGTGAAGATTTAATGACAAAGTTACAAGCCCTTAAAGTAGTTTTTATTGAGGGGCTAATGAGAGTCCCTAAGAACTCCGTAAAAAAGAGACGCAGCCACTGACACAAGAGGCCTTTGAAAACACCGAAGAGAGCGGAGTTCATTAGCCCTTTTCTCTTCTTCTTCTTCCCCTTTCTCAACAATGAATGTTTCTGGTGCCAAGCCTTCAGGAATAGAGTTGATTTCCTTTCAAGTAATTGATGCAGGCTTTGCTTGTGCACCCAGGCCAGACAACTTCTCCACAGAAGCAGGAAACCTCACCGTCAAAGGAAGCTGCGGGCTCCTTCCTCCTGGGCTGGCCAGGCCCCGCACACATTCTGGATTTTTGCTGGGCTTCGGATTTCCATGCCTCCCGCGGCTAAGATAACGAATGCAGCTCCTAGGCCCTGAGAGCCACACTTGCCTCTAACTCCAGCCAGGCTGTAACAAAACCAGAGTCTGTCACCCCAAATCGAGCAAATGAGCCCCTGTCCTACATCATAAAGGCTAAGAGAGTTATTGAATGTCCCCCACAGAGAGGGCTCCATTCGCCCCTGCCCTTTCTGCACGTCCCCCCTGGAATATTCTGGCCTCTCTTGCCTCTGCTCCTGTCTAACAGGAAGGCATAGCTGAGGCCTGTCTGGTCCAAACAGATCAAGTTTTCTTAAGTCAGGGTTCTTATTATTATTTTTTTTTTAAAGGAAAAAGAAACGGAAAGGAATGCTGTGAAGAAACTAGAAACTGGCAATGTTTTAACTTCAAACTTCACAGCCTTTGGTGAGCGTGAACCCCAGTGACAGGAAGTGGGGGGGGAGCTGTGACCCTCTAAAAGTAACATAAACAGCAGGACTCAGGGAGGGTGGTCAAGGTGGAGAGCCATTCCTCCTTAGGAGTTGTTAGCCAAAGGACACTCAGAGGGGTCCACAGCATGCAATTAACCTGATACACAAAGCACTCCCCAATGTTCCATCCTCTTAGGATGGAAAAGAAAGGTTTTGCTGGGAAAATAGCTCTTGGGAGAATATGCTCCTTTTTTTTTTTAATTTATTTTTTTTATGGTCTTTGTGAGACAGGGTCTCCCTGTAGCTCTGGCTGTCCTGGAACTCACTCTGTAGACCAGGCTGGCCTCGAACTCACAGAGATCCCCATGCCTCTGCCTCCCAAGTGCTAGGATTAAAGGTGTGCGCCTCCACGACACTATGCTCCACAGCTACGTTAACGGGATATTAGGAAGCTGTTTCCTATGTGTGCCACACCCAGAGTTTGGGAAGGTGACGCAGCATCAGAGTGCCCCTGGATGGGCTCAGACTCATTTGGTTCTGCTTGGAGCTTATGTGTGTTTCTGTGACCATCTCTAAGAAAGGCACATCCATGTATGCTTCCCCTCCTAATGTTAACAAAATTCAGTTGATGTGGTTTACATATGGGGCTTCTCTGGAAGGGATGACCGGTCTTTAGGAGGGATGGTGAAGCTGAAGCGGGGGCTGACAGCCAAAGTCACAAGGGAGGAAATGCATTTTGATCTGTCTTAGAGACTTCTACTGCCGGGACTGAGAACACTAAAGGTGACTGATAAGAAGAACAATATTAATAGTAATTATACACAATACACTCTCATTGCCACAGCTTTCACTGGGCCCGGATAATGAGGCAATACTTGTATCTATTTCCTGGTGAAACCAGGCAGAGGCATTTCCAGACAGGTCCTTGATCTGCCCTGTACAGATGAGCTTTTAAGAGATCAGAGAGGTCAGTTAGAAAGGGCCGTGTGTGGCTGGGCGTGGTGGCGCACGCCTTTAATCCTAGCACTCGGGAGGCGGGAGGCAGATCTCTGTGAGTTCAAGGCCAGCCTGGTCTACAGATCGAGCTCCAGGCCAGCTGGGACTAAAAGGGAGACTCTGTCTCAAAAATACCCCCCCCCAAAAAAAGAGAAAGGGTCATGTTCACCCAGCTACTGCATGGAAAAGGGAGCGTTCAAATCGGGACTGGCTGGCACCCAGAGTTTTGTTCTTTTGTTAGGGTTCGAGAATCCATACCAGACACACTGAAGGATGGAAAACCAACACTTTATTTCGGGGGGGGGGGAATAAACCAGCATGCTGGGGTGGGAGGGAAAAGGCTCCAACCCCGATAACTTGGCTCGCAGGCCTTTTATACAGGGTCTAGGGGAATTTTAGCTGGGTTTGGGTAACTTCTAGCCTTATTGGATAATAATAGGCTTATGGCTCATGGTTAGGTCAGCCCAACGGCACCCCACATACCAGCAGTTATCTCTAGACACAATCCTGAAACTAGAATGAGGAAATGTTGGGTCAGTCCATCTGCCCTCACATACCAACAGTTATCTTCAACAAGTTTAAGTTAGCTGTTCTTGAGGCCTTGAGCAACTGTCTTTGAGCAATCGACCTTTTCCCTGGATTGGGCAGGTTCTAGTAATTGCTTAAAATGGTGGCTATACTCAAAATGGAGTCAGTGCAGACCTCTCTTACACTTTAATTTCTTAATCGTTATTGTTGTTTGAGACAGGATCTCACTGTATCTCAGGATAGCCTGGAACTCCTTATATAGTCTAGCCTGTCTCTGAACTAGCAATTCTCCTGTCTCAATTTTCCAAGTGCTAGGATTGCCTGCCCAAAGCTTGCTTCGTAACCATTAAAATAGTTCTTCCCATGCACCACCACCTGCATTCCCATTTGTCTGAGTTAGTAACTGTCTCATCTTCTATCAGTGTTGGTTTGCCCAACAACTGACCCTACACTCTACAAGAGAGACAGTGCAAAGTAGTGATTAAGAGGGTGAGGGCTAGAGCCATTTCCTTGCTCTGTGACCTAGCAACTGCATAGCCTTGTGCTAAGTTCCTAGTCAGGGTCCCCATCCACACAACATTACTTACCAGGAATATTGTAAAAATAAAGTGGAATAATGTATTTGAACGTGGGGTAGATTCCTGAACTTAGTAACTACTCAGTGAATGTCAGGGAAGAAGAGAGGAGGGAGGGAAGAAGGAAGAAGTAAGGAAAAGAGGAATGTAGGAAGAGAGGGAGGGTGGAAAGAAATGGAAGGGAGAAAGGGAGCAAAAGAAAGGAGCATCCCCCATGAGACTGCTATTTCCAGAGAATGGAGGCGCAAAGGGGACAAAAGGAGGCATCTCACTGATCAGCTTCATTTCCTTACTAGCACCCACAAGGCAGCTAACAACCCACTGCAGTTCCAGGGGGGTCCTAATCACTCTTCTGGCTTCCAAGGGCATTGCACTCATGCAGTGCACCCTTGCAGACATGCAAGCAAAAGACTCATATACCATACAGATAAAAGAAAAGAACTAATGATCTGGGATGACTGCTTGTGTGTGAACCTTGCCTCCACTATCTCCTACCTATGTGGCCCTCTAGGAGTCAGTCTACCTCTGTGTTTCCCTTTGTTCATTTGCAAATGTGCTTAGCAGTAGTTAGTTCCTTCCCTGTGGCTTACTAAGAGTTGTGGTGGCTACCTAGTGCCCTCAGCAGTAAGCCAAAATGAGTTTCAGTGGTTGACGAACTGTGCATCTACTAGGTGCCAGACCCAGGGAATCTTAGTAAACAGTGATGAACAAACAACAGGCTATCCGGGAAATCCCTTGACCTGGGGAAGCCTCCATCCTAGTCTGGAAAGACAGATAGTAAGCAATAAACAAAGCAGTAAGAAAATCGTATGGCAAATGCCATGAAAGCCATGTGAACAAAGAAAGGAGCTGAGCTAAGTGTGAGAAGAGAGGCTGCGGTGGGTCTAGTGTCAAAGAGGACTTAAGAGTAGTTAGCTAATGGAAGGCATGCTCAGGCTAAGGGGCTGCAGCACAGACTGAGAGCACATTGGTGGTTTAAGGAGCTGGGAGGGGACATCAGGCTGGAGCTCAGCACACAGGGAGGATGGGGTGGCTGTGTTGCTCTTGGTGAGATCAGGTAAACCCACACCAGGCAGGCCAGAGATCCCGGGAAGTCTCCATGTGAGAGACACTGGCAGGTTGGAAGGGGCAGTGGCCTAGGGTGGCTTGCTTGGTGTAGAGATGATGGTGGCTGCTAGGCTGGAATCACATCAGCTCTTGTGAGCCAGTGTAGCAGGAGTCTTAAGAGCCTGGCAGAGCTCACTGTTGACATCCCAGAGGAAATAGTCCCGTAATGGGATGTCCTGTTCATAGACAAGGACAACACGCACCCACGATGTATGTTTAGACCATCTTCCCTTCCAGAGCTTCCACAGTGACCAGATTTTTTTTTTCAGATTCTTGATGTGTTGGCCACAGGACATTGCCACCAAAAAGCCTCCTCCACTCAAGCAGATAGCTGTCAGGGGCCCTGGCATTCCTAAGGGAAAGCAGGATTTTTTGAGTGCCTTAGAGCAATGAGAGCTTGTTGAGGGTTGGATAACTTCTGATTTCAACCTGATAGGGCATTTGAACTTAGTGAGCCGGCAGCATCGGCATTCGGCTTGCTTAGCATACCTCCTTCAACCAGAGTTCTGAGAGGCAGATGGGATCAAAGCTAAGTCCAAGGAAGTTTAGAGTCTGTGGACATTCCTGGGAGGGAGTGGACAGGGAGGTTCATGAGTGGTGGGGTACCAGGTAAAGGAGGCTATGACAGGTGCTTTGAGAGGATTCCTGCCATCTCTTGTCACCTCACTCTGTTCTTGGTAAGCTCTGGGCTTTCTCTGCAGAGGTGAGGACCATTCTCCCATAGAACCCAAGCTAGTCATGCACTGAGTTCAGTGGGCTGTGTATTTAGGGTGGGCCATCCCTGGAACCATTTAAAGAAGAACGAAACCCTTTAAACCTGATCTACATATGGTCTAAGAGCTCTTCAGATCCTTTGAGGCTCTAGCTAGGGCTTGGGAGATGGCTCAGTGGGTAAGAGCACTACTACCCAGGCATGAGGACCTGAGTCCAGCAACCATGTAAAAAGTCAGGAATGGTTATGCTTGTCTGTAGCCTCTGGGTTGGGAGGTGGGGAGAAGAGACAGGCAAATCCTTGAAGTTGCTGGCCAGCTGACCTAGCTGAAATGTCAAGCTCAGGTTCAGTGAAAGAGCCTGACTCAAGGGAATAAGACAGAGAGGAAGAGTACACACACACACACGTACACATGTAAGCTCTCACGCATGCACACATGTTCACACACCCTTTACGTTGCACCCCCCCCACACACACACACAAAGAAGTTTGTCACTAGTGTCATTTCTTTTCTTTTCTTTTTCCTGTCTTTTTGAGACAGGGTCTCCCTTTAGTCCCAGCTGTCCTGGAGCTCACTCTGTAGACCAGGATGGCCTTGAATTCACAGAGATCTGCCTGCCTCTGCCTCCCAAGTGCTGGGATTAAAGGCATGAGCCCCTATGCCTGGCTATCGTATCATATCTTAAGGCTAATAAGTTCTGTTTGCTTTTTTGACTTTTTAAATTTATTTTTTTTTTACATTTCTGAGAAAATTTTATTGGCCTTTTGGATAGAATATATTTGCCAGGTAGGATGATCCCATCATACTTCTGCTGTAACCAGCACATGGCCTCTTCTTTCCTCATTCTGTGTTTGGCCCCAATATAGCCTGTCCTATATATTAGGTTATAAAAAGGGGCGTGCACCCCCAGCCCTCAGATGAAAAGTCACATGAGGCTTAAGTCACGCCAGGAACAAGATTTACTTCCATGTGAGATTACCAGCAAGGGCAGCCTGCACACACAACAGAGCAGCATAGCAGGCAGAGAGAGAGATGGCGCCTGGGGCCCACCCACTTATACCATGGGGCGGGGCCTCAGGAACAGAGGAAGCAGTCAGATTGACAGCCTCTGGAGAAAGTGGGCATCTGTGTCCCTTGGGATTCTGGGAAGCCCAGACCTAACACTATGCTTTTTTTTTTCCTATTACTTTATTTTTTTTTCATTTTTTAACAATAAGTAATAATTTATGAGTACAAGCATCCTTCATGTAAAAACAATTTGCAAGCAGTTGTGCCCAAACCCACACAGCCCAAGGGTCCCACCATCCAGCTGGGGGGGGGCTTGTATGTACAATTAAGCTGATCAAGTAAGTGTCCAGTCTATATTGCTGTAGTTTCACCATTCACCCCAATCACAGCCCTTACATTCTACCACGCCCCCTCTTCCGAAGATTGTTCCCTAGGCTTAGAAAAGGGGCACAGGTGGATGAGAAGCAAAACAGTCTACTTTCTCTGGAGCTGTCATTTTGGACTCTGGTCAGTTCTGCCTGTTTCCTTTCATGGGCTGACAGTTTGTCCAGGAATAACCTTTCTTTCTTTTTTTTTTTTTTAATTTTTTAAAATTTTATTTATTTCTGTATGTGTATGACTGTACTGTCTGCGTGCAGGTTTGTGCACCCGTGTCGTGCAATGCCGCGGAGGTCAGAAGAGGGTGTCGGATTCCCCTGGAACTGGAGTTCTCCTGGAATTGGAGTTTCAGACGGTTCTTAGCCGCCATGTGGGTGCTGGGGATCGAACTCAGGTCCTCTGTAAGAGCGGTCGGTGCTCTTAACCGCTAGGCCATCTCTCCAGCTCCTGGAATAACCTTTCAATCCTACTAATGAAGCACAAGCAGGTATTTAAACAGTACTAATTGTTATGGTAGGTTACTTTGGTATAGACACAGATGTTTGGATGGTTTCATGGATATTAATCCATGAATTATGTTTTTTCTGTAAAATATGACAGGGTCTTACTGTGGCTTATTACACTATGCTTTTTGTCTGCGATGCTGAAACCTGGCCTACCCAGCACCGTAGAAGTCCAGGCCATCGATACCAATGCTTGGGTCATATTTGATGCCCAGGTCAATGTGCTCCTGAATTCCAAAACCAGTTTCCAGTATTGGAGAAGTTGTTTTTTCTTCACTCATATTCCCGTACCTTCAGCCCTTTATCCAGGATTTCTAAATTCCCACATGAGATTCTCCTTTTCACCTTGATCCTGTGACATTATGAAGAACAGGAAAGACTTTAATTTTTTTTTTTTTTTTTTGTCTTTTTGAGACAGGGTCTCCCTGTAGCCCCAGCTGTCCTGGAACTTGCTATGTACACCAGGCTAGCCTTGAACTCACAAAGATCCGCCTGCCTCTGCCTCCCAAGCACTGGGATTAAAGGCGTGCACCCGGCTGACATTTTTTATTTTTTTGGGGGGGTCTTTTTGAGACAGGGTCTCCCTGTAGCCCCAGCTGTCCTAGAACTTGCTCTGTAGACCAGGCTGGCCTTGAACTCACAAAGATCTGCCTGCCTCTGCCTCCCAAGTGCTAGGATTAAAGGCGTGTGCCACCACGCCCTGCCTTCTTGATTTTTTAAAAAAAATTTTTTTTCATTAATACCATCTCTGTGTGTGCAGAGCACTGTACAGTTGGATGAATTCTCAGCAAGTGCACATCCCACTGTGACTACTACCAGGAGTGGAGAGCGCATAACCTGAACCCAGCCCTCCCTCCTGAGGAAAACGCTCCAGGACTGATCTTACCACAGAGCAGGCTGGGCAGCTTCAGTTCCTGACTCACATGTGTGAAAGTTTCTGGTGTACCTTTTGCACATGGTTTCTTTCATGTACTGTCATGTTTGTGAACCCCATCTGTACTGCGGGTGGTGACTCTTCACTGTATTTTTATCACTATATTCCATTTTGCAAATATTCAGTTCTAATATCTATCTAATTAATGGATTGATTTTCGAGTTGTTTCTCATTTCTCACTGTTAGTTATGTATGCTTTATACCTTTCTCTTGGGTGTGTCCCTAGGATGGACATTACTGAGTTAAAATGTGGTGTATATGCTTAGGTGATGGAGTACAGACTGCTAACTGTCCCCCCCCCCCGCTCCCCACTTCCCCATCTCCTCCCCTTCCCTCCTTTTCCTTCCTATCCCTTTCCTCTTTTCTTCTCTCCCCCTCTTTGATTTTTTTCGAAGCAGGGCCTTACTATGCTGCCCAAGCTGATTTCAAACTCCTAATTCCTCTGCCTCCTGAGCCTGGAACTTCAGGTGTGTCACCACCCTCTGCTTTCCCAAACAATTTAAAATAAGAAGTTCTAAATGAGGGCACTGGTGAGATGGCTCGGCAATTAAGAGCACTGGCTGCTCTTGCAGAGAACTCAGTTTCAGTTCTCAGTACCCACATGGTAAGCTAACAGCCATTGGTAACTCCAGTTCCAGGGGGAGCTGATGACCTCTCTGGTTTTCATGGGCATTGCATGACTCAGGTGCACTTACATACATACATGGAGGCAAAACATTCATACACATAAAAATAAATGAATAAATAAATTTTTTTTAAAGTTTTGAAAGTTTAATTTTTTAAAAAAGAATTTAATTTTTAGTATTTTTAATTGTGTGTGTGCATGTGTGTGTGTGTGTGTTCCATGTGCACACCTATGTCTATGTGTCTGTGGGTCAGAAGCTAAAGCCATCAGACCCTGCGGGGCTGCTGACCTTGTAGTTGGCAGGGTGAAGAGGGCATGTGCTCAGGGCTGATGGTCCCAAAGCCAGACACGTAGTTGCAGAGCTGCTGGCTCCCACGACCAGGTGAGTTAAAGAGCCAGCTGTGGGGTTGATAGCACCACACCCAAGCACGAACCCAGTAACAGCCTGGGATCACGTCAGGTGGTGCAAATCCATGAAATCCATTTATTTCCACACAGCCAGTAGCTTAAATAGGTTGCATGACATCACCCCCCAGAGGCCAACCCTAGACCTCCATGCTGTCACATTTCTTTTTTTATTTTTATTTTTTGGTCTTTTCAAGACAGGGTCTCCCTGTAGACCCAGCTGTCCTGGAACTCACTGTAGACCAGGCTGGCCTTGAACTCACAAAGATCCTCCTGCCTCTGCCTCCCAAGTGCTAGGATTAAAAACGTGTGCCAAAAAAAAAATAAATAAATAAAAAATAAAAGCGTGTGCCACCACACCTGGCCAATGCTGTCAGATTTCATCCCAACTCTCGGGGCATATTCAGAAAACTCGTGACTTCTGAGCATGTACTGGCAGAAACAGGGTGTGCCCGGTGTCTTTTGTGCTGCCTGGTGTGCTAAGCAGATTGGTAGCCACATAGTCTCAAGATACGTCTGAGTCCAGGATTGCTATCCCATAAGACCACTGGAGCTGTAGTTCCTCACAGTTGTGAACTGTCTGGAGTGGGTACTAGACACTGAGCACTGGGCCTCTGCCAAACAGCACGCTTACTTAGCTGTTGAGCCGTCTCTCCAGCTCTGAGGTTGAGTTCTTACCCTCAACGATGTGCACTGTAATGGTGTGGATGTGAAATGTCCCACACATACTCACATGGTTCCCAGCTTGTGGTGCTGTCTGGGAGACTGTGGACACATTTAAAGGTGGGTCCTCACTGAAGGACATGGATCTTTGGGGAATAAACAGAAGTTTAGAGCCTGGCTGCATATGCCGTTCTCTCTTTTTGTTTCCTGTTTGGTGACTGAGATGTGGCTAAGCAGTTGCTGCAGGCTCAGACACCACCTGCTGTTCCACCTTCCTACCTTCCTAATACAGTGGACTGTATCCCCTCAAACTGTGAGTCCCTTCCTACCTTAAGTTACTTCCGTAGGTATTTGGTCACAGGCATTTCATTCCCTTTTCCTTCAACCATCCCGGGGTTGTGATGGGAAGTTCGCCATGCCTTCCATTTGCAGACTTCTGTCTCATCCTTCAGCTACCAAGCACTTGGGGACTCCTGCTCTGTGTCAGACATCTCTCCCTACCTTACTTAGGTCTCATGGAAACTCAGGAGAGTCCCAGAAAATTAGGATGGATGGTCGCCCTCCATCTAGGAAATGCCAAAGCAGAGACCCAGAGCTGCCTCTGCTGTTCTGTCTGCTTGCACTGCGCAATGTGAGGTCCCTGGAGCAGCAGCCCCAACCTCACTTGTAGCTGGTTGGAAATGCAGCATCCAGGCACACAAGTCTTCTACCTCAGAAACCGCCTCCTATGAAGATCTCCAGGCATGGCAGTGTGTGTCCATCCAAGTCCTAGAAGGACCACTGGCCAAACCTGGCTGCACTGGGCAGCAGCTGGGGATGTGCTATGACCTGGATCCCATCTCCAGCGTAATCAAATTGGTCCAGGATGTGGCTTGGATTATGCCTATGCCACAATTTTTAAAAGTCTCCCGGAAGCTTGGAGATGTAGTCCAGGTGGTAGAGTGCTTGATTAGCATGGGTCTTCCCTGGATTCAATCCCCAGTACCACAAGGAACATCAAAAGACCCCAGGTTGGTCTAACTTTCAGCCAACCTTGAAAGCCCACACTTGTGGATGCAGTGTAGTTTTAGAAGGTCCCTTTTTATTGTAATTTTTTGAGACTTTTGCATGTGAGTTTCTGTTCCATCTTTATTGGCACAACTGTCCTCAGACAATCCTCTCCAGAATGTAGCCCTCATCCACCAGCCCTTGATGGCAGTATCCTTGACATATTGCCCTGAGATCTCCTGTAGGAAGTATCCTATGGAGAAGCAATGCCATGTTCTAGAACCTTCCACACAACAAAATTATTATGGGACCTATTGCTAATTCATCAGCATTCCTCAGCCACTGTTAGCTTTACATAGGATTGACTTCCTTAACAAGGGTCAATAGAAGTTGCTGCTACTTCCTGGGGCTTTGGGTAGAAGTCCCACCCTGGAGCAGCCTACAGCACCTTGGAGCGGCCTGGAGCACCCTGGAGCAGCCTGGAGCACCCTGGAGTAGCCTGGAGCACCTTGGAGCAGCCTAGAGCACCTTGGAGCAGCCTAGAGCACCTTGGAGGGGCCTGGAGCTCCCTGGAGCAGCCTGGAGCACCTTGGAGCAGCCTGGAGCACCCTGGAGCACCCTGGAGCACCTTGGAGCAGCTTAGAGCACCTTGGAGTGGCCTGGAGCACCTTGGAGCAGCCTAGAGCACCTTGGAGCGGCCTGGAGCACCCTGTAGCACCTTGGAGCAGCCTAGAGCACCTTGGAGCAGCCTAGAGCACCTTGGAGCACCCTAGAGCACCTTGGAGCAGCCTAGAGCACCTTGGAGCAGCCTGGAGCACCTTGGAGCAGCCTGGAGCAGCCTGGAGCAGCCTGGAGCAGCCTGGAGCATCTTGGAGCAGCCTAGAGCACCCTGGAGTGGCCTGGAGCACCTTGGAGCAGCCTGGAGCAGCCTGGAGCACCCTAGAGCACCCTGGAGCAGCCTGGAGCACCTTGGAGCACCCTGGAGCACTCTGGAGCATCCTGGAGCACCTTGGAGCAGCCTAGAGCACCTTGGAGCAGCCTCCATAGATGTGTCACTGGTGCTACACGCTACACCCTGCCTTCCTCTAGTCTCACATAGTGGCCAGAGTGACTCTGAAAGTGTAAATTATGTGACTGAGAGTGTAGCTAAGTGGTAGAATGCTTGCCTAGCGTGCACAAGGTATTGGATTCCAGCTCCAACAGGGGAAACACAAACACACACACACACACAAACACACACACACACACACACACACAGACACACTTGCACATACACCACATGAATTAGGTCATAGTATTTCTCCATTCAAAGCACCCTGGTGGCTCTCTTCTTGCCATGAACACAACTATTACCACAGCGATAAGGTCACACCCAACTGTCCAGTCTTGTTCATGCTGAAGGGTTCCTGATCATTTCTCAACCCCGCCAGGAATGCTTTTGCACCAGGCGTTCCACTTCCCTGAAATGCTTTTCCTCCCTGAATATGATCCCCTCATACTTCTCTTAACTCAGCCTTGCCTACCTGGCTGCTCCTCAGAGTCCTATCCTCACCGCTGTTAGAGATGAAATCTTCATGTCAGCATCTTCACTCCCTTAACTTGCTCTACTTCCTTTGCTTGAAATCTGACACCGTATTATGCGTTTGCTAGTAAGCTCACCCACCAGTTCTTTATTCTTTGCTCTTGAGCCACAAGGTTCAGCACAGCATACTACGTGCTTAATAAAGCTTTTGTTTGTGTTGTTGTTTATTTTCAAAGTTAATTTTATTTTTAATTGAATTTTTGAAATTTATATACTATATAATTTGATGGTATTTAAATTCTCCTCACTTATCCACACCTCCTCTTAGTGTCCCCTGTCCAATAAGAATCTAATTAGTGTCCCCAAATGCCCTTCAGTGTGGGTCCATCTGCTGGAGCCTGGTTAACCTACCAAGAGTCCTATCCTTGAAAATGATAGTCTCTCCCCCTTCCAGAAGCCATCAGTGAGTGCCCTTGCCTTCCTTTGGCTGTTATGTCTGTGCTGGGAGTTTGTCTGGTTTGAGCTTGCATGGGACTTGTGCCTGCTGTCACTATTGCTGCGAGTTCATAAGAGTAAAGTACCAGCTGTCTGGAAAACTCTGTCTGGAAATATCATCCACTACCCTCTGGCTCTTACGTTGTTCTTTCTGTCCCTTTCCCCCAAAAGATCCCTGAGCTTTGGGGCGCAGAAGTTGGAGGCAGGTATCCTATTCAGGAATAAGTATTCTACAGCCTCTTGCTCTCTTCATGAGAGCCAGTTATGGGTTTTTGTGTTAATCATCATCTGTTGCGTAAGGAAACTTCTCTGATGAGAATTGAGAGATGGATTAATCTATGTGTATAACAATAAGTCATTAAGAGTCAGTTTAATATGATTGCTATTTAGCAGAAAACTAGTATTAAGTTCTCTGCTATGTCTTGTGACCTATCTAGCTTCAGGTTCCTAAGCCTGAAGGGTGCCTTAAATCCAATTAAAGAGTGGTTGCTTATTCCCATATTTGTGCCACTTTTGCACAGGTAGGAATGTCTTGCCAGGTCAAGACATAGTTATTGTCTTGATTATTGTTATTGTCGTTTATACTTCACAGAATTCACAGCTGGGTAGGGTTGATAATTATTCTTTTTCTTTCTCCTGGCACTATGAGTGCTAGCCATGGAGATGAGGCTCTGAAGCTAGCACCAGCTTGATTTCTCCTTGTTTGTTCTACAGCTCGTCTATGCAGTGTTTCAGCACTAAGGTCTTATCCTCTAGTTCTGGCGTGTGACCAAGAGCAGTGGCAATGGCCAGCTCGATAAAGCTTCGATGGAGAGAAGGATGGTGGGTGTAGGGATGTGTGGTGGAGGGAGGGATGGATGGGCCAACGGGCGGATGGATGGCGAAAGAATTACACCCTATCTTCACAGTGAAGAAACAGGTGAATGGTCTCAGAAATTGGGCTATTCATGGTTTGACTTCACGATCACAGACATACCTAGACATTCGCTGAACTGCGGTCACAAGTCACACACGTGGTCCAGGATGTTCCCTAATATGATAGGAATGCCATAGCCCTCTGGGGGAAGGATGCTTGATGCTTAATCTTGATTGCTAACTTGATTGGACCAAGAAGCACCTAGAAGATGGTTAAGTACACATCTGGGTGTATCTGAGGGTGTCTCCAGATACAACTAATGAAGACCTGCTCAGAATGTGGGTGACACTAACCCATAGGTGGGGGGCCCCGGTGGAATAAGTGGGGAAGAAGGAGGAAGTCTGGTAAATGAGTGTGGAGCACAGGCTGTCTCTCTTTGCCTCCTGGTCACCACGAGGTTATCTGCCAGACCACACCCTTCCCACCTGGGAATCCTTTAACAAAGCACATCTTCCTTTAAACTGTTTCTGTTGCCCATGTGGTGGTTCATGCCTATAATCCCAGCACTTGAGAGTCTGAGGCAGGGCTACCTAGTAAGTTTCAGGCAAGCCTGGGCTACAGTGTGAGACCTTGCCCTCCTCCTCTCCCGTCATTGTTTATTCATGGTATTTGGCCACAGAAAAGAGAGCCAGATAGACATGGGTACTTTTTGACGTTGTAGGGTGACAAGTTCTTAGCGTCATTAGGCAACATATCGCAGTACTTAACAGCTCTCCTGGGTAACCCACATCTCTCCCCTTTCGTTTCTTTGCCGCACTTGAGAGGGAACGTAAGCCACACATACTAGGCAAGAGCTCTACCACTGGGCCACATCCCCAGACCTTCAGTAGGCAGATTTGTATGGGATGAAAATAAACGTAGGCATAGGCACTGCAATTAATGGAAAAGAGGACAACCTAGAAAGGAAGTAAAGAGCCAGCAAGGGGAGGCTATGAACTTCAGGCTAGCATCTGTGGGGGCTCAGAACCCGAGGCTGCTGATGGATGAGATAAGGAGAAGCCAGAAACCAATCCCGAGGCTGTCTTTTCAGAAGCCATTTTATAATCCTAGGCCTAACTTCGTCTTGTAATAAGTTTCATTTCTTTAAGTTTAACTTTTGTTTTCCCTGAGACATACAAAGCGGAAGTTAAGGATCAGTTTCTCCTTACTGGAAATCGTGTGTGCCCCTGAAAGCCGGGCCTGACTGCTGACTCTCCCCTTCGTAATCAGCTTGCTTGCTCTGTGCTACTCCTTGATTGGTATTAATTTTGATATTAATTCTGATTGGCTATTGTACTTATAAAAAGCTCTGTAACCCATTTCTCAGGGCCTCACTCCTGAGCTGAGTGGGGCCTGGCCATAAGTAATAAACCATCCTTTAAATTCCACATGGTCCTGCAGGTGGTCTCTCCATCGCGACCCTGCAATGATGGATCCTTGCTCATTGGTAAGTGTGCAAGCGCCATGAAGGCACCAAAGATGGATCTGAGCCCAGGTGACACTTCCCCGGACTTGAGAGAAAAGATCAATGAGGGAGAAAGGGAATCATGGGAATACCGCTGTAATTAAAATGATTAATTTTATGTATATGAGTGTTTTGCCTGCATGTAAGTGCATCTATGCTGTGCAATGCCCACGGAAGTCAGAAGACAGCGTCAGATCCCCTAGAACTGGAGTTGCGGACAGTTGTTAGCCATCATGTAGATGCTGGGTCTTCCGCAAGAACAGCCAGTGATCTTAACTGCTGAGCCATCGCTCCAGCTCCAGCCATCACTCTCCTGTAAGTTTTATTGCTGTTGTATATCTGTTAAGGATGGATCTCTGCACCTCCTATGTGATCTGTGCTCTCCCCAGCCCTCTGCCTGTTATGAATGATTTTCCTCAAATCATTTCCACTCCCATGGTGACACAGGTCCTTCACTTGGGGTCAAGGTAAATCTTTTTTTTAAATTTATTCTTGTATATGTATGAATGTACTGTCTGCATGTAGGTTTGTGCACCCGTGTCGTGCAATGCCGCGGAGGTCAGAAGAGGGTGTCAGAGTCCCCTGGAACTGGAGTTAGAGAGGGTTCTCAGCCACCATATGGGTGCTGGGGATCTAACCCCGGTCCTCTTCAAGAGCAGTCGGTGCTCTTAACCGCTAGGCCATCTCTCCAGCCCCCAAGGTAAATCTTGACCTCAGGTCATGTTCTGGTTTTGGTTTTAGCTTCGCTTTAATTAAAGTTTTATATTTATGCCCTATGTCTTGCTTTGTTTTTGGTTTTTTTTTTTTTTTTTGAGACAGGGTCTCCATTTGGTCCCAGCTGGCCAGCAGCTCGCTATGTAGACCAGGCTGGCCTTGAACTCGCGGAGATCTGCCTGCCTCTGCCTCCCGAGTGCTGGGATTAAAGGCATGTGCCACCATGCCCAGCCTAAGATGGTTCTTAGCTGCCATGTGGGTGCTGGGAATTGACCCCCGGTTCCCCTGCAAGAGCAGTCAGTGCTCTTAACCACTGAGCCATCTCTCCAGCCCTTGCTTTGATTTTTTAATTCTAAAACAGAAGGACTAGGGGGAGCCGTGTTGTAATTCCACAACTTTGAGTCATCTTTGGTGGATCTTACAGTCTAAGGAGAAGGAAATGGCTGAGGGGAAGTGAGAACTCTGCTGTACAGGTGCCCCGCACCCTGCCATCAGATAGCACAGACAAAACACCCGGATTATTCACCATTTTTTCTTTTCCTCCCAAACATCTGAGGTCCTGTGGCTGAAACCCAATTAGAAGTGAGGCTGGGCTGTGGGGCCGTGGCTGGCTCAGGGGAACATGGCTTACAGAGCCCACCAGTCCTGGCCTTATAGACTCCAACTATTCCTCGGGTTTAGCTTTCAGCACATGCCCTGGTTTCCATGGAAGATGATAAGGCCCCCACGTTCTTTCACGTGTGAACTGAGGAAGAAATCAGGTCCTAGCGAGGGCAAAATATTTACACATTGATTTAAGCTTGTCCATGAAATCAGGGCTAAGAGAGATTTCCATCAGAGAGCAAGGGAGGAAGCAGACACCAGGGCCCAGGGACCTTTCCACAGAATTTACGTCCCTGGAAAAGGCTTTTCCTGCTCAGAGCCCTTCCCCGACTTGGCTTTTTTCCAAGAGTCTGGGAAATACTCAGGGGCTCTTGGTCCCAGAAGAAGTTTACTGTGTTGAGGGGCATGAAAGTGTGTGTGAGTGTGAATGTATGTGTGTTTGAGTGTGTGTGAGTGTGAATGTACATGTGTGTGAGTGTGAATGTGTATGTATGTGAATGTATGTGTGTGCGTGTGAATGCATGTGTGAGTGTGAATGTACGGGTGTGTGAGTGTGTGTGAATGTACGTGTGTGTTTATGAGTGTGTGAGTGTGTGTGAATGTATGTTTGTGTGTGAATGTGTGTGTTTATGTGTGTGAGTGTGAATGTATGTGTGTTTGTGAGTGTGTGTGAATATACATGTGTGTTTGTGTGTGTAAGTGTGTGAATGTATGTGTTTGTATGTGATTGTGTTACTGTATGTATGTGTGAGTCTATGTATGTGACTGTACATGTGAGTATATGTGAATGTGTGTTTATGAGTTATGTTTGTGTTTGTGTGTGACTGTGTTTATGAGTGTGTGTCTGTGAGTCTACAAGCATGTGTGTGCATGTGTGAGTAGTAGTGTAAATGTGTGAGTGCATGTGTGTCACTCTGTATGCAAGTGTGTGTGCAAGTTTGAGTATGTGTGTATGAGTGTGAATATGTGTGTAGCATATGAGTGTGGGGTATGTTAGTGAGTGTGAAAGTATGAGTATAAGAATGTGAGTATGGGTGTGAGTGCATGAGCATGCCATCATGTATGCATGTGTATGTGAATGCGTGATGAATGTGTCGTATGAACGGATATGTATGTGAATCTGTGTGCGCCAACAGCACATGTAGGGAGAGGCACATCATCTTCAGTGTGGAATCACTTTGCTCATCTCAAGATACCTTTTTTTCCACCAATAAGTCTCAGTCCATCTCACATGATGATGCTCTGATTCTGCAAAGAGATTTCTTCTTTCCAGGCTAAAGAGATGGCTCAGTGGTCAAGACTGCTTTTCTGGAGGACCTCAATTTGGTTCCCAACACCTATGTTAGGAGGCTGACAACCTCCAATAATTCCAGCTCCAAGGATCCAACACCCCTCTGGCCTTTTAGGGCACTCACACCCATGAACACAAACATGCCCGAACCCACAAAACACAAAACACATAAAAGTAAAAAATACTCTCCCTTTGACTTGTGTGCCAAACTCTGTAATATGCAGTGTGCTGTGCTTTGAGTGCGTTTTCCAAGGCTCGAGTGTTAGAAAGTTCACCCCCAAGGTCATATATATATAAACTGTATTTGAAGGCGGTGCTGTCATGAGGATGGCATTATTGGCCTTATTTTTATTTACTTATTTTTTCTTCTGTGGTGCTGGGGATAAAACCCAGGTCCTTGAACTAACGCACAAGGCCAGCACTGTACCACTGAGCTTCATCTCTAGCCAACTTTTTTTTTATTTTACACAAGAACCATGTTTAGATCTATCCAACTTTTTAAGAAGACAGTGAGAGACTCAAGCTGACAGGCTTATTCCATCTCCCCCAATGCTGCCCTCTGCCATGTCTTGATGTTTCCAGAAGGACCTCTCTAGCTGCCAGCACTGTATTCCTAAACTTCCCACCTTCCAGGTCTATGAACTGGATAAACTTTTGTTCTTTACACAGTTTCAGGCATTTATTCATAGCAACAGAAATCAGACTATGACACAGCATCTTTAAAGGACTTGCCAGTAATTAGAAGAAGTACAGAAGGCCTTTAGGACTCTGGTAGGAGAGTAAAGCATTGCTACAAGAATTTACTGTTTGTTAATATTTACCAAGTGTGTATTGTGACCTGGGACTGTCCTTTGTACTTAACTCATATTAGCTTATTTATTGCCAAAGTCCAATCAGAAATATGTGATTTGCCATTTGCTAATACAGCTCTGAGTCCTGTGGCTGAGAAGTTATGGTGTCAGGACTCAAACACTGACTGTCTGGAGCCTGAGCCTGGGGCTTTCCTGAGTTTAGCCTGGAAGTCCCTCATCCTAGGGGCTACCCTCTCCTCAGTCCTGGGGAAACCAGTATGGTGGTATCCCACCCATGATGCTAGCTGCTATTCTTCTATCTGTATACAACTTTTTACACTCAGAACTCAGTCACAAACTTGCAATTTTAGCCCCACTGCCTGATTGAACATTCATCTTTACAAAGCTTTCTATTCCTTTCACAGTAGACTATATAAACAAATCGAGATGTCAGCTCTACTCCTTAGGCCACCTCTAAGTAATGCAAAAGGATGAAAATGCATGTTATTTCATCAAGAAATCATGCAATGTCTTGAGGGAAGTGTTCTCCCTATAAGAATGCCTGGTTTCTGTGTTAATGTGTGTAGAACACAGCTATTGATTTTCAGTAGCACGATTATTTACTATGACAGTGCACCATCTTCGGAGAACAGTGTGGGGGGGGGCACTGGGAGCTGTTCATCCATGCAAAGAAATCTTGTCAAATATTTTAATGAGAAGAAAAACCAGGCAGCCGGGATACAAACCCAAGGTGACCTTTAGCTGGGCAGTGCGTTCTACACGCGTCATGGCTGGCTCTTAAAGTCTTTCGGGCTGCTGCTGCTGCTGCTGCTGCTGCAGCTGGACTGTCTTGACGGCAGAGCACCGCTCTAACTGAGATGGCAACAGGCTTTCCAGAAGGCATCTCTGTCTCAGCGTCCACCCTCAGTCCAGTGGACACTGGCTAGCAGTGCCCAACCCCTTTCCCCTTAAACAAAACCTCTGTTCTTATAGGCAGTGGTGGCCTCTTGCTACCTTCTTCTGGCTTCTTGGAGGCAAGAGGGTCGACCAGGTTCTAAGCCTGGCTTAGGCCTGTAAGACATCTCCACAATGCAAAGATGAAGGTAACACTAGGAATTTTCTCATGGCAGTGAATGTACCTCCTTGTGCAGCCTCCTTAAACATGGTAGAAGTGTCATCCCCACTGTTTGGGGTTCTGAATGCTCCTCTAGCCTGAGCTCTCTTTCTCTCTCTCTCTCTCTCTCTCTCTCCCTCTCTCTCTCTCTCTCTGGGCTGATGTTACCCAACCTACTATAGCAGGCCCACGCTTGTGTATAAGAGGAAGAAGTTTTGGTCCCACGTCTCCAGGTACATCTGTCTTTGCCCTCTCAGGAACATACCCTCAAAGGATCACAAGGCCTTCGTATTTGCTTATTCCGCTGTCTGAAAACCAAAAATGGCTTATAAAGCGCTAATCCAGGGCTATGGAATTCTGCTGTTTCATTTCCCTCTTCTGCCTTCCGTCATCAGCAGCAGCACTATGTCACTACCACAGTAGGAAAGGGTGCAATAACATGCAAGAGAAAGTGTCAGAGATGAGACAGGTTGAAAAGACTTCCCTTGTTACTTGGATATAAAATCCTTTCCTCCCTTTCTAACTGATGAACTGTTTAGTGAAGAAGATATTCTTTTTTTAAATTTTTTATTTATTTTTTATGTGTATGAATTTACTGTCTGCATGTAGGTTTGTGCACCCGTGTCGTGCAATGCTGTGGAGGTCAGAAGAAGGTGTCAGATTCCCCTGGAACTGGAGTTCTCCTGGAACAGTAGTTACAGACAGTTCTCAGCCTCCATGTGGGTGCTGGGGATCGAACCCAGGTCCTCTGCAAGAGCAGTTGGTGCTCTCAACCGCTAGGCCATCTCTCCAGCCCCGAAGAAGATATTCTTACAAGAAGTTTTTGCCCAGTGTCCAAAAGCTTTCTTGAATGAACCCAAATTAAGCATAGTTATGGGCATTCACTTCACTTCATCAAGTGACAGTCATGGGGGCAGGTATGGAGAAGAAGCCGGTCCTGTCTGACTGGATGCTTCTGGTAGTTCAGGGGTGATGGCTCTTTGAACTACCACATAGAATGTAAACCTTACATGTATGCTGACTAAAAGTAGCATATTGGAAGAATTTATTTTTATCTTCTTTCAGTGGTGGTACTGGGTACCAATCCTGGGCCTCTGGCATGCTAGCCAAGTGCTCTGACTATCAATGAGCTGCACCTCCAGACCATGGAAGGATTTCTTAATGTTAGGGCAGCTCCGTCCCATCCCCAGGACCCACCTGTGCTAGAAGAAACCGAGAACTGGCTTTCACGAGTTATCCTGTTCCCTCCATGTGTGTGCCAATTTCTATACAAATATACTTTTTAGAAACTAGGAACTGAGTGCTTCAGGGAACATCAGTACGGAGTGGGTGGACAGGAAGTTGGAGAGGAATTACTGAATTCTTTTAGAGCTAAGATCTTATATGACTTCCAGGGCAAGGTTTTAATTTACAGAGAAAAGAGGGAGAAACTGGACTACAATAAGAGTCAAACTGATTTCAGGAAGGCCCTGCTCAGTGGCAAACAAGGAGTTGGGCCAGAAGTGTAACCCTGGGATTAAGTGCCACCAGCGTGTTATCTTGACTGTGTCTTCACTGGGGAATTAATAGGTTACAATGAACATCTCTACCTGGGAAAGCCTGGCTGGCATGTGGCTCAGCACTCCACAGACACTGACAAGGGCAATAATGAAGCTGCCAATCCCACAGGCACATGGGGGACACAGCTGCCACAGGCTGGCCTTGTGTTCTCAAATGCAGATTGCTGGGCCCCAGGACGCTGTCACCGCTTGTCCCTGGTGTCTGATCGCTGGCCACTGTAACTGCTCATTTTCACAAATCACATCACAGGAAGGATTTCTTTATGACTTTCTCCCTCCCTCCCTCCCTCCCTCCTTATTCCTTCCATTTCCTTCCTTCCTTCCTTCCGTCCTTCCTTCCTTCCATTCCTTCTTCCTTCTTCCTTCCTTCCTTTCGCTGTTCAAAAGGGTGGCCTTTGTGACTTGAAGCACTGGACTAAAACCACCGTCAACCAGGCCAGGACAAGGTAGTGTCACCATTTGAGTATAGTTCCCCCTTAGGGCAAAGAGTGAACATTTCAGGGATCCAGTGGGCTTCTGGTGCATCCTAGCATGACTGCCTCCTGCTTCTGTTTCTGTCTCACAGCACCTTCATATGTGGGCATGGGCTTATGACCACCAAGACAGGTGTGCTGGGAATGCCTCACTTCGGGCAGGGCCCTGAAGTTCACAGCCGACTGCCCACACCCATCCCTCTGCTCTGTGGCTGACTGACAGACCAACAACTGGAGAGCAGGTAGAGTCAACAGAGCTGCTTTGGTGCTGTGAAGAAAGCTAAAGTTCCACAAGGACTGTCAGGACATGGTGTGGGGACAGCTGGCTGAAGGTCTTATTGCTGAGAGAACTTGGTGCCTTTAGAGCCACTGAGCTTGCATCTTTGTCTATCATGTTTGTAGACTGATTTGAGGCAGGTGGTTTAATGGCCCTAAGCCTCAGTTTCCTGTCTATTCAATGGGAATTATTTTACATAATTCTTCAGATTTTTTTGAGGACTAAGGAAAAGCACTGGATGTTGGGTAAAGAACTCTGTAGAAGAAGGTAGCTAGGATTATTACTTTTAATACAACACCTGTGGTAAATACTTGTGAACTCTCCTTTTTACCTGAAAGAGACTGTAATTTCACATCTAGACTTTTAAATTATTATTATTTAAATTAAGTATTATTGTTGTTTTTTCTTTTAGAGACAAGGTCTCACTATAGCCCAATCTTGACCCAGAAACTTACTAAGTGATGAGGCTGCCTCATACTCACAGAGATCCTGCCTGTCTCGGCTCCTGAAGTGCTGGGCTTAAAGTTGTGTGCCACCACATCCAGCTTAAGTTATTTTTTTAACTAGTACATAAAAACATAACAACCTGGGACTGTAGCTCAGGGATGGAACACTTACCTATCGTGCATTAGGCCTGGGTTCCAACCCCAGGACCAACAAAGACAAAAGGGTATTTATTTTTAAAAGCTATAGATATAGTTCAATAGCAGAGTGTTCACCTGGCATGCTCAAGATACTGAGATTCCAAGCCCACTACCAGAAACGAAGCAAGTAAACAAAGCCCCCAGAAAGCCCCAAAATAGAAAGGAACCCTGGGTATAAAAAGGGAGGGGGAGCTCAAGAGAGGGGGACATAGGAGACAGGTATTATCAAAGGTTAAAATGGAGAAACGGGGGTGTACTTTAACTGAGGAGAGGAAGGGTTGAGATAGGGAGAGAGAAGAGAGTAAATAAATACTTAGCTGCAAAGTAAGGAAAAACTAGTGGGAATTGTGTTAGTTCAAAAGCCTACTAAAAATTAACAATTAGTATCTATAACATGTGTCGAATGTGGTAAAGCGGAGGTTATACAACAAAAACATGTCAGACAGTAAAAACCTTCCTATGAGTTGTTGGCCAGAGGAGTCCCAGAGAACTCCCAAAATTACATAGGCTATGGCCACAGCCCTTGACTGCGTCCCAGAACTTGAGTGAAACCCTATTGCTGAAGACAGGACATCTTTCAGACAATGAAGCAATGGAGCTGGACTGACCTGGAAGCCCAATCCCTGAAGACCAGCTCTTATAATTGGTGAGGATACCATGTAAGCTGCTAAGAGAGAACCTCAATTGATGGTTCAATCTCAGCTTTAAGACCTAATGACCAAATTACTTACTGCCCAAAAATTTACATGGGGGCATATGGGCACTTTTTTATTTTGGGGGTAATCAATAGGTATCTAATTGGCATTAAAGCTAATTAATGGGAGGGAAAGCATGTAGATAGTAATGTAATTATGGCCAAATATACATAGCTGGAGAGGTACGTAGATCTTAGAGAAACCCTAAGAGACTTCACATTCCCTAGAAAATGTAATTTCGTATACTAAATATGATCCTTATTTAACAACAAGTTGAGCAAGTCACCCTACTCATCAAGGAACCTTCTTTTGCAATAGACAGAAGACTATTAAAGAGTTTCACAACGGGTCACCCCAGAGAATAGTGTCTGTTGAATGCCCAACCCTAAAATAACACAATCTCAATGGAACATCTATACCAAGGCTTCATAGAAAACATAATGGAACAAGGAGAGACAGAAATACTGATGTTTTCTCAATTCTCACAACGAAGCTCTCTGATGCAACAGAGGGCAATAAACATAAAGGTCACAAATGGCCAAAACATAGTGAATAAGAATCTGCAGTGTGGGCCCTTCGACAGGGCACATGTATTAAGCTCCACCCACCCAGGGCTCAGGGCCACTGCAGAAGAGGGGCAGAAAAACTCTAAGAGCCAAAGGTGGTGGAAAAGGAAACTGTTTTCTGGACAAAACAGAGCAGTTTCACATATGAACCCACAGCACTGGTGTCAGCATGCACAAGTCAAAAAATGGAAATGGGCAGCAAGGCCCTAGCTTAGCCAAAGAACTATTGGCAGCTTGATCACTGCTGGAGGCGAGGAAGAGCTGATCTTTTTTAAGAATTAATCTTAAGCTGTCTAGACGCCCAGCGGATGAACTTCCATTGATGGGCATCAGGGTACACAGAATTGATAGGGCTTAATGTAAATGATAGAATACATAAAATCCTGTGGGAGCTCTATGGAAGGTGTGGCTAAAGAGGGGGTATGAAGATGATTAAAATGTTCATGTGAAACTCACACACACACACACAAAAAAAAAAAAGAATTTTAAAAAAAAATTTGAAAGGAAAAATGCACACACACACACACACACACACACACACACCACACATATAATATAATATATATAACTATAGAAATCCTAATAATGTATTTGATCAGGTGGAACTAATCTTCATTTTCTTCCTCTAGCACCAATGTCTATATAGACTCATGATGACTGTTTGTGAATTTATTTAGTTGTTCCCAACTACAAGTGGAATGTACCTCAGGGGACATTTACAATGTCTGCCGACATTTTTTTGATTGTGCGCCAAAAAAAAGAAGAAGTCCACTGGACCTGTTGGTGGCTCGCAAAGTAAAGGTCTTTACCGACCGATGGGTATAACTTTGAAGTCCGATGGGGGAACAACTGACATCGAAAGTTGTCTTCTGGCGTGAAACTCCACCCGTGCGTCCTCACAGAGCGGTGGTGCCATCCACAATAAACTCAAGCCCATGGAACACATAGTGATTGTTATAAGTCCACTTTTTTATATTTATGCCTATTTGGTTGTTTTGGCCTGCATGTATTTACTTGTATTATACAATCATGAGTGCCCTCAGAGGCCAGAAAAGGGCGTCAGATTCGCCAGGAACTGGAGTCAAAGATAGTTGGTTGCCACCATGTGGGTACTAGGAACAAAGCTCAGGTCCTCTACAAAGGAGCCACGTGACCCGCTCTTAACTGCTGAAGTCATCTCCCTTGCCCCACAAAATAAAAGAATAAGTTAAAAATTTGTTTTGAAAAAAAAAGAGCACTGTGTCACAGTGGGTAAGCCAGGGCACAAGACAGCCCCACAGGAGCCCACTCCACCCAAGATGGCTGGGGATGACGCCACAGGGGAGAAACTTGCTTGAGCTACTTGTTATGAAACTTAAGTAGGAAAAACTGCAGCGTGAGGCCAACTGAAGACTGCTCTGCTTTCTACAGTGGNTTCTTTCTTTCTTTCTTTCTTTCTTTCTTTCTTTCTTTCTTTCTTTCTTTCTTTCTTTCTTTCTTTCTTTCTTTCCTTCCTTCCTTCCTTCCTTCCTTCCTTCCTTCCTTCCTTCCTTCCTTCCTTCCTTCGCTGTTCAAAAGGGTGGCCTTTGTGACTTGAAGCACTGGACTAAAACCACCGTCAACCAGGCCAGGACAAGGTAGTGTCACCATTTGAGTATAGTTCCCCCTTAGGGCAAAGAGTGAACATTTCAGGGATCCAGTGGGCTTCTGGTGCATCCTAGCATGACTGCCTCCTGCTTCTGTTTCTGTCTCACAGCACCTTCATATGTGGGCATGGGCTTATGACCACCAAGACAGGTGTGCTGGGAATGCCTCACTTCGGGCAGGGCCCTGAAGTTCACAGCCGACTGCCCACACCCATCCCTCTGCTCTGTGGCTGACTGACAGACCAACAACTGGAGAGCAGGTAGAGTCAACAGAGCTGCTTTGGTGCTGTGAAGAAAGCTAAAGTTCCACAAGGACTGTCAGGACATGGTGTGGGGACAGCTGGCTGAAGGTCTTATTGCTGAGAGAACTTGGTGCCTTTAGAGCCACTGAGCTTGCATCTTTGTCTATCATGTTTGTAGACTGATTTGAGGCAGGTGGTTTAATGGCCCTAAGCCTCAGTTTCCTGTCTATTCAATGGGAATTATTTTACATAATTCTTCAGATTTTTTTGAGGACTAAGGAAAAGCACTGGATGTTGGGTAAAGAACTCTGTAGAAGAAGGTAGCTAGGATTATTACTTTTAAAAACATGTGTAAATAATTGTGAAATCTCACTTTTTACATTAAAGAGATGTAATTTCACATCTATACTTTTAAATTATTATTATTAATTATTATTATTTTGTTTTTCAGAGACAAGGTCTCACTATAGCCCAATCTGACCCAGAACTTACTATGTAGATGAGGCTTGCCTCAGTCTCACAGAGATCTGCCTGTCTCTGCTCCTGAATGCTGGGATTAAAGGTGTGTGCCACCACATCCAGCTTAAGTTATTTTTTTAACTAGTACATAAAAACATAACAACCTGGGACTGTAGCTCAGGGATGGAACACTTACCTATCGTGCATTAGGCCTGGGTTCCAACCCCAGGACCAACAAAGACAAAAGGGTATTTATTTTTAAAAGCTATAGATATAGTTCAATAGCAGAGTGTTCACCTGGCATGCTCAAGATCTGAGATTCAAGCCCCACTACCACAGAAGCAAGTAAACAAATGCCCCAGAAAGTCCCCAAACATGAAAAACCTAGGGGTTAAGAGGAAGAAGGAACTCAAGAGAGGGGGACCATAGGAGACAGGAATTATCAAGGGTGAAATGGAGAAACGGGGGTGTACTTTAACTGAGGAGGAGGAAGGGTTAGATAGGGAGAGAGAAGAGAGATAAATAATACTTAGCTGAAAAGTAGGAAAAACTAGTGGGAATTGTGTTAGTTCAAAAGCCTACTAAAAAATTACACATATAGTATCTATACATGTGTCTATGTGTAAAGCTGAAGGTTATACAACAAGAAACAGTGTCAGACAGGAGAAACCTTCCTTTGAGTTATTGGCCAGGGTAGTCCAAGAGACTCCCAAATTACATAGGCTATTGCCACAGCCCTTGACTGCTTCCCAGAACTTGAAGGTAAGACCCTATTGCTCAAGACAGGACATCTTTCAGACAATGAAGCAATGGAGCTGGAACTGACCTGGAAGCCCCATCCCCTGAAGACTAGCACTCATAATTTTTGAGGAGACTATGTAAGCTGCTAAGAGAGAACCTCAATTGATGGTTCAATCTCAGCTTTAAGACCTAATGACCACAATTACTGGCACAAGAAATTACATTGGGGCAGTAGTGGCACTTTTATTTTGGGGGTAATCAATAGGTATCTAATTGGACTTAAAGCCTACTTAATGGGAGGGAACTCATGTATAGTACTGTAAATATAGCCAAATATACATAGCTGGAGAGGTCGTAGATCTTAGAGAAAACCCTAAGACTGTCACATCCCTAGAAAAATGTAATTTCTTATACTAAATATGGATCCTTATATTGACAGACAAGTATGCCAGTCACCACTCATCAAAGAAGCTTCTTTTGCAATAGACAGAGACTATTACAGAGTTCCACAACTGGTCACCCACAGAGAATAAGTGTCTGTGAAATGCCCAACCCTAAATAACACATCTACAATGGAACCTCTATACCTAAGGCTCATAGAACATAATGGAACAAGGGATAGACAGAATACTGATGTATTTCTCAATTCTCAGCAACGAAGCTCTCTCATGCAACAGAGGGCAATAAACATAAAAGGCCACAAAGCATAGAGAATAAGTCTACAGAGTGTAAGACCTTGGATAGAATTCCTATATTAAGCTCCACCCACCCAGGGCTCAGGGGCCACTGCAGAAGAGGGGGCTGAAAGATTGTAAGAGAAAGGTGCGGTGGTGCATGGAAACAAAGTCTTACATGCTCTGGGACTTGTTATATAACTCTACAACAACAGTGTCAGCATGCACAAGTCAAAAAATGGAAATGGGCAGCAGGCCCTAATCTTAGCCAAAGAACTATTGGCAGCTGATCACTGTTAGGCGAGGAAGAGCTGATCTTTTTTAAGAAGTGACTCTAGATAAGCTGTCTAGACCCCAGTGGATGAACTTCCATTGATGGGCATCAGGGTACACAGAATTGATAGGGCTTAATGTAAATGATAGAATACATAAAATCTGGTGGGGCTCTATGGGAAGGTGTGGATAAGAGAGGGGTATGAAGATGATTAAGATGTTTTATATGAAATATGTAAAAATTCAATAAAAGAATTTAAAAAACTTTGAAAAGGAAAAAATGCACACACACACACACACACACACACACACACACACACATATATATATATATATAACTATATATCCTATAATGTTTTGATCAAGGTGGAACTATCTTCATTTTCTTCCTCTAGCACCAATGTCTATATAGACTCATGATGACTGTTTGTGAATTTATTTAGTTGTTCCCAACTACAAGTGGAATGTACCTCAGGGGACATTTACAATGTCTGCAGACATTTTTGATTGTCGCTCTAAAAAAAGAAGAATTCCACTGGGACCTGTGTGGTGGCTCAGCAAGTAAAGGTACTTACCGACCGATGGTATAAGCTTGAAGTCCTGAGTGTGAACAACTGACATCAGAAAGTTGTCTTCTGGCTGACCTCCACGTGCTCCTCACAGGCTGTGTGCATCCACAAAATACACTCAAGCACATGGTAACAACATATTGATTGTTATGAGTCACTTATTTTTATTTTATGCCTATTTGTGTTTTGCCTGCATGTATTTAAGTGTATTACAATCATGAAGTGCCCTCAGAGGCCAGAAAAGGGCATCAGATTCCCAGGAACTGGAGTCAAAGATAGTTGGTTGCCACCATGTGGGTACTAGGAACAAAGCTCAGGTCCTCTACAAGAGGAGCCAGTGACCGCTCTTAACTGCTGAGTCATCTCCCTGGCCCCACAAAATAAAATAATAATTTAAAAATTTTTTGAAAAACAAAAGAGCACTGTGTCACAGTGGGTAAGCCAGGGCACAAGACAGCCCCACAGGAGCCCACTCCACCCAAGATGGCTGGGGATGACGCCACAGGGGAGAAACTTGCTTGAGCTACTTGTTATGAAACTTAAGTAGGAAAAACTGCAGCGTGAGGCCAACTGAAGACTGCTCTGCTTTCTACAGTGGCATTTCCCAGTCTGTACCTGAGGCTTCTCCCATGAAGATGGCCAGGGATGATGAGATAGCCCCCTCATGGGGACCCTGCCAGAGGGACAGTGGGAGCAAGCTCAGGATGAGGAGTCTGGAAAAATCCACAAAGTTTCAGCAGTCACCATTTTGTCATAAATTGAACTTTTAGGAATCTTTTCCAAAGATAGGACCATGGTACATAGCCTATTGCTCGGGGGCCTCCTGTTTCTGTCTCTACTGTCGCGGTGTCACTGGTGTGCACCATCACAGCCAGCTCTGGAAACACATCTAACATTTTTAATTATTTATTTTATGGGTATGAGTGCTTTGCTTGCATGTGTTTATGCACATGTGTCATGAAATGCCAGAGGAGGCATGAAGAGGACGTTGAGTCTCCTGGAACGTTATTAGTCACCATCCGGGTGCTGGGAACCAAACCTAGGAACTCTGCTAGAGCAACCAGTGCTTTTAACCACCGAGCCATCTCTCCGGCCTCAGAAAATACATTTTAAAGATTGATTAATATCTAGCATGTGTTTAAAACATCACATTAAATTTTTCCAAGTGTTGAGTTTTAATGTCCAAAAAGCCTTTCAGACATTGTTCTAAAACTAAGTTTGTTCTGACCAAGTTTATTGAAAACAATATTGAAATCTATTTTCATTGCTTTTTTTCATCATTTCTTCCCTATTATTTTTTATTTTATTTTTTGGTATTTTTGAGACAGGGTCTTCTAGTAGCCCCAGCTAGCCTCACTATGTAGACCAGGCTGGCCTTGAACTCACGAGATCCGCCTGCATCTGCCTCCCAAGTGCTGGGATTAAAAGTGTGTGCAACCACGCCTGGCTAAATTTTATTTATGCATTTTTTTATGTTTACATGCAGGTAGGTGTGTGTGCATGTAGAGGTCAGAGAATACCTTCTGGGAGTCAGTTCTGGAATTCACCCTTTTGAGACTCAGTCTCGATTCTGCTTCTGTTCTGTTCTGTGTGCTGCAGGCTAGCTGCTCAGGAGCTCCTGGGTGGATCTCCTGTCCTTCCCTCTCATCTCCTCATAGAAATGCTCTGATTACAGCTGCACACCAGTGGGTCTGACTTTGTACGTGGGTTCCAGCCATTGGACTCAGGTCATAGAGCTTGAGCAGCAGTGCTTTTTTCCACTGAGTCATCTCCAGGCCACTCATCTTATGATTTTGAGATATCCATTCTTGCCCACAGTCATCCTGGAAGCCATTTTGCATGGAGGAGAATTCAGAGGGTTAAAAGGTGTATACAGCCTGTCCTGTTTGTTCTGATCTGGCCTGAAAGATGGAATGGCTCAGTGGTATACTAATAATGTATCACCAACCTTCCTTGTCTCTTTCATTATAAAGCCATTTTCAGATATGTTAATGTAAAAATGTAGAATAGCAGGGGAAGGTGCCCAAAGTGACCCAAAGACCTTCTGGTTAGACTGCGGGGTTTTGTTCCTGCTCCCTGGCCATCCATCTTCCACACCTCTCATCTGCCTTTTGTGTGCAAGTCTTTGCTAAGGGTTAAGTCTCAACTGATAAGGCCTCAGAGACATAATCATTTTCCATTGACAGCACCTTGCAACCAATTCACAAACATTTTCATATTAATATTGAGCAATTTCCCTACATTCTAATCCATCAAAGCAGGCTATTAATCCTTCCTGTACCATTCTCTATTCAAATGCTAACAATTTTCTTCTCACAAGCTAAAACATTTGTCCGACAGCCCCTCACACAAAGACCCTGCATTGTTAGCCATGATGGAGCAGACCGTTAATACGAAGGATGCAATGTAAATTATATCATTGATACTGTACATATGTAGACAGAAAAAATCTTCTTAAAAGATCATTTGTATGCTAAAGATAATGAAAGTGATCCCATGGTACAGCAATCTTACTTTTCCTTTCTAAGAGAGAGAGGAAAAAAAAGATTATGTTAGAGAATATGGAAATCCATCATGATTTATAACCACATGCATGCCATCATTTACTTCATGAAAAAAATACACACTGTTTCTTTTAAAGAACTTATTGAAGTGATTCATAAGAAACCTTGTTAAAACCTCTTCTAAGAATTGTGTCCCCTGAGGTTACCAAGAGAGCCCGTGAATAACAGCTCAACTTAGGATGTAAAACAGCAGTGCATTTGGTTGGTGTGAACTCACTGTGTCTGTCCATTATCAAATACCATGGGATGCTAGAGAATTGTGTGCCTAGTGCTGGGCTGGAGGCTAGGATACAAGAAAGCCTGGAGTCAGGGTGCTAAGAGGCTCACAGAAGCATGTGGGCCACCAAGAGCCTTAATGTTGATACAGGCGAATCTTTGTGAGTTCAAGGCCAGCCTGGTCTACAGAGTAAGTTCCAGGATAGCTGGGGCTACAGGGAAACCCTGTCTCGAAAAGACCAAAAAAAAAAAAATTTTATGGGGCTGGAGAGATTGCTCAGCAGTTAAGAGCACTGACTGCTCTTCCAGAGGATCCGGGTTTGATTCCCAGCACCCACATGGTGGCTAAGAACCATCTTTAAGCCGGGCATGGTGGCACACACCTTTGATCCTAGCACTTGGGAGGCAGAAGCAGGAGGATCTCTGTGAGTTCAAGGCCAGCCTGGTCTACAGAGTGAGTTCTAGGCCAGCTGGGGCTACAGGGAAACCCTGTCTCGAAAAGACCAAAAAAAAAAAAATTTTATGGGGCTGGAGAGATTGCTCAGCAGTTAAGAGCACTGACTACTCTTGTGGAGGACCTGGGTTTGAATCCCAGCACCCACATGGCAGCTAACAATCATCCAGTTCCAGGGGATCTAGGATCTGACACCCTCTTCTGACCTCCAGGGGGGGTTGCACAACACAGGAACACTTATACACATGCAGGCAATACATTTGTGGACATAAATTTTTTAAAAATTATTTATTATTTTTATTTTATGTGTATGAGTATATTTATGCCTGCATGTTTGTGAGTGTACCCATGTCATACAATGCCTTTAGAGGTCAGAAGGTGTCAAATCCTCTGGAACTGGAACTTCAGACCATTGTTGGATGCCATGTGGGTGCTGGGAATTGGACCTGGGTCCTCTGCAAGAGCAGCCAGTGCTCTTAACTGCTGAGCCATCTCTCCAGCCCCTAATGCTAGCTTTTTGTAAACACCTATATTTTACATCTTTTGAACTCTGAAGGACAGACAAGAACTGACCATCTATTTGAGGTGTGGTCTTATGCACTCAGAGTATCTAGCAAGTTGGGGGGCCTTCCATAGACATGAAGGCAGCCTACAGAATGGCTTCTTGGTGTATGCTAATCTCCACTGGCAAGTTGACTGGTCTTCAGAGCCTTCCTTCTGTGTCATCCACTCCCTCAGCCTCCACCCCCATGTGGTCTTAGCAGGGTTTGTCAAGGCTCCCATGTTTGTCAGTTCACCTTATCTGCCCATTTCCCCTCATCCATCATCCCTTGGACATCAGCAACTGGGGCTGAAACACCCTCACCTTTCACATGGACCCAAGAAGCTGATCTTTGTTTTTACCCCTCCTCTTTTAGTGCAGCCTGAAAAGGCCTTGAAATACTAATCTGAACAAGTTTTAAAAAAAAGGAAACTAGCCCCAATTCTCCCTTGATAATACCAGTCTTCTGTGGTCCCACCTCTCTTGAGCTCTTTCTTTCCCTTTATCCCCAAAGAAATGGGGACACTTTAAATGGGGAAGGCTAGACAAGGGAGAGAGAGAGAGAGAGAGAGAGAGAGAGAGAGAGAGAGAGAGAGCCTAGGATGTATAAAATCTGAGGGAATCATATTAGTCTAACAACCTACTGACAAATTACACCTATAATATCAGGGCATGAGTCCATGTGCATAGCTGAAGGCTACATAACAAGAAACAGTGCCAGACCGGAGAAACCTTCCTTTGAGTATTGGCCAGGGTAGTCCAAGAGACTCCCAAAATTACACAGGCTATTGCCACAGCCCTTGATTGCTTCCCAGAACTTGAAGGTAAGACCCTATTGCTGGAGACAGGACATACTTCCGAGTCCGGAATTGGGATAATGGAGAACTGACCTGGAAGCCACCTCCCCTGAAGGCTGGCTCTCATAGCTTTGGAGAATAGTACACAAGCTGCTAAAGGAGAACATTCGACTTACGGTCCAACACCAGATTGAAGACCAAATATCCATATCAATGACCAGACAGCACACAACATTGGTGCGGTAGTGGCACTTTTATCTTGGGGGCAATCAAGGGCTACCTAATTGTACTTAAAGCCCACTCAATGGGAGGAACCTCATGTGTGGTACTGTAAACATAGCCAAATATGGATGGAGAGGTCTTAGAGAAGTCCCCAAGGCAGTCACACCCTAGACTAATGTAATTTCTTATTAAGTGCAAAATGTGTATCCTTATATTTACTGTCAAGTATCCCAGTCACCACTCCTGAACGCTCACTAATGAAGCTCCCTCGTGCAACAGAGGGGCAGGAACGCAGAAGGTCATAAAAGGCCAAAGTGTGGAGATCAGCACTCTATAGAGTGTGGGTCCCTGGACAGGACTCCTATATTAAGCTTCACTCACCCAAGGCTCAGGGGCCATTTTGGAAGAAGGAGCAGAAAAAGTAAATGAGCCAGGGAGGAGGTGAATGACCACGTAGAAACAGAATCCTACAGGCTCCTGGGACCCTGCTCATATGAACCTTCAGCAGTGGTGTCAGTGCACACAAGACCTATGCAAACTCAAGCAGACAACAACCCAATGTAGAGCCTGGAAATGGGCAGCAGACCCCAATCTTAGCAGAAGAAATATTGGCAGCTGATTACTGCTGGGTGAGAAAAAGCTGATCTTAAAGTGAGGGGCTCTGTATAGGCTGATTGGACCTCGGTAGATGAACTTGCACTGTGGAACATCTGGGGGCACTAACTTGACACAATGGGCCTTGGCATAAATGACAGAGTATATGAATTCCAGTAGGGGCACCATAGGAAGGTGCCAACGGGGAGGGGGGACAAAGGTGATTAAGATCGATTGAGACATTCTATATGAAATACACAAATGTTCAATTAAAAAAAATTTTTTAAAGGAAATTAAAGAACCCTAAATCTCCTTTCAGCCTTAGGATCATGTTCCACACCTCCCCCAGCCTGGCTCGGCCTTATCTGGGTCCTGGCCATCTCTCTAGCCCTGCCCTCATCACTTCCAATGAGCAGGCATTCCACTCCTCTTGATTTTTATTTGTTGTTTTTATTGGTGTGTGTGTGTGTGTGTGTGTGTGTGTGTGTGGTGTTTGTACACTTGCATGTTTGCCCGTGTGTGGAGGTCAAAAGTTGCTGTTAGATGTTTTCCTCAATGGCTCTCCACCTTGTCTTTTGAGCAGGGTCTCTCTAGATTAGCTGGCCACTGAGCTCCAGGGATCCACCTGTCTTCATCCTCCAGTGCTGGGTTCCAGGTCAGCCGCTGTGTCCAGCTTTTCTACATGGGTGCTGGAGATCCTCACGCAGGACCTCATGCTTGTGCAGCAGGCACTTTACTGACTGACCTGTGTCCCCAGCCCCTGTTGCCATGTCTGTTTTATTTGGTAATAGTCCCCACACACGGTATTGCTGCCTGGAAAACTTCCATTGCTCCTTACCTGGTTGAGGTCTATACAACTCCTTCCAGGCATCAGCTGGTACATTCTCTCTCATAGAAGCTCATCAGCGCTACTTCTCCCTGTACCACAGAACCCCATCTGAACCTAAACCAAGATCTCCAGGTGGATCTACCCTTCCCTGGCTCTTCAGTGTCCTTACTGTGAGCTCAAGGGTGTGAGAATTCAGGCACCCATGAATGTTGCCTAATATTGGCTGTCTATGAGAGTTTATCCACCCTAGGGCACAGGTCTTGTTGACTCTGCTCTTTCTTGTACTCCACTCCTGAGCACAACACTCAGTACATAGTAGTTACTCAATAAATACGCAGTTTACTCTTCATGAGGCATTTCACAGGCTGCATGTCTGAAGACACAGTACCACGGAATTACTACACTGCATATAATCTCAAAAATAAACACAGCAGAGAAATGTCAATCCCTCTGCCATGATCTGTTTAGAAACTCCTTCCCCATCTGATCCTTTGTTTATGTTTGGTTTCCTCTGGAATTTAAATAGTTTTCTATTTGAAGTAGCAATGTATGAGGCAGCTTCTTCTTTCTAATAAACCCCATTAAACCTGTTATTGGTGTTTAAAGATTAGAATTTGCCCTGGACCACTGTTCTCAGGTAGAGTCAAAGAAGGGCCTGCCTGGAGCTTGAGTCCCCAGCAGCATTTGTGGAGATGCCCCTCAGGCCATGGGATAATTAGACTGGATACCAGGAGAGAGAGAGAGAGAGAGAGAGAGAGAGAGAGAGAGAGAGAGAGAGAGAGAATCCAAGGTTGCTCAGATCGTTGACCCTGCCCTACCCCAAGTCCCTGGCCTTCTGACAGCTCCCCAACTCACCCCATGATCAGAGAGAGGACCCTGGAACAGAACAGAGGGTTGGAAAGACAAAGTTCAGCAGGCTACAACCCTTTACCTACTCAACGCTCAGTGTGGGCCTGGCAGCCCTCGAGGAGGTCTTGGTTTCTCCAAAGTCTCCTGGGCATGCATGTGGAATAGCTGTCTGTGCCCCTGTGGAGTATTTACAGCAGTAAAGTACACATCAGAAAGGAGGTCTGGGAACTCTGGAGCATCAGCTTTTTAGAACATCACATTCTGCTCTGGGTCAATGACTTAATCTGTGTTTCTCTATAGCTATATTGTCTTAGCTATTCTGTCACAAGATAGCAGGTGGCTTCCGTTTTTCTTTTCCCAGCAGGCACTTAAGAAACTACACTCTTGGGGCTGGAGAGATGGCCTAGCGGTTAAGAGCGCCAACCGCTCTTACAGAGGACCTGGGTTCGATCCCCAGCACCCACATGGCGGCTGAGAACCGTCTGAAGCTCCAATTCCAGGAGAACTCCAGTTCCAGGGGAATCCGAGACCCTCTTCTGAACTCCGCAGCGTTGCACGACACGAGTGCACAGACTTGCATGCAGACAGTACATTCATACACATACAGAAATAAATAAAATTAATTAAAAAAAAATTAACTACACTCTGGAGGTTGAAGTGGTCCAGGTAGTCATGTCCCTTCCCTACTAAGGCTGTGGTTCAGAGGCGTACTCTGACAAATCCAGCCTGTGTACTTGATAAGAAAGAGTTTGGTGGAAGAGATCCAGCCCAGCGTTATGTAGACAACAAAGTCTTGGATGGACCTGTACTCCACACTGAAGGATGGGCTCCACACTCAAGGGCAGAGCCCTTCTGGGCATCCAATGAAGCCATCACACAAAGCTGGCACATGGTGCTACGAAAATAGCCGGATGTAAAATTACCTGCCTCATGTCATCTTAACCACAGAGTTGAGAAATGCATAGAAAATAGAGTCAAAGTTTCCACTGAGAGGGAGGATAAGGGGCCGTTTCCTCCTGGTGTATTATTTTACCTTTTCTAAATTTTCTTCAAGAAGAAATACATTAATTTTCTCAATGGAAAAGAGTTTTCCTTCTATGTATCTTCTATCATCTATCTATCTATCTATCATTTATTTATGTATCTATCTCTATCATCTATCATCTATTTTCTATCATCTATCTATCATCTAGCTATCTATCTATATATCTATCTTTGATCATTTATTTATTGATCATCTATCTATCATCTAGCTATCTATCTATATATCTATCTTTGATCATTTATTTATTGATCATCTATCTATCATCTATCATCTGTCTTCTATTATCTATCATCTATCAATCTACCCTCTATCTATCATCTATGTATCTATCTTCTATCTTCTATCATTTATCACCTACTTACTGTCTTGTATCATATTTATCATCTCTATGAATCTATCACCTGTCATGCCTATCTACCATCTGTCAGATCTATCATATCTTTTATACTTAAATATTATCTATCTTGAAATTCTATCTATCTCTCACGTCTGTGTTGTCTATCTATTGGCTTACCACTGACATCAAGCATTCAACTGCATTGCAAAGACTCTCCATCAGCCCAGGGTCACATTCCCCACTGCTCACTGCTCTTATCACAGCTCTGTGCTCCCAAAGACAAAAAGCTTGATCATCCCACCCATTCCAGGCTCCTCGTGACAAAGCCAGCTCTTCTGTGGGTGGTCAAGATGACCAATGGGATCCAGGGCAGCTCAAACAGAAGGAGATATTTTGTCAGGCTTTCCAAAAAGCCAGAGAGCCTTTTGGGAAATGAAAGTAAAGGAAAGCAAGCTTGCCCTTTGTAAGTAAGTAGACAAGCAGCTTTGCACAATGCATGGTGCTCGCTTGACAGCAGTGTTTAGGGCAGCACATGGAACTGTGCACATGCTCCCAGACTGAGGTGAGGGAGCCTCTCTGGGCCTAGTGCTGAAAGCCCGTGGGTAGATAATTATTCAAGGTCAGACTTTTATTGTTGGATGCCAGAAAAAGGGGGTGGGGATGCAAACATTAAGGGTTAGCCAATGCTTTGCAAACTCTTGCTTAAGGATTTCCTAATTACTCTAAGTGGTTCTTCCAGCCCAGTGCACTTAAAAGCTGCTGCGTGTGTGATGTCACCCTCTGCAGTATCTCCGCAGTCAATTTACAGTATTAGGAGAGGCAGCAAGAAAATATTTGCAAACATCAACATTCTCAAGCCTTAAAAGATAATCCTCCTTTCAACTCCCCATGAGCATATCAGCAGTCCGCTGGGGTTTTAGGATTTCTCTAAACAGTTAACAGCAACAGCTGAATTGTACAGAAAACCTTTCTTCTGAGGAACTCAAAGAAATTTCTAAGTGGTATCACATCAATCACCAAGCAAATCTTCAGAGGGCTGGCCAAGTGGATAGTTAGAGGTAATTAGAAATGCAAATTGAGATGCCCCTTTAAGTCAGCTCCCAGAGGTGTGCCCACCTGAATAAACCTGGGGTAGAGTTTTAGTTTAAGGATCTCTTACAGCAGGAGGTTCTGACCCATAGGGCGCTGTATTGGGTCATTCATCCCTCACAATAGCAATATTATATCATCAGCACACCCCTACCGCAAGCATGGAAGCCGAAGGAGACAGCAGTTAAACAACTTGGGCAAGGCCACTCAACATTAGTGACCGCCCCAGAGTTGGAACTCAACAGCACCTGTTATTTAAAGTCCAGACTCTAGAGTGTCCCATGGCTATAGAATCTCTTTTCTCCCTGTGACGAAGCTTATGGGGGTTTTAACAGATGCTGTACAGAGGACGCCTTAAGAGATGGAAACCTTGCTGAAGTGGAATGATGGGACAGTCAAGGGTGTTTATTTATAGGCCCCATGGTTGAGTTTCGAACCTTGGCTCTTCTACTGTCACCTGGGTGACTCTGGCCAATTTACTTCTCCCAGATTTAGTTTCTGTATCTACCGCACAGCATTGTAGTGTTTTTCACCTTGAGTGTTGTTGTGTGGATTAAATGAGATAATGCACGTTAAAAGCGTAGCATAATGCCTGCACACAGTAAATCCTCAGTAAATGTCTGAATATCATTATTATTTTAATATTGTCTTAGTCCATTTTGTTTGGCTGTAACAAAATATCTGAGGCTGGATATTGCATAAAGAGATTCCTTTGTGTCACTCTTGTGGTGTAGGAAGGGCTCTTGATTGTATCAAAACATGGGGAAGTGGAAAGGACGTTGACTCTGGACAAGGAGCAAGCACACCGCAAAGTCTAGCCTTTTAACAGCAACCCAGTCATGTAAAAACTAACCGAGCTTTCAAGAACAACATTAATCCCTTCCAAGGACAGTGCTTTTCATGACCCAGTTCTCTTCTTCTAGGGCCTGCTTCATGAAAGTTCTCCTACTTCTCAATGCTATTACCCTGAGGTAGCTTCTAGAACACATGCCTTTAGCCAGCACACTCAAACCATATCCAAACCATAGCAGATGTTCATCTTATACATTCCTCCTTCCCACTCCACTGCCATGATCTGATCCTGCCTAAGATATTTTGCTACCACCAAACAAATACACTAAGACAATATTGTAATAGAATAGTACTTGGACATTGATTGAGTGTTTATAGAGGAGATATTTATTGTATATTTAGTTACTATAATAAAGTAGCAGGTTTACTATTATTGCTATTATTATTAGCTAATTCTGGTCAGAGAAAAGAAAGCTGCTACATCTCTAAAGTCAAACCACAATCTTAAAGAACCCCTGCCCAATTAATCATCACACTGAAAACTCCTGTAGAAAACTTGATAGCTAAACTTCTACCATGAGAGTCTGCCCGGCCTGGTCTTTGTCTCCTCATCAGTGGGAGAGGGCTGCTGCCCCCACGCGCCTTTCCTTCTGGTTCTCCCATCGACATCATGGTCCATCTTCCCTGAGCAAATCTTCAGTGGACTTTCTGAGCAAGAGAGCTGCGCTTGATTTCATATGCAAAAAGAGAGCCCAAGGCTCAACTTTAGTCTCCTAATTTACAGAGAGCTAAATAAACTCCGGGTTGGGCAAGCTGGTTTAACTAAAGGGATAATAAGATACCAAGCAGTACCAAGCCTGGTAGCTTAAATTATATCAAATGAAATTCGACAATATTTAAAAGTAATTCATCTCATTTGAAGCTTCTAGACATTCCAAAAGTCAGTAATAACTAAAGCACACAGTATAATGAATAAAATGAAAATGTGGCCTGGGAGCCTAGCATTTATTTAGAACTGAGCAACTGAAAATCACCCTTTCTAACTGATAGGCCTAAAGTTATTACTTCATTCACTTAAGCATTTTACATAAGGTAATTCCCTGATGATAAATCACATTGAAATTGATTTCAGTTTAAAAAAAATGAAAAAAATCTACATTAAAATGTGCACACTCAAAGACTTGCAGAGCTGAATTATCGGGGTGCCCATGCTAAGAATGAATGACAAATTGAAAAATAAGCATGAAGTCACTTTGAGAAAATAAATCTGGTCCTCAACACCACCCATTATGCAAGGGAAAATAAACTGCCTCTCGTTTCATTAGGAAAACTCATCTGCATCAACATTTATACTTACATATGTAATAATGCATGGTCCCAGCCTGAATACAAGGTGGTAATTCAATCAAAAAGCTCAGTTGATATGCTATCATAACCAGCCAAAATGGAAACAGAACCGTGGGGATAAATCACCCTCTTACTATTCAGCTGGGACCACACTGGGCCATTTTATACTACGTGCACTGCTGCAGTATTTCACAAACGCACAAAAAAACTTTATTTTCCTTTTCTCTGCTAACATGTGGCTGTTTGAACTGGCAGCTTGCATAATTCTGGCAGGTGCTGAGATGGAGCCCCGTGGTGGAATCAGACGGCAAGCAGCAAAGACAATAAGGCAATTAACATTTTTTAATTAAACTAATTTTAATCAAAATCTTAGCAACACTTGAAATTTTAATCCCAAGCATAAGGTCTGTACACACATTTCCATTTTCAGGGAAGAAATCCAATGGAAAATTAGCATTACTTTCAAAGCAGCTAGACTTTCAGTTGCTAATTAGGCATCTTCTCCTGACTGATCATGTAATTTAGAGAATGTACAAGTGGCTTTTTACAAGGTTTTACAAGGTTATTTCTCAGATAGTGTCTCTGGCGAGTGTGCACTTGGGGTCCTCTCTGCCTGGCACAGGCCTGTCTGTATTCCATTTATCAGGGGTCTCCCCATCACCAACTCTGAGTGTGCGCTTCAATCGTCAGCTTGACCCAGCCTAGCATCCATCACCCAGAAAGAGACACTCAATGGACTGTCTACACTGGGTTGGCTTGTGGACATGTGCGTGGGGAAGTCTCAGTATCACATGTTGTGATGGCACAAGCCTGGGTGGGAACCCAGACCAAGGGTATCCCCAATATCTAGGGAGGGGTGGGAGGGAGGCTCCCTCGTGGTCCAAATGAGGTTTCGAGGAGGGGGCTGATCAGAGTGTGTGGGGATGGGCAGGGCTTCTCAAAGTCGGTTTCTCTCTTTTCAGGTCTATAATGAGATTGAGCTTACTAATTTTTGATGTTTAATATGGCTGTGTGACTGAAGTGGTCAATGTCATGAACAAAAGCCAGGCCAGTGAGTAATTTCCCAGGCTCTCTCCCTCAGCCACTGTGACCAAAGGATCCTGTCAGCTCAGCCCAAGACCCAGAACCAGGACACTGTGGACTAGAGTGCCTCACCCACCACATCAGACAGTGAACTTCTGTAAGGCTCAGCCCCCGTAGTTCAGCAGTATGTGTCATTCCCTTATGACCTAGTCTGACCTGACTGAGGCAGGTCATAGGTGAGTGGCCAGCTGGTATGAGAAGAACTCTTTGCAAGGGCCCAGAGTCTTGCAGAGTTCCTCAGTCCTAGTGGTATTGAATTTGGGGTCTCTACTCATTAGATCAGAAGCAAACTTCTCCACATTATGGCAGCCAGCATATTTCTAGACATCAACAAAATCACTCTGGTCAAGCATCACTGCTCCTAACATAGCAGGACAGGGTAACGAAATGCAAGTGAGTCAGGCTGTTGGGTGGAGGGCAGGTCATGAAGGGTAGATAACCAGGCAGTGGCAGCAACTCCTGGTGATTGATTTAGGCTGAGGACAAAGTCGCTAAGTTCATGCTTTTGAAAGATCTACCTGGCTATTCTAAGCTCATTTTAAGCTTCCAAGACCTCTTAATGGTGGCCCTGAGCTTCGAGAAGTGACTGATTGGCATTCTGTCTGACCCACGATGAAGGATGAATGTGTCCCAGAACACCTCCATCACTCCAGTGGTTACAGAAGAGCTTTTGGACTGTGGTGACTTCCTATTTTCTAGAAGAAAGACTGGAGGCTCAGAGAACACAATAAGGTGGGGAAATGGCCTAGATCACAATAGGGACTGTCTCTGTCCCTGTTGTGTTCTTATAACAGAATACCACAGACTGGGTATTTTAAAAACAGTAGAAGATTATTTGGCTAGTGATTCTGGAACCTGGGAAGTCCAAGGTGGAGGGGCTGCACCTGCTGAAGGCTCCCCCTGGGCCACATGGTGGAAGGCATCATGAGCCAAGAGTGCACATGTACAGGGGGTGAAGAGCCTGAACTTCATTCTATGAGTTATTGGAGGGGGCCCAGCACACGAATTTGGGGGATACATTCAAACCACAGCCAACAATGTTTGGAAACAACATTTTCCAAATTCAGAGCCCTTGCTTGGTTTCAACACATGGAAAATGAGGATTTTAGGTTGATAGAAGAGTAAACTTTCAGAGTCATTCTAACGGGAATTTATGTATTGTACCCTTCCATAGGTTCATACACAGCAGATTTCCATCTCAGTACTTTATAAAGGTTTCCTTGTCCAATCCTCATAAGACCCTGTCTAGTAGGGTCTATTTCTGTGCCTGTTGTATAGAGGAAGAGAATGAGATGGAAAGAGTTAATTCACCCAAGGCCATCCCATTTGTAAGCAGAAGAGCTGGGATTAGTTCCTGTTCCTGCCCTTCCCACCACACTGCTCTAGCAGCTACAACTCATCTTATGATCCTGCAGGCTTCCAGCCACCAGGGTTTTAAGCCAATGTAGGCCACATTCTCAAATGCCACAGGGCACATGAAAGCATAGCTCCTACCATGTGCCAGATGCCCACTCAGTGGTGGCTAGCCTCTGAGGGGATCCCAGCAGTGTCACAGATGCCTCTGGATTCTCCCAGGGTCTCTTCTCTGATGTCAGTGTCTACATCCTGAAAGGGGCAGGTGCAAGTTCCTATACTCAAAATCTAGTCCTGTCAGGAGAAAGCAACCAGGTTCAATAAACTCCGTGGCACAGCAACAATACATTGGCAACACCGGCTGTATGCCCAAGTGTGTTCAGATCACAGTGTATCCATTAACTCAGCCAATCCTCCAGCTAGCTACCCATGGCTCAGGGACTACATCTTGAGTTTCTCTCTCAAAATCCTAAGCTTTTTGGGAACCAACACAATGCCACTAGTAGAAAATTTCATGCCTGACACTATGGGAGAGAGTCAAATGCAGGTCTGTTGAAATGACTGTGTAAAAATACATGAAAAAGATGTTTATAGAACACATGAGCTTTATGTTGAGTGAGACTGAGGTCTTATTCCCCAAAAATTTCATGATATATATGCAAACATACCAAAATCTGAAAAAATCTACGTCTGAAATACTCATAAGCGTAAGCATTCTGGTTAAGAAGTACACACCTAGATCATCATTCAGGGTCTCAGATGAGGAAACTGAGGCGACAGACTAAGCAGCTTTCCTGTTACTTAACTGGAGGCTGAAACAGGACCTAGTGTGTTATAAAAAGCTACTACTGTTACACTCAAATCGTATCTTGAAGCCACCACTAAGTACTTCAGTTTAAAGTGAGGTGGTGTGCAGTGGTAACTCCAGCCCTCTCGAGGCTGAGGCAGAACGATGGTGAGTTTGAGGCCAGCCTGTCTTACACAGTAAAACCTTGTTGCAAACAAAAAATATTTAAAGTACATAACATATGCCAGAGGCCACAGGTTCAAAGGAGTGCTCTGTCGAAGAAAGCTGGACAAGTACAGGTGGGTGTGTGTAGGGAGCACCTCACCCTGGAGCTAGGCCCTGATCCAGGATTTGGGAGCTGCAGCAGTGAAGAAACCCCAGGACTGCTGCCATAGAGTTCGAATTTCAGGAAGGGAGAAAGATTTGCAAAATTTCTCACCTAGAAAAGAGAGTGGGTCTGATAGCGTTCAGATAACGCTACAGAAAAGTAGCGTTCTCCATGGACTTCCGGAGACCCACTGTCAGCTAATCCGCTTCTCTTCTGCTAACTCCTGAAACAGCAAGGAGCAAAGTCCACCCTGGAGCTGAACTCTGAGTGGTCACCATAATATGCACAAAAACCATGATGCCCTATGAATGAGGAACACTCAGTTATTAATCCCAGGCCAATGTACACACAGGTATATGCATGTACATGTATGTACCTAAACATACAATGTGTCTGTTTCAAGACAAAAAAAAAATCAGTGGCATTCTCTGTCCATCAGGGACTTATTTTTCTCATTGAGATAGAATCTAACTACATAGTCCAGGCTAGCTTTGAACTCATAATCCTCCTGCCTCAGCTTTCCCAGTCCCAGCATACTTTTGGACTCTTCGTGGAATGCTTCTGGTATGGTGTGACAAGCGGTGGTGTGTCCGTCTATATTGTTCTGTTGTGTTCTTATCTGAGCGTGGAGATGTGTGGTGTTCCAAGGCAGGTCCGAGTGCTGGGAGCTGTCTAGCTGTACTTCTGAGCTGCCTGTTGGGTAACAATAGGGGTAATGTTTCCCTTTGGCTCCCCAGCATGCCTGTGGAACATAAGGAACCAAGAACGAGAGTCTCCCAAATGGGTGAATGGTATCCATGGTGACCCACGTGGTGTATGTCTGACTTTGGCCAAGGTCATCTTCCTCCTTGTTGTTCAGGAGCTCCTTCAGTCCTTCAGAATAATGCTGATGCCTTATAGAAATACGCAGTTGGGGTTGGAGAGATGGCTCAGCAGTTTAGAGCACTGGCTGTTCTTGCAGAGGACCCAGGTTTGTTTTTCAGCACCTATATGGTGGCTAACTGTCTAAATTCCAGTTCCGGGGGAATATATCACTCTCTCTGGCTTCCTTGGGCTTTGCATGACATGAGTGTGCTTACCTTCATACAAGTAAAATAAAAATAACAAATAAAAAATTTAAAAAGAAATATGAAGTGCTGTGAGCAATGTGTAAGGCCTACACGTGTCTGCTGCCATCCAAGGAACGCTTAAATGTAATTTTACTTTTTTATTTGTACTTTCACCTTGGTTTCATAATCAGTCTTCATTCTACCTCCCACCTTCTAGTCAAGTCTTCAGAATCTTCTCAGCACTGGCGGAGGGCTGGGGGAGAACCGATGCTCTTGCTTTGGCCCTGCCCTGTGGGGCCTGGGTACCCCCTCCTCCACTTACCTCACTTCTTCAGCAGCTGCAATAAAAACCTTTCAGTGGTTGACTAGAAAAAGGCAGCGCTACCTCAACTGTTGGGAGAATTCAGGAAGCTTCTTTCTCATTTTAATTGGTTTCCTAATTGGACTGTTTATGGGTTTTGCAATAGCTTGGGATGAAAAGGCCCAGAGAGCAATTATGTGCCTGGCATTGCTGTCTGGCAGGAGTTAACAGTTTCATAACAAGAAGGAGAAAGCCCCAAGTCCACTGTAATGCCATGGTTTTATTCTCTAGAAATCCCTTGTTCAAAACAATCCCCCAAGTCAGGGCTGGTGTGGAGCTGCGCCTGGTCAGAGGCATTGGCCAGTCTAGAGCCTAGGCTTCTTTCTCATTTACTGGAACCTGAAGTCTGGGGGCTCTCCCGAGCCTGTCAGATTTTTAACTGCTCACTTGCTCACTGGCTGGAGATAAGGGGGCAGGGAGGGCCCTTGATAGGCCTGATTGATTCTCTGGAAGGAAGGTTTGTCTTTCCTGGTGGGATGGATGACTTCATTTGGGTAGATGAGGTCACCCTCACCATGGCAATAAAGTATCTGATATTCCTGGGAAGGCCACTTTCTAAGGCAGGGCCTGAACAGAAGCCTGAGGTGCCTACACTCTGTCAGGCTCCCAGCTACTTCTACAGAGGACCCACCTACCAAAGGGGAGTTTATTTCTGACATAAACTTCTGCCCCTGCACACACTCTGAAGCCCAAATTCGATCGTTCACATTTAGAAAAATTTGGACTGGGCAGAAGGGAACTGAGCAGAAGCATAGTTTACTGGGTGTTTGGTTGAAACAAGCTCAGTGACGTTTTTTCCAAAGGAAATAGCGTCCTAATTGCTGCCACTTCACTGTGACTGGGGCTTCCATTATGTTAAGGAAACTCTGTTCTCTTTCAGCTGGGAAAATCCCTGGTATCAGTTTGGGGCTATAAACACAGCACATGGGGGAATTTAGCCTCTGATCTTGTGGATTACATGTCACTGTCTCTTATCCTATGAAGGGAGAGCACTCCCTTAAGGTGGCTCAGGAAGGAGGTTCTGGATTAGGGACAAAGGCAGAAAAGGTGCTGGGTTTTCTTAAATGGAGGAATTAGTAAACCTGCTCTCTGTCACCACATTAGAACTCCTACCTAAATTACCAAAGTGCGTTTGTTGTTGAGTCCTGGATGGATCTCACCCAGCTCAGTATGTGCATTTCATTTGAGCTTGGCTGAGAGCCTAGAGTTTTGTGATGGATCTGCATGGCCAGAGAAACACCTAAGTCTTAGTTTTCTTCAATCCAAATAGTACTGTCTCCATATCCAGAGAACTCTGGACACTCGTGAACCTCACGGATAGCGAGACGATCACTGTAAGACAGTATGCTGTGACTCACCCAGGAAGGAAGCCACACATTGACTAACTATATCCCAAAGTTTTCTCATCCGTTGAAATGTTAAAAAGCTTAAACATTTTAGACATAGAGTTAAATCATATATCACCTTAGCATCCATTAAAACATGAAACTGAGGGGCAGCGAGGCGGCTTGGCAGCGAGGTGGCTCCACAGTACTTGTTATCAAGCCTGGTGACTTGAGTTTGATCCTGGGACCCACATGGTGGAAGGAGAGAATCATCTCTTGCATGTTGTCCTCTGATCTCAGCACATACAACACAGCATGGGTGTGCTCATGTATAACACACACACACACAAACATATACAGTAAATAAATAAATGTAAAAAAATGAGAACAGGATGTATTGGTTAAGGTAACAACGTTCAGACCATCACCACACCTTGGCTAGAAGCTTCTCTAAGAACGTCCCGTGTGAAAGATGTAGTCTTATTTCAAGAATGCTCAAATAGGAAATGGTATTAGTTAGAAAGGAGGAAACATAAAAACTTGGCACAGAGTAGATAATCAGCAAAAAGCATGATAGTATTCAGTATTTAATTCTTTTTGTTTTGTTATGTTTCTGTTTTGTTCTTTGAGACAAGATCTCACTACATATAGCCCCAGCTGGCCTAGAAGTAGCTGTGAAGACCAGGATGGCCTGGAACTCACAGAGACCAACCTGCTTCGTGATGAAAGGTGTGCACCGCCACCCCTGACTTGGCATTCAGGATTGTAAGAGGAACTAGAATGTACAGTTGCAAATTTTCTCCTTTCCAAAATGGAGAGTTTTTAATAGGCCTGGTTCTCTGGATTTCCATAGACAAACACAGCTGTCTCAGCACCTTCCTGACTCCCCGTGATCTGGCCACTGAGGCTCCACAGTTAGTTCTCCTCGGGCCCTCTTTGTTCTGGCTTAGGTCACATGTCCATTTCTGAAGCAGATCAACGGAACATTTCGAGATCTGGTGTCCACCTCTGTTGCAAGAGTACAGCTAACCCCACCTAAGCTACTGTGACAGCCTGTGGTAGTATGTGAAGAAAAGGCGGTCCAGCAGTCAAAACCAGTCCATGGGATTCAGCCCAGGCCTTGGTGTCCACGGCTGCTTAAGCAGTCCCCTTGGGCCAAGTCTCCAAATCCAATCCAATTATAAACAAACAAGAAGGCTGCTAGAAGGAAGAGAGAGAGCCCTGGATCCCTTTGCAGGGCCAGAGCAACAGGACACTGTGCACACAGCTAAGAACTTGTATGCCTCAAGGCCTGGGCTGAGCATTCCTGCAAGGCCATCCCCTCAAACTCAGCAAAGCCACCCAGCATTCTTGTGTCTCTTTTTGCTGTGACTGGCTACTGAAACCTGTAGTAAAATACATCTATGTTCACCCAGGCTAAGACTTTTCCCCAAGGACACCACTGTCACTTAAAGAGATGTCAGGGACAACTCTAGCTGGTACTAGTTTGTTGCCCTCTTGTTTTGGATACCTCACTTAATCCTTTAAGACACTGGCTTTGCCTTTCTCCAGGTATGAAGCAGATTTTAACTTAGAGGGTGATTGTCAATATTCTCAAATCTTTTTCAGTCACAGTTCCCAGACTGTGAATATAAGTTAAGTGTGATGTCAAAATCAAACCTAGCATCAGATACACTGGACAGATCGTGTGAGCATCTCTGTTGCTGGTCTTCTCCGAGGCTTTAATCACTTACTGAATTCCCAATACCCTAAGTGTCTTTTGTTAATCAAGTCAGTGAATTCGCCAATATTAACATCTTGATGAGATAGGCAACAATAATACCATCCCCTTTTTATAAGATGAGAAAACCAAGTCCATGAATTTAGTGTCTTGCCTGAGGATGTGGCCAGAATCTGAACGCAGGTTACCCCGGGGCTCACACTGGGAAGTTCTGTATCACTCTGGCTCCATTTGGCTATTCTCTTTGTGGCCCTCCCAGAGGGCAACAAGAAAAAGCAGGGTTTTTTTTCAAACTTGTCTGGTATAAAACTCTTCTTTGATCTGATTCCCCCAAAGCTAAGCTTGTTCTTATCCCCTGTTGGAAAAGGTTAACCCAAGCAATTGCCCATTTCCCTGCACACAGCTAGCATATAAGCATGTAGAACTTCTAGGTGCTGTGCTTGGAGCTGGGGAAGGGGTAGAATCTCTTTTCCCAGGGAGCCCACTCTCTAAAAGGCAAGAAGATAGACTCTTGCATGCTGTGATGGACATGAAGATGGGGGGGGTGCTGTGGGCAAGGAGAAGGGGAGGAGGAGCCACCTGCAGCTGGGGGCCCTGGTATATTTTAACTAGGAGATGGTTTTGAAGTGTGGAGCTTTCCAGTGAAGAAAGGCTGCCAAGCAGGAGAAAGAGACAGGCCTGCAGCAAGTAGAAGAGGATGGCCTGCGGGCTGCTTCTCCTGCTCTTCCTCTGAGCACATTCCAGAAACAACCTGAGGGCATTCGGTGTGTGTGAGAGCTTGCCCGAGTCCTGCCTGTGAACTCTGCTCCCGAGGCCCGAGGCCAAGCTGATGGCATCACAGGAGCTGCTGAGCAAGCCCCTGGGAAGGTGGCTCACCGTGCTCCATTGTTCTCAGCGCTTCCACAGGATGCCCAGAACTTGGGAGGATCTGGGTACCACCCAGATAGGAGCTCATCTGCCACACAGTTACCATTGCTTCTGCAATGGCCCTGTGTGACAGCCTAAAAAGAAGCCTGTGGATTCTTTGACGCTCCTATTATCAAAAGGTGGAAACTATTTGTCCTTGTTTTGAATGTCGGTCTCAGTGACTGGGCATAGATGACAGGACTGTGTTTGGAGGTTACTTTATACAAAGTTCTCCCAGCCTTTCTTTTTCTGTCTCTTTTCCCTCTTTGTGTGTCTCTCTCTCTTATCTGCCCCCATTCCCCTTTCCTGTCCCATTTTATTCTCTCTGGACACTCCTTCTGGAAACTACCCCCCCACCACACACACACACACACACTATGCTGTGAGATTGCACTGCTCCCCTGAGGTGTTCAACAGACAACCCGGTCTGAGGCCTCAGGGAACAGAGCCCTCAGTGAGTCACATGCTCAGTGCAAACAACATACTCCACTTTAGTGCCAAAGGACTAGGTATCAGAAAAGGGGGAAGGGGTAGGGGAACCGCCCGCTTCCCTTTTAAAGCCTCTTTGTATGTTTCTCTTTTTCTTTGTGCTATGGGAAGAAGAGAAAGCACAGTACAAATGCAACAAAGAATCCCTGTTTATTTCTGAGCCCTGGGCCTGAGAGGGTCAGGTACCGGAAGCTGTAAACTTCCAGATGACAGAGATTTAAAACTCTGTCCTGTGCCGACTGTACTGTGTCTAAGGTATGAATACTCCAAACACAGCACTGATGAGAAGCATCCCAAGCAGGTCGGATGCATCCATGGCCCTTCAAGGCACTCCCAAGTATGAGACCTGACCCGCATAAACCATTAAAAGAGCATAAAAGGGTAAGACCTTTCTTTTCTTTTGAGACAGGGTTTTACTCTGTAGTCCAGACTGGCCTGGCACAGCAATCCTCTGACCTCAGCCTTCCAAGTAGAGAGCTTTGGCCTAGGAATAGTGGCTGGGCAGTGAGCATCCTTGCTAACTGCCTGCAAGGTCCACCTGACGCTTCCTGACCCTGAAGTACTACGTCAGACACAAGGCTATGTAGGGTTGCAAGACCAGAGGAGAACACAAGGCTAGGAAGACTTTGTTCTCCACTTAATGGACTCCTTTCAGCTGCCTTCCATCACCCCTGGAGGCCTCTGCTTGGTGGCAACCTTGTAAAGCTGTCCATTTTCAATTACAGATTGCAAGAATCTTTCCTGATCTTTCTCCTTGGTGAAAGGTAATTGGATGTACCTTTTCTTTAGTGCCTCAACAGTCAGAGTTGAAATTAAAAGATTCTCTTTTTTAACTTTCAGTTAAAGAGAAAGCTGCATTAATGGGAAAACATGGTGGCCGGAAGCATCCTGGGCAAGAGAGGTCTCTCTCATCCTTGGACTTCCTGCTTCCAGCCTGTGGGGCTGTAGTTGAGAGCAAGGGGTTGTGGGTTGATGGCAGAAACACTAGTCATGGACAATGATTAATACAAATTACAGAGGTGTACAAGGGGCTCTGAGGAATAGAATCTACCTGGGGAGCCTGGATTCCGAAAACTGATCTAAGCAGGTGCAAAACGTTCCTCTCTGAGCTTCAGGGAAGCCTAGAGAGACCCCAGTTTAGAGGCAGGAAGGCAGCAGCCAGCAGTTTCTTTATAACCAGCCTCCGCCTCATTCCCTAAGGGGAGTCCTCCTCGGCAGGTGCCTGAATCTCCTCCCCCACCCCCACACCGTCCACACAAATAAAATCCTAAGAATGGCCAATATATTCCACCGAGTCACAATAGCCCTCCAGAAGGAATGCATAAGCTCATAACTCCCAGCCCAGGCTATTTAGCATCCCATTAAAAATATTCAAAATATAAATCAAAATTCATGGGAATAAGTAATATTCAATTTAGAATTTATGGCATTTTAAAATAGGATGATTTCCTCAAATGTGCAATAAATTTGGTTTTGTGGAATTGCACTTGCCACCTTATCGTGACGGCTGCTTTATCTACACAGCCCACCAAAGCGGAGTCACTTTATAGAATCTAAATTCACAAATCAACTGTCGTCTTCACTTCACTGATTCATTGCTGATGGGCCTTTCATAAGGTAAGAAAAAAAATCCCTTCCAGAGTTGACAAGAGTAATAAATGGGCAAGTTAGCGCTGCCCATCCATCCACTGGCCCGCTGACCGGCCCATAGTGATACATGGCAGAATAAACTCATAAAGCAGCCACGGTGTGTGACCTCTGCAGAGTAAATGGAAACAGAAGAGCATTTGTGATGATCATTGTGTGAGGAAGACGGTCTGACTAGAGTATTAGAAGACCCAGGAAGCATCTCAGAAATGAGAAATTAGACCAGCTCGCTGAAAGTCAAAAATCTTGACATTTCCAAGAGGTTTTCCTTTCACTCATTTTTTTACTGACCTCCTTTCCTTTTGTTAAGGTGAGAGAACCCTGCTGTAGCGCAGGCCTGGAAAGGGGAAACTTGGAATCTGCTGAGCAAACCCCACAAGAAAGGAAGAAAGAAGGAAGGTAGGAAGAAGGAAGGAAGCTAGGAAGGAAATTTCCCAGATCATATTCAGCTGCCAATGTGTTTCCCAGCTGCTTTTGCATGCCTTCTGTGCCCTTGACGGCCTGGTCAAAACCCTTGCTTTTTTCGTATAAAACAATGACTGATTCATGGGAGACCCTGTCTTGAAAAAGACCAAAAACAAACAAACAAACCAAAAACAAAAATAAATAAATAAATTCACAGCTGTTTCTTTTTTGAATATTTTATTTATTTTTATGTGTATGAGCGTATTACCTGCATGTATGTAAGTGCACCTGTGTTGCGCAGTGCCCATGGAGATGAAAAGAAGGCATTGGATTCCCCTGGAACTGGACTTAGGGATGATGGTTAACTGCCATGTGGGTGCTGGGAACTGATCCTGAGCCCTCTGCAAGAGCTACTAGTGCTCTTAACAGCTGAGCCATCGCTCCACTGCAACAGTCATTTCTTAAAAAGGTAAACTTGCCAGGCATGGTGGTGCACGCCTTTAATCCTAGCACTTGGGAGGCAGAAGCAGATGGATTTCTGTGAGTTTAAGGCCAGCCTGGTCTACAGAGTAAGTTCCAGGCCAGCTGAGGCTACAGGGAGACCCTGTCTCAAAAAAAAAAAAAAGGTAAACTTGTGAGCTAGAGAGAGGGCTCAGTAAGTGAGGCACTTGCTGAACAGCACAAGAGGAAGACCTGAGAGACAGGGACAGACACAGGAGGAACTCAGAGCTCTCTGGCCAACTAGTCTATTCAATAAATGACTTCCACACCCAGTGAGAGATGTCTCAAAAGATAAGGTGGAGGAGCAACTAAGGAAGATGCCAGTGTCAACCTCTGATTCAGAAGCACACACATGTGCAGTACGCCCACATGCATACACACATAGACCACACAAATAGACATACACACATACATATACACATACACCATTACCATTGCCATATACCACACACATACCACATACACCATAGATACAGACATACATATATCCAACCACACACCATACACATACAGCATTCACACATAGACACCACACATCAAACACATATACCACATACACACACATATATGCCACACACACACCACATACATATATACCACAAACCCCCCCAGAATTACCTACTCTGTACCACACACATACACGCCAAGCAAAATTTTCTTTTATTACCAGGGACTTAAATTTTTGAGTAAAGAAAAGAAAACCTCATGTTCTTATCTGTGGCCTGTGGTTTACAATGTACCTTTACTTCATTGTTTCTTTGGTTTTTGTTGTATTGTTTGCTTTTGAGACAGGGCCTCCCTGTAGTCCCAGCTGACCAGGAACTCACTCTGTACACCAGGCTGGCCTCAAACTCATAGAGATTTATCTGCCTCTGCCTCCCAGTGCTGGAATTAAAGGTGTGTGCCACCATGACTGGCTGTTTTGCTTTTAAGACATTTTGTAGAATGGAAAAGCATTTTGTACTTCCTAATTGATTATATTCAACCCCAAATGCAATTCAAATAGTTGATAGAAGATGAAGAAACAAGTTCAAGAGCACCTTATATGTGTCAAGGCATGCAAATGTGCAGGCCTTTCTTTCGTTTAAACTCAATCTTGGGACAGAATGGACATCTCAGGTTTCCAAATGACTTAAGGTTTTAAATATCAGGTGGTATCCAGAAATGGACTACTATTCATAAGAAGGTCTCAGTAATAGGGTCATGATTATACAGGTGCTAATCCTGACCTCTTATTCAGAGTCTGTATCAAGTGCTCTGTTGGAAGGTGAATGTGTTTGAAGGAACGAGAATTTCCTTTGCCCATGGCTTCAGAGGACTTAGCCAAGACTGCTTAGCCCCATGCAGTTGTCCAAACGTGACAGGAGTGTGTGGTGGAGGAAAGCTATCCACATCACACAGACTAAGAGTGGGTGTGAGGAGCTGGGGACCAAGTATGACCTTGAAAGGCCTCCTGGGGTCACTTCCCCCAGGTCACCTCTCATTTTCCAGAGCCTCCAAAATAGTGTCACTAGCTGTGGACCAAATGTTCAGATCAGAAGCCTGTGGGGAACATTTCATAATCAAACAGCATTGCTAATGTGAACATTCCACTATTATGTATTCACCTTATAAATGTTTGTAAGAAGAACATATATAGTACTTGGCACATATTTTGTTTTTAGATTTTCTGTGTGTGTACTAGGGATTGAACCCAGGTCCTTGTACGTACTAAGCACACACTGAACTTCTGAGCCACATCTAGGACCTATTTCAGTTTAATAAATTTTATTTTGCTGCTTGTTCCATGTTATTTGGAATTTTAATTGTAACGACTAGACAGTTACTTATCAGTGGATACACTATAATTTCATGTATCATTCATTTAATTTATACTTGTTGAACATTTAGGCAGCTTCAAAATTTTCAAATTATGAATGCTTTGTTTAATAACTTTCTATTTATGAAGAAATACTCACTGACATTTAAATTCAAAAGACTAGTTAAGTAGCAAATTAAATAGAATCCAGGAGAGAATTAGCATAAGAGAATTAGCATAAGACAGATCTGAAAAAATTACTAAGAATAAGTTCAGAGACTCAGAGGAGTGGATCATCTGGAAGAGACCTCAGGGGACTGGGCAGAGGCTCAAATTCATCTAAAAGAAGGTACACAAAGGACGAAGAACCTGCAGAATAAGAAGGACAGAGGGGTCTGGAGAGCTGGCTCTGCAGTTAAGGACACTGGCTGCTCTTGTCAAGGACCCAGGTTCTATTCCCAGCACCCACATGGCAGCTAACAACTGTGTGTAACTCCAGTTCCGGGGGATCCAATGCCTTCTTCTGGCCTCTGTGAGCATTTCAAGACATAGTTTCACTTACATACATGCAGAGAAAACACTCATAAAAATTTTTTTAAAGAAGGAAAAAAACAAAAGAAAACTGAAAGCAAACCCAGGGAAGGAGCCACAACCAGGCGAGCAGCTTCCGGAAGCAAGCCAGGCCAGCAGACTGCGCTCCTCGCTCCAAGTTCTGAAGAAAAGAATTTAAAAATAGACACAGTTAATTGCTGGAGAGAGTTTACTACTCCAAACACCTTGCTCCAGAAAGACAATGTAAAGAGTGAGCAGAACTGTTTCACAGGAGTAAGCAGGCAGGAACTGCATAGGAGCAGAGAGTGAAGGAGAGGCTTGAGATGGGGGAGAGATGGAGAGGCAAGGAGGGATGGAGAGTGCTGGGTATTCCAACTTGAGGCTCTGAGCTCCAGTCTCTAGAGCTCACGTAAAAAAGCTGGGCAGTCCCACTCACCTGTAACCTACTGCTGATGGGTGTAGACCAGAGGATCCCTGGAGCTAGCTGGGGAACCTGCTTAACTGAAAAATAACGAACTCCAGGTTCAGTGGAAGAACCTATCTCAAGGGACTAAGGACAAAATACCTGAAGTCTTCCTCTGGCCTCTACACACTTGCATACAGGCACATACCCCATACACCTAATACACACCCCATACACCTAATACACACTATGCACCTCACACACCCCATACACCTAATACACACCATGCACCTCACACACCCCAGACACCTAACACACACCATACACCTCACACACCCCATACACCTCACACACACCATACACCTCACACACACCATATACCTAATACACACCATACACCTCACACACCCCATACACCAATACACACCACGCACCTCACACACATCAGACACCTCACACACCCCAGACACCTTACACACCGCATACACCTCACACACCCCATATACCTCACACACACCAGACAACCCCCCCACACACCAGACACCTCACACATGCCATACACCTCACACACCCCATATACCTCACATACCCCATATACCTCACACACCCCATACACCTAATACACACCATACACCTCACACACCCTATACACCAATACACACCATGCACCTCACACACATCAGATACCTAACACACCCCAGGCACCTCACATACCCCATATACTTCACACACCCCATACTCCTAATACACACCATACACCTCACACACACCATACACCTCATCCACCTCATCCACCTCACATACCCCATACACTAATACACACCATGTACCTCACACTCACCAGATACCTAACACACCCCAGGAACTTCACACACCCCATACACCTCACACACCCCATACACCTAATACACACCATACACCTAACACACACCATACACCTCACACACCCCATTCACCTCACACACCCCAGACACCTCACACACCCCATACATCTCACACACCCTATACACCTAGTACACACCATAAACCTCACACACACCATACACCTAACACACACCATACACCCCACACACCCCATACACCCCATATACCTCATACACCCCATACACCTCACACACCCCATACGCCTCACACACACCATACGCCTCACACACACCATGCGCCTCACACACACCATACACCTCACATACACCATGCGCCTCGCACGCACACACCGTGTGCCTCACACACACCGTGTGCCTCGCACACACCCCATCCACCTCACACACACCATACACTTCACACACCCCATCCACCTCACACACCTCACAGACATAATACACACCATACACCTCACACACACCAAACACCTCACACACCCCATGCACCTAATACACACCATACACCTCACACATACCATGCGCCTTGCACACACCAGACACCTCACACACACCATGTGCCTCACACACACCATACACCTCATACACCCCATACACTCACACACACCATACACCTCATACACCCTATACACCTCACACACACCATGCGCCTCACACACACCATGTGCCTCACACACACCATACGCCTAACATACCCCATACATCTAATACACACCATACACCTCACACACCATACACCTCACACACTCCATACACCTAATACACACCATGCACCTCACACACACCATGCACTTCACACACACCATGTGCCTCACACACACCTTGCCCCTCACACACATCATGCGCCTCACACACACCATGTGCCTCACACACACCCATACACCTAACACTCAAACATTCACAAAAATGACCCAAGAAGAAATTGAAGTTCTAAGTAGTACATTAAATAACCAAGAGTCATAAAAGTAATTTTCAGAAGTGCTAGACTCAGGTGGTTTTTTAGGGGGCTGTTATCCTCATTCAATTTTCTACAATTATATTCTAGAACAAAATGACAGAATGTTTTCTATATTACAGATGTGGATATAATAGAAAAGTAAAACTGTAGGAAAATTCGACTTATGAATCTAGATTTTTAAAACCTTTAAAAATATTCCAGCAAGGATTAGTCTCACCAAGATTAGAAAATATGGTCATGTAATTCAATGTATTAATAAAGAATAAATCATGATCCTGGGGGCTGGAGCGGCTAAGATCATTGGCTACTTTTGCAGAGGACCTGGGTTCGAATCCTAACACCTATATGGTGGCTAACAGTTGTCAGTATCTCCAGTTCCAGGGGAATCTGATGCCCTCTTCTGACCTCTGTGGGCATTGCATGACTCAGGTGCACTTACATACATGCAGGCAATACACCCATACACGTGAAATGAAAATAATAAATAAAATATTTTTAAAAAGGAAGAAAAAGCATGACCTTAATAATATATGTGGAAAGGAGAGTCCATGTCAATTCCCTTTTTTTGTGTGGCAAAAGCCACTACAAACTGTAAAGAGAAGGTAGGATTCCTCCCTCCATGAATACTGTTTACAAAAAAAAAAGAGCAGATACTAGAAGCTCCGTGAACCTTGAGAAGCCTTGCATTTAGTTAGTGGCATGAGAAAAAAACGATCATTATTGCTAATTTATCAGTGCTGTTCTAGAGCTGGTAGTGAAATAAGGAAACATGGGGGGTGAGGAAGAGAAAGAAGGGGAAGAAGAGGAAGAAGAAGAGGAAAAGGAAGAAGAAGAGGAGGAAGAGGAGGAGGAAGAAGAGAAGGAGGAAGAAGAAGAGGAGGAAGTAGAAGAATAAGAATTATTTTATTGAAAGTTGGCAGCACATACATTTAATCCCAGCACTTGAGAGGTTGAGGCAAGAGGCTACAGGTTCCAGGCAGCCTGGGCTACCAACTGTGATCTTAAAAAAAAAAAAGGAAAAAAAAAAAAAAGAAAGAAAAAAAGAAAAGAAAAGAAACACCAACATTTAAAGGCAGAAATAAAATTACATTAAAATTGCATAGTTAGTATAATTAGATTTTAAAAATCCAAAACAATTGGCAAACTTCAAGAAGTGCAGAAAGCTTCTGGACAAATCAATACACTGAAAAAGTTCAGCACCTCCACCAGTGACAAAGTGTCAACCATGTCATTGAAGGAAAATCTTCTTCATAGTAGCAATAGCCAAAAAAATTGAAGTGCCAGGGAGTAATCACATCCAAAGTCATGATCAAACCTTAGCAATACCTGAATCACAACTTCATGGAACTTATGTCTAGGTGAATTTAAAATACTCGTGGAAGGAAGTTCAGGATGATGAAAGCAAGGATCATCTTGAAAAAATGGGTAAATTGAATATGATTTCAATGAAAAGGCCAACAGGTCTTTCTCAGAAAGTGGTAGGCTGATTCTGAATTCACGTGGTATGGTAAGTTAAAAAACATTCAAATGAACACTCAGTAACTCGTAGCTATTGCTCCCCTCCCCTCCCCTCCCCTCCTCTCCTCCCCCTCCTCCATTGTTCTCCTCTTCCCCTCCTTCCCCTCCTCTTCCCCCTCTACTCTTCCTTTTCCTTTCTTTTTCCTCTTCTTTCTTCCCTTTCCCTTTCCCTCTCTCCCTCTTCTTTCTCTTCCCCTTCTCCTCCTTCTTCCTCTTCTCTTCTTCCTCTTCCTCCCTTCACTTCCTTATTCTCCTCCTCCTTTTTTATCTCTCTCTGGAGACTCATTTTCTGCTGTGATTTTCTTCAGAGAAAATGAACTTGGAAGCTGCGCCTGCCCCTTCGACCTGCCGGGGACTGTCTCATGCCACTGCTGGTGCCAGCATGAAACCGGGCATTCTCTGGAAACCTTAGGCAACTGTCGCCTTGCAAAGCTCTGTGAGGCTATTGTAGATGGGGTGTCCTGCTGGCTGAGGACACTCACCTGACAGGGGACAAAGTGTCACTGGAATATAAATAAAGACTGGGTCTCCTTAGAGAATGAGAGAAATTGGGACTTGTGCTCCTCTGTCTTGTTGAAATGTCTAAGGATGTAGTGAAGCACTCCACCAAGGACCTATGCCTGTCCATTCATCCCAATTTGTTCACTTTATAAACATTTCTGTGCACTTACTATGCCCACCTTGGTAAGACTTAATGATACCCAGCACCCTACACAAGGGCAAACAAGAAGAGAAACAGAATCAAGAACGAGAACACAGGATGACTGGGGACGGTGGCTCAGGCGGAAGGAGGCCAGAGGCAACCTTGTTAAAGTGTCGGGAGAGGAAGACCTAAAATAGTAGTGGGGTGGCTGTCATCAGTAATCAGCACTTGAGAGGCTGGCTGAGGCAGGAAAATTGCCATGAGTTTTAGGCCAGCCTGAGCTACACGGAAAGACCCAGTCTCAAACCAAACCCTAACAAACCAAAACAAAAGAATCTCTGACACATGTGCCTTTGGGAGCGAGGGGTAGGAGGCCAGGCCATAAAGCCTATAGAACCATCCCAAGGTCTCTTCTTCACAGAAAAGGAAGTAAAAGCCCAGAGAGGTGTAACAGTTCCTTGTTTCTTCATGACCGAAGGCCCCCTACTCTGTGCAGACATGCCTGAAGGCCTTGACTCACATTTCCTTAGACAAGAGATCTCAACACCCCAGGTTACTGATGAATAATTTGAAACTGAGGTGCCATTTGCTGAAGTCTGTGAGATCTCACGGTAGAGGTAAAGTGCCAAATGGTGACCTCCCATGGACACCTGGCTTGGCATCAAAGCTTCTGTGCTGCCCGTCCTGCCTTGAATTCAGCAGCACTGGATTCTGGCTGACTTCCATGGAAGGCATTTGGAGACCTGTGCACTGTCTGAGCTTTCAACCTGACCCCTCTTTATCATTCCTGCTTTTGTTTAAAGGAACAGTTCCTATGTGTAGTGGGAACTTGTGGCTCTAGGCGATCTCTTGAAAGTGCCCAAGAGCCCCATAGCAGAAGCACACCTCACTCAAATGAGTGGTTGGAGGGCTTAGTTATCATAAAACATTCTTTTCAAAAATAGGCTGTCCTTGATCTATGGGCTGTAGTATGTAGAACATGGTGTTGAGGCTGAGAGACGGGCTTCACATAAGGCTGGCTGGTTAAGCATTCTTCTGGATGTTTACTTAAGCTGATTATTCCATGTCAAATTGGAATGCTGAATTATGTTATCAAATATAATAGATTAAATATGGGAATAGATGTTGTATAGAAATTCACAAGATAGTATTACTATTTGCCTGCTGTCCCCTCAATTTCTTTCTTTTTCTTTCTTTCTTTCTTTCTTTCTTTCTTTCTTTCTTTCTTTCTTTCTTTCTTTCTTTCTTTCTTCCTTCCTTCCTTCCTTCCTTCCTTCCTTCCTTCCTTCCTTCCTGTCTTTCTATTTTATTTGTTTGTTTTTGTTTCCAGTACTGAGGATTGAACCTTGGGCTAGGTAAGCACGCTAACAGTGAGCCATATCCTCAGCCCTTTCTTAACTTTTTTTCTTTTTCTTTTTTAAAATTGTTTTTATTTTACTCAGTCAGTAGCCCAGGCTGGCTCTGAACTTTACGTCCTCCAGCCTCCCCTTCTGAATAGCTAGGATTACAGGCATGTACCTTGTTCCCTCAAGATTCTTTTCATTTTCATTACATTTCATTTACTTATTGTGTGTACACATACTTGCCATACAACACATACAGTGGTCACAGGTCGACTTTTTGGAGCCGGCTCTCTTCTTCTGCCACACACGCCCCAGGGTTTGAACTCCGGTCACCAGCCTTGGCAGCAAGCACTTTTACCTACGGAGCCACTTTGCCAGCTCTCAGGATTTTTTAATCAAAACCAAAGTTGGCTTTTGAGGTTCAGTAGTCCAGGGGAATGAGCTGGCTTTGAGCTCTGCAAAGGAAGAACACAAGACCCTGGATCAGTCCTGAACACATTGTTCCCAAGGGCACTGAGCCCTACTGTGAGCCAGATACCGGAAAGCCTGGAGGAGGGCGGTGTCTCTTGTGCCCAAGCTTCTGAACACAGATCAGAGGAAGCACCTATTTGGTCATTATCCAAGAGAAGGAAAAAAATAGTCAGATAAAACAAATATTTTAATTTAGTGCTTTTGTGTTTTAAAAGCAATCCACTACTAATTGAGTCTGAGGTCCTTTGACACAGTCTGCGTTGACTCCGGTTGGCCTCTGTTATTACTGGGTACCCACCAGGGTATTAACTAAAACTAGAAAATACCATCACTCGGTTTCATTATCTAATGGCTGCTTGGGCTTTTCTCGGGCATCTTAATAAGAGCTGCTGCATATGCATAGACCAGTCTTGATTTTATGAGAAACAGTTCATGCTGATTAAAAAGAGGAGCTGGGGGAGGGGGAGAGGGTACACCTCAGTAGTAGAGCAAATGGAGGTTTTGGGGGGCTGTTTGTTTTTCCCACTACAAACATGCCTGGCAACATTCCCAGACTTCAAATCTACTTATTTTTCTTAGTTTTTCTCAATATGATAGCCTATAAACTAAAGACTGGGTTTCATTAACAACCATTAGTGTTTTTGTTGATCTATAAAATTAATTGCTGTAAAAGTTCCCTTCTGGTTAAATTTTCTTTCTATCTCTGACATGAATTCTCTGTTATTGAGTCCAAGGTATAGGCCCTCCTACAGTGTTAAAGGACTTCTCAGAAAGTAGTAGCTTTATGCTGGGCGTGGTGGTTCATGCCTTTAATCCCAGCACTGGGCACGCAGAGGCAGGTGGATCTCTGTGAGCTCAAGGCCAGCCTGGTCTACGTAGAGAGCTCCAGACCAGCTGAGACTAAAGGGAGACTCTATCTCAAAAAGACCAAAAAAAAAAAAAAAAAGTAGTGGCTTTATGCTAGATGGAAGATTTTGTTTTCTTCAACTTCAGTTACTTTAATAATTCAGTTCACTAGGCTAGAGAGATGGCTTAGCTGTTAATAGCACTGTCTGCTCTTGCAGAAGACCCCAGTTCAGTTCCCAGCATCTAATGGCAGCTAACAACTGTCTGTAACTCCAGTTCCAGGGGCTCTGATATGCTCTTCTGTCCTTCTTGGCATTGCAGGGCACAGGTATACTTACATGCAGGCCAAAGACTCATATACATAAAAATACATCAAAAAAGAAAAAGAATTCAGTTTATTTTTTTTAATATTTTTTTAATTTTTATTTATTTTTGTATGTGTATGAGTGTACTGTCTGCATGTAGGTTTGTGCACCCGTGTTGTGCAATGTCGCGGAGGTCAGAAGAGGGTCTCAGATTCCCCTGGAACAGGAGTTCTCCTGGAATTGGAGTTACAGATGGTTCTTAGCTGCCATGTGGGTGCTGGGGATCGAACCCAGGTCCTCTGCAAGAGCAGTCGGTGCTCTTAACTGCTAGGCTATCTCTCCAGCCCCAAGAATTCAGTTTATTAATTAAATTGCTTAGTACTGATTCTAGAACTTTCTGCTTTAAACCTGCCATATTACAGAACATTTCAAATGGCCTCGTTTTCCCAGTGTGGGAACATGGCCTGCTTGATACATGACTTTCATTCCATAAGATTTTATTTCTGCTTTAAAGAATATTGAAAACATATTTGCAATACAAATATTTAAGCTGCAATGAATTTATTAACTACCGACTGTGTTTGATTCAATTTCAGGAGAGAGAATTAGAGAAACAAGAAATAAGAGAGCCCTGACCCATTAAAAAGGAATTGTAGAAAGTCCCTTTTCTGCAGCCTGGCACGAGTTCAGGCTGCATATGGTCACATAATCTTTTAAAAAGCACAATTCATGCCTCAATTTAATTATGTAAGAGCATAAATGGAATCATGTTGCTGATGAAGTTTGGTACTTAAGCCCCGGTGCACACCCACCAGGCTGGCAGAGCAACTGGCCTTCGTGCTCTTAGCCATCAAACCGCCCAGGCACCTCCACGGCCTGTGGGAACTAAATCACAGAGACTAGACCCCTTCCTATGAATGGATCTCAGGCAACTTGTATGCAAGTGTGTAATGCCAGCCTAACAGCTGGTTTACAGGCAGTTTCTCTTCTTTCTTGGTGACATGGTGATGGAAAAGCTTTGGCTGCTGCAGAGAAAGAAACTCCAGGTTGACTGCCAGGTGGGTGGAGCCGGATGAACTCTAAATCTTAGATGGGCCTGGTGGCAGCCTCCATTTCGCTAATGAGTTGCACGGATCCTGAAGATCTCTGAGTCTTCCCCTTCCTCACTATAAACACAGATGTATGCCTCTGACCATGGATCTGAGCCTGGGAATGGGCTCTGCCAGCATGTTTGTGCTGGCATGTCTTCTCTGCAGACCTGTATTCTTCAAGGTCCAATAACCTAGAACACTGTGTGCTACTTACTTACAGATGGGACTATACCCAAGAAGTGCCTGGCTCCTGAAGATTTGGTTTTCAGGTGAGCAAACAGCAAGCCCACAGTTAGGTCATCTGCCCAGGACCTCACACTCAGGAAATAGCAACAAACGGGGTCAGGACCTAAGTTGGTCTCCCCAAACGAAGCCCTTTGGGTCATACAAGAACATGGAGGACTCTCAAGTGACATCGCCTCCACTAGCTCTTCTCTGCTAACTTTCTCCTGTGTCAATCCAGGGCCTAGCTGCACCTAACTCCATCAGCACCCAGAGCCAGAATACATTGCCAGGGAAAGTTACCCAAAGGAGGAAGGGAACACGGTGACCTGTTCAGTTGGAGCGCATGCCAAGATTCCTGCAGTAAGTAAGTCTTGGGGCTGTATGTTCAGGGCAGGGGCAGAGAAGCCACTCTGCAAAGCGGTGAGGAGACCCAACAGCCACTCACATCTGCCAGAAACCCAGGGACTGGTCACAGGGACACATGTTTATCACGCTGGTCTTTAGCATCCAATCAGTGACCTGTCCTGAGAAGTTACGGAGCCAATTTCTGATGGTTCAGTCCTATTGCCAAATGCTTATTTGCCACTTATGAGCCACATCAATGCACATTGTCTCTGAAAAAGTAGATTTGTGAGATTACTGACCTTTGATACTAATCTCAAGAAAGGTGCTCCCGACAACTTGCAAGTTTGCTCTTAGACACAAAACCTCCCTGTCCAAATGAAACAGAATAATTTACAGAGGTGCTTTTCTGCATTCCTACTCTATTACCTTCTTCGTTTTAATCTCTATGATTTAATTAAATTTCTCACGTTCATAAAAATATTTCCAGAAATTAAGGGTAATTTTTCTATTTTAAATAAAATTGTAAGAGATAATAACTTGGAGCTGGAGAGATGGCCTAGCGGTTGGGCACGCCAACTGCTCTTGCAGAGGACCCGGGTTTGATCCCCAGCACCTTCATGGTGGCTAAGAACCGTCTTTAACTCCAGTTCCAGGGAAATCCGGCACCCTCTTCTGACCTCATGGCATTGCACGACACGGGTGCACAGACCTACATGCAGACAGTACATTCATACACACACAAAAATTAAAAAAAAATAAAAAAAGAGGTAATAACTCATCATGTTTCTTTTTTTCCCCTTTGATTACTAAGATACTCAGATTCCAAATTTGTTTTCATTTTTTATTACATGTATTTATTTACTCTGTGTGTGCACATGCATGTATGTATTCTCATACCTGACAAGCTTATGTGTGGAGGTGAGAGGAAAAATTGCAGGAATCCATTCTCGCCTACCATATGGGTCCCAGGGATGGAACCTAGAGTATCAAGCTTGGCAGCAGGTGTGTGAAACTGCTGAGCCCTTGAATTTGTTTTTAATTTCAAGCTGCTTAGTTTGAGCTACTTTAAACATCACCTTTTCATTTCTTACTTTTATTCTTTTTCTGTTCTTTTACTGTTTCTGCCTTCTTTTAAGAGGAAGCAGTGAGATGGTCTCCAAATAATTGAAACATTCTTTTTTTTTTTCTTGGTCTTTTTTTTTTTTTTTCAGACAGGAACTCCCTGTAGCTCCAGCTGTCCTGAAACTTGCTATGTAGACTAGGCTGGCCTTGAACTCACAGAGATGCACCTGAAATATTCTTAATCCTAAAACCCGCTGTGGCTGACTGTCGCCTTAAACAAGCCGTCCCCTTCCTCTGTCACTCTCACTTCCGGTGGCACATCCCTTCCTGGTCTGAGCAGAGTGCCACTGCATGGTTGTTCCCTTCACTGGGCCCCCACCCTAGACCTTAGGCAGAGAATCCAGTTAGGCTATCTCCATGAGAACACAGAAAGACTGCTGTCACTGCTACTGTGGTCCCCGTTCCCCCCCAGAGCCGCCTTCCACAGGTTACAGAACAAGATATTCTGACACTTCCCAACACTTATGAAGGCTGACACACAGCCAGCTCAGAACAGTATCTATTTTAATGTCTGTATTATATTCTTTTCTAAAATTAATGGGCAACATCCTAAAACTCTCCTATTACAAAAGACGATCTGATTAATCGCAAATAAAAACCCTCCAAGCATAAACGAATACAGTTTGAGCCACTTTGAGTTATTTCTCCTGCCTGATAAAACCGTGATCACATTAGAGCGTTCACAATGCCCAATGCCTCTCTTTGATCATCTTAGAAAATTAATTGATCTGGCTTATCTATTGTTCTATTTTTAATCGTTTAATTGAGGATATTAAGAGAAGTAATGGTAACAACTAACATATTTTTCTAGGCTCTGATGTTCAAACTAGCTATGCGATTTCCATCATCTAATTTCTCTATCACCAAATCCTATTGTGGTGGGAATTTACATACAGAGTATCTCCTGCCTGGAGTCACGAGCTGTTGCTGAGTCCTAAGGACAGACGTCTGCCACAGCAAATCACAGTAGCTATACTTAATTTTAATTATTCTTTTTACCCTGCAGTGGAATTTTTATAATTAAATAGAAATTAAAAGTTTCTAAAAGCCTTAATTTCAGCTACAAATTTAAATGCAAATGATATCATTGGAATGGGAAGGCTCCCTCCCCCTACCTGAGGTCTCTGAGCTCACAGAGGGCATGTCTGAGAGCCAGGTGCACAGCTCTCACCCATCATCTGCCTGCGCTTGGAAGGCTGAGGCAGGAGGAGTGCAAGCTGAAGCCAGCCTGGGTTACACAATGAAACTGTCTCCAAAGTAAATAAACAGAAGCTTAAAGTGATCATGATGACTCATTTTGATACCACAGGGGGACTTAAATCCATTTTACCTTGTTGTGCTTGACTAGGGGACAGGTGCCCCGCCAAAACTATTTTACTTTGGGTTTGCTGAGAAGCTGCCTCTGAGAGACCAGGATCCTGTACAGCAGCAGAGAACTGGGCCTGGAGCAAAGACAGTGGAGGGAGGGAGGCAGGGAGGCAGGGGAAAGACTGCTGACGAGGAATGTGGTGCCTGGCCAAGCCAGCTGTGCTTCCTTCTGCCATGAAGAACACAAACAAGTGTCACACACATCAGCCTCTTTAGGGGTGAGGGAGCTGGGACTTTGCCTACCCCTTTCTTCCTATCACATGTTAATGTGGGCTGCTTCCAAAGAGAGGTCAGTGTTCTGTGTGTGAGTCTTGTCAGTGCCATTGTCTAAGGAAGACCCTAAACCAAGGCCGGCAGGTGTCCTATGTCCTTGAGGGTCCTTTGACACTTAGGCTTAGCCATGGCCCCAGCAGAATTTAAAATTGCCTCCTAAATGGGCCTCTGGGCATGTCTGTGGGGGATTATCTTGATTATGTTAATTAGGTAGAATGACTTGCCCTCTGTGGGCAGCACCACTCCTAAGCAGGCGATTCTGAACTGTATGAATGGAGAAAGTGATCTGAGGTCTGGCCCGCATTCATTCAATGCTCTCCTCTGATTATGTGACCAACCCCTTCAAGCTCCTGGGCTGTGACTCCCCCGAAGTCATAGACTGAAACCTGGAACTGTGAGCTGAAATAAACCCTTAAGTTGCTTTTCTCAGAGTATTTATCACAGAGACAGGAAAAACAAAACAAAACAAAAACAAAAACAAAACAAAAAAAACTAAGATAGATCCTAAATGTGGTAAGACCCAACAGCCAGAATCCGGCCCAGAGGCCCCAAACCAATTCATGCTGACCGAGAGCAACTCACACCTATGTTTAGATTCTTACAAAGTTTATTTTTTTAACATTGAAAAATTTTACCCTAAAATCAATATTTTTGCATTCTCTTAAAAATTTTGATCTAATCAATCTAGAACAAGATTCAAATCTTGATGGAATGATTGATTGGTGTGTGTGTTTGTGTGTGTGTGTGTGTGTGTGTGTATGTATTTTCTTTTGAAGATTGAACCCAGGGCTTTGAAGATGCTAGGCAAGCTCTCTACCACTTAGTTAATATCCCTAACTCTTTATTTTATTTTTCTGACATTAGGATCTCAATAAGTTGCCAAGGCTGGCCTCGAATTCACACTGTAACCCAGGCTAGCCTTCAGATTTCCATCTTTCTGCCTTAGCTTTCCAAGTAGCTGGGATTACAGGCCAGCCATCCAACACAGCTAGGATTAGAATCTTTAAGATAAATCATCCTCTAAATAAAGTCACGTGTTGCTTATAGATGAGGACAAGTCCCGAGAATCACATTATTGGGCAATTTTGCTGTTGTGTAAACATCAAAACCTAGGTGGTCTAACCTGTTTCACATCTAAACTATCTGGACTAGCCTGTGGGTCAGGCTATAAATCTACTACTCTACTGAAGGCAGAAGGCAACTGTAACACAGTGATAAATATTTGAGTGACTAAACACAGGAAGGTCCAGCACAAATATCAGGCCTTGACATTTTGTCAGTTCGGTTATAATATTATGAGACTGATTACAAATGAAGCTTATCTTTGAAAACCATGAAAGCCTACTCCTTCTCCCTCCTCCCAGTTAGATCCAAGAGATCGGTCAATGCCAGCTGACAGTCACAGCTGCCTGCAGTGCTCCCTGGACACTGTTACATGTACTGTGTACTTAGACTCTTACATTTCCACAACAACCTACATGGAGGAATCATTTTCCACCCAAAAAGCTTGATGATCAGCAAAGGCAAATCAGTTGCCCAAGGTAGCATAGAAAACTTGGACTTGAATGTAGACTGATTTCAGGGCTTGGGTCTCCAACCATCTGGTCACAATGATCCATAGACTGGCCAGACACAATGCCGGGACCCAACCATGGCTCACACCCCACTCAGCTGCCCTCTGGATTCATTGGGCCCATAGCTGGGGCTTCCTTTCTTCTTAAAGTCTCCTTAGAGACTCTGGCCCACCCTGATCTCAAATTTCAACACAGCCCCTGTATTGTATAGTAGGCAACCTGGCTCCAGATCCCACGGTACTGGTCTGAGTCCCCCATTATTGACAAGGTCTACTATCCCAAAGGTTATGAGAAAAAAAGAAATCAAATTCTCATCCATAAATAATAAAAACGTCATTCAACATGGTTTTACAAATAATTTGAGTCAAAGTCTGAAAGAGATCAGCCTCACTCATGGAAGGCTGCTCTGGAGGCTCCCAAGGGGAACTTGGGCTACTCCAAGGGAATCTGCCTTTGAATTTGGTGCCCCTAGACCCATAATAAAATTTCAGGCTCCATGCAACAGACTTGAGAGGTGAATCTTCCCATGTCTGACACGGCAGGCCTTCTATATTTCCTTTAGCCTCCAAGAAATGCTTCTTTTTTTTTCCACAAATGCTTGGCATCCCTAAGAATACAAGTGTTTGGCTAATCTCTGACCCCAGACTCACCCAAACAACAGCAAACTCTGAAGTCTTCAGCCAACCGTGGCATTGCAGGAAGATGGGACCCTTTTATGATTGAGGCAAACCAGAGATCCCAAGGAACTAAGCTTTGTTCTTTTGTTTCTTTTTTATTTTATTTATTTTTGTTTTATGTGCATGAGTGTATTTCCTTCATGTGTGGAAGTGTACCCTTGTCACAGAACGCCCACAGAGGTCAGAAGATGGTGTTGGTTCCCCTGGAACTGGAGTTACAGATGGTTGTTAGATGCCATGTGGGTGCTGAGACTCAAACCCAGGTCCTCTGCAAGAGCAGCCAGTGCTCTCAAACATTGAGCAATCTCTCAAGCCTTTTTCTTTTCTCTTTTTTAAGGGAAGAAAGGTTTATTTTTGCTCACAGTTCCAGAAATTTCAGTACATCATGGCAGTGCGAAGACATAATGGAGCTCATGGGAGGGGGTGTGCAGTAACAACTGTTCACATGGTAAAGACCAAGAAGCAAGAATCCCTGGGGGAAGTAGATGCTGGAACAGTATAGCTTTCAAAGTGTTTAAAAATATTTTATTTATTATTTTTATTTTATGTGTATGAGTGTATTGCCTGCATGTGTGTAAGTGCACCGTGTTGTACAATCGCCATGGAGGTCATAGAAGGGCATTGGATCCCCTGGAACTAGAGTCATGGGTGGTTGTTAGCCACAATGTTGGTGCTGGGTATTGAACCCAGGTCCTCTGTAAGAGCAGTCAGTGTTCTTTACCACTTCTCTCCAGCCCCTAGCCTTCAAAGTTTTAAAGTCCTGCCCCTAATGACATGCTTTCTTCAGACAGGCCCCATTTGCAAGCAGAATCTGAAGGGGACATTTCAGATTCAAATTATAACATGACTACCTGTGTAAACAAGAATTAGTTCACAGAAAATATAATGTCCATCTCGTTTCCACCAACGGTCCCCATGGTCAGATTAAAGATTACATTTTTTGACAATTTATATACATGAGTACTGTATTTGCATTTCTTCTCTCCCAATCTCCCCTTAAGTCCTTTCCTAGGCCCCAATTCCCTCTCAATTTCTTGTCCTCTTCTTTGATTATCATTATATATACATACATTAATAAATATACTTACACATACATAGAATTATTTGTTTTTACATATCCATTGAGATTTTGTGTGTGTGTGTGTGTGTGTGTGTGTGTGTGTGTGTCCCAGTATGTAGTCCATTTTAGAAAGAGTTTCATGACTACTGAGTGGAATTGCTTGTTCTTTGGTATTTGGGTGGAATATTTTGTAGATGTCTGTTAGGTCCATTTGATGTATGATATCATTTAATTCCAATGTCTTTTTTTTTTTTCCTGCCTATTGGAGAAGGTGGGGTATTGAAGTCATCTACCATTGCTGAGTCAAGGTTAATCTGTGTCTTGAAGTCTAGGAGTACTCTTTTTCTTTTTCTTTTTTTCTTTTCTTTCCTTTTTTTTTTTTTTTTGTCTTTTTGAGAAAGGGTCTCCCTGTAGCCCCAGCTGGCCTGGAAATCGATATGTGGACCAGGCTGGCCTTGAACTCACAGAGATCCACCTGCCCTCACGTGCCTTTGCAAGTGCCTAGGATTAAAGTTGTGGGCACCACCATGCCCGCTTGATTTTGGTTTTTTTTTGTTTTTTTTTTTTTTTTTTTTTTTTTTTTTTTTCTACTTAAGTGATTTTGGTTTTTAATTCATTTCACTAACCTGTGATTTTTGATTGGAGAACTATTTATTTATTATTTATTTTTACTTTTTAAATTTTTATTTATTTATTTATTTATTTATTTATTTATTTAATGTATGACTATATTGTCTGCATGTAGGTTTGTGCACCCGTGTTGTGCAATGCTGCGGAGGTCAGAAGAGGGCATTGGATTCCCCTGGGACTGCAGTCAAAGATGGTTCTCAGCTGCCATGTGGGTGCTGGGGATCGAACCCAGGTTCTCTGCAAGAGCAGTTGGCACTCTTGACCACTAGGCCATCTCTCCAGCCCCTTATTATTTATTTTTTTAACAGGGGAGAGCACTAACGCAGTCCTCCACTACCACAAATTATGCAGTCAAGTTTTCCTGCATTTGGGGAAATTGCAGGGGTCAGCACGTCCGGAGTGCAATGGATAAGCCTCGCCCTGGGAAAACCACCTTCGTGATCATGGTATCTCTCCTGCCAGGTAAGTAATATTTATTTATTTTTAAACATAAACCATTAATGTTTGAAGTTACTATTGGAAGATGTGTGATTATTGTCATTTTATTTTTTCCTTGTGATCTTAGTTCTGTTTTGTGTTTTGGTAATTACAGCTTCTTTGTCTTCTTTCTGCAGCCTCTTGGTTATGTTGGTTCCTGTCTTTAGTCCACATTATTGCTCTCTTTAAGGCTGCCTTGGTAGATGTGAATTCTTTCAGTTAGTTTGTATTTCAGAATGTTTTTCTTTATCCTCCAACTCTGGTAGATAGTTTTGCTGGGTAAAGTAGTCTGAATTGACATCTGTGGTCATTTATAATTTGAAGTACATGGGCTGGAGAGAAGGCCTAGCGGTTAAGAGCACTGACTGCTCTTGCAGAGGACCCGGGTTTAATCCCCAGCACTCACATGGCGGCTGAGAACTGTCTTTGACTCCAGTTCCAGGAGGATCTGACACCATCCTCTGACCTCCACGGCATTGCACGACACGGGTGCACAAACCTACATGCAGGCAGTACATTCATACACATTAAATAAATAAATAAATAAATAAATAAATAAATAAATAAATAAATAAAATTAGAAAGTCTTTAAAAAAAAAGAATTTGAAGTACATTACTACAGGCTCTTCTGGCTTTTAAAGTTTCCATTGAAAACTCAGCTCTTTCTGTTGGATTTTCCTTCATATTTGTGGTTTTTCTCTTGTGACGGTGAATACACTCTCTTTGTTCTGTATGTTTAATGTTTTATTAGAATACACTGTGGAAAGTTTCTTTCTTAGTCCTCTCTATTTGGTGTCCTGTGGGCTTCTTGGATCTGCAGGGGTATGCCTTTCCTTCATTTGGGGAAGTTTTTTCCTAAAGATATCCTTGCAGATCTGTTCTATGTCATGCACCTGCTGTTCTTCCTTTGTGCCTATAGCTTGTAAATTTGGTCTTTTCATGGTGTCCCATAACTCCTGTTTATTTATTTCCCATGTTTTTAAATAGTTTTTTAAAAAAAATATTCTTTGCTTAAATGATCCAATTCCTCTACCTCATCTTCCAGTCCTGCTACTCTGTCTTATTGATCTTCCCTCCTGGCAGGACTTTCCCCTGAATTTTCTACTTGAGTGATTGAAATTTTCAATCCCATCTTCATTTCAGTTTGAGTTTTCTTCACTATTTCTCTTTCCAGAACTCATTAAAAAGAATCCTGAATTGTCTTTGTCATTTCATTCAGCTGAATGTTTGTATTTTCTTCAGCTTCACTCAGGAGTTTATTCCTAGTTTCTCTGAGTTCATTTAAGGTTTTTTTTAAATGTATTCTTTAAAATCCTTGAATTCTTCAATCATGTTTATGTTGTTCATTTAACTTCTGTGCAGGTCGCCCTGTTGAATATTTCTAGGTTTTTGGTGGCCACCTACTGTCTTCATTTCGCATACTGTTCATGGCTCTGGGCTGTGACTTGGGCATATGGACTTCTTTTGTTGGCTTTGTGCCTAATATGAAACTCTAGCCTGCCCCTGTTGGGTGGAAGTTTGGTTCTGTTTGTGCTGTTGTCCTGGCTTGGTTGATGTTAGATCAGGTCTGAAGAGCTAGTCAATCCATCCTTTAGATTCTCACTGTTGATTGGAGAGACAGGGTATGTCCAAGCGGGTGCAGCATATGAAGTAGGTAATAACAGCTAAAATTCTAAGTGTGGTGATGGTGGTGGGGTGGGTTCTGTTTCTGGCTCACTCACTAGGCTGGCCAGGATCACAAGTGGTTAGTCCTGGGAGTGTGAAGTCGATGTCCTCCCTTTTAAAATTGATTAAATTTTTTGACAATTTCATTCACATATTTAATGCACTCTGTACTCGTCCTCCTTTCTTCTTGTCTCCTTCCTGCCCTACTATCCTCCCCTCCTCCTTACAAGTCCTTTCCCACATTCATGTCATTTTGTTTTGTGAAAATTAGCTTTTCTTTTGCTCCTTCTCTCTCTCTCTCTCTCTCTCTCTCTCTCTCTCTCTCTCTCTCTCAGGGATGCAGGTGTGTGGCACCATGCACATTGTAGAGGTCATAGAACAACTTCCAGGAGTTGGTTCTCCGTGGTTTCTGCTCTAGGCTAGCTGAGGATCACAGACGTGGACCACCTCACCTGCTTTTTATGTGGCTTCCGGGTATTGAATTAGGTCCTCAGGTTGGTGTGGCAAGCACTCTTACCTACTGGGCCATCTCAGCAGTCATTTAATTATATTTTACATGCAATGCAGGTCAAATTCACACACCTATGGGCTTCAAGGAACTGGCCCAAGATTGTGGACCCACCGAGGTGTATGAAGGCAGTTAATTTCATTGTGTTGTTAAAGAGCACAGCATGTGACATCTACATGACAGTAGAGTTTCAGCTTGGAAATCTGCACCTGCACCAGAAGCCCGAACAGCAGGTGGCTTAGACTTCTCTAGAGGTGAGCATCAATTAGTTCTCTTCTCAGTGCCATAAGCACTCAAGAGACCAGTTCCTGTCCCTTGAATGACTTTCCGTCAGTAAGAATGCACAGGTGTCTCTGATATGCCCAGTAGACGTGGCGAGAGGGACGGTGAACAGCAAGGCCACATACTTTGTCTCTGTGGATCTCGCCTCATCCCAGGGCAGGTTGACACCTGGCACACCTAGGGTGGCGGCTTCAGGGATGTGTGCAACAACACACTGACAACACTTGGCACGGAGCTGCACAGCCCACTGTCCCTTAGACACTAAAATTTGGACTCCCAATCATTTCTAGAACTGCATGCTCGCCTACATGGAGCTGCGACTCAAGCTAGATTGAACAGAGGCTCGGTAATCCTCCTGAGCATCCCTGGCCGCTCCTGGGAGCTGGACATGCAGTTTTGATTGTTTCGGTGAAAACCATTTAGCAGACAAAATATCTCCCTTCAAAGAGCAATCGTCTTTTAACCTGTCCTTTCAGGCTGCAGACGCGGAGATACGGAAGGGCACGTGTGTGATTTGACAAGCGTTACATCTGCTACAACAGCAGAGACGCAACCTTCAAGATCTTTGCCTGGTGCCATTTTGAACCCTGCGTGCTGGCGGGATAGCATTAGCCGAGAACAGGAACCTGAGAGCTGAGAGCTGACTCCAGGTCGCGCCGGGAGCAAACGGTGAAGCCATTATTTGCTGTGATTATGATCATAGGCCAAGTCCCACACACAGACCCTCATTTTGCTTTGGAGGTGGTTCTGGCACAGGGGCTTTGAGCTGCTTTGTGGTGGAGGGTGCTGACATGTCAGTGGCATATCACAGGGGTCTGTCCTCCCATTCCCATTTACATCCCTGTAGAACTAACACCTTTGAGGGCAGGCCTTGCAGTAGAGAGCCAAAGAGTGCTGTCTTTACCAAAAAGAATTCTACAAAGCATTGGAAAAAGGAAGCAAGTTTGTTTGTTTGTTAAGACAGGGTCTCCCTGTAACCCCAGCTGTCCTGGAACTCACTCTGTAGACCAGGCTGGCCTTGAACTCACAAAGATCCTTGCAAGTGCTAGGATTAAAGGCGTGGGCCACCATGCCCAGCAAAGCAAGTCTTTTCCCACAGAAAGTTCTGGAAGTGAGCAACATACTGGAGTAGAATCAAAAGCCCTGTATGATATTTAATACTGATTGTCCACTTGACAGGATCCAGAATCTCCTAGGAGCCAAACTTCTGGGCATGTCGGTGTCGGAGTTTCTAGATGGGTTCATCTAGGTGGGGGGACCAACTCTGACTGTACCTCAAACTGAATCAAAATAAACTTCTCCTTCCTTAAACTGCTTTTGTTAGGTATTTCATCACAATGAGGAAAGTAACCAATATATACTGATTTCCAGTTCTGGTGGAAAGAGACAAGACAGAGTGCCTAGAGGTTTATGAAATTTAGGGTTTACCACCTCATTGTTTCTCAGTAACAGAAAACACAACATGAACTGTCGAACAATTGTTTTTGTTTTTGAGAAAAGTTTTCACTATGCAGCACAGCCTAGCTTTGTAGCTGTGCTCCTTCCGTGGCAGTCCTCAGAAAGCTGGGGTCATCTGCTTGCACTACCATACACAGCAAGGCAAGGCAAAACAAACTAATGTATTCTTATAATTAAAAAACAGACACCTGCCTTCAGGCATGGCTTGATCAAGTGGCTTGTCTTAGCGGCTTATCTGGTAACAACCGGACTACAGTTTCCCCACCACTCCTTCATTCTCTCCTAGGTGCTGGGCTTCCTCTCGCACAGGCTTTTTCTTCATAGAGGCCCCTGAAGAGCCATCTTCAGTCATCTTAGCTCCAAGTTCAGATGAAGGAGAGTTTCCCTATCCCAAGCAGCTAGAAGAGAATTCTTATGCTCAACCCTCATTGGTCCAAATTGAATCACATGTTCACCTCCTATTATTGTGGCAAGAGGAATGTGGTTATCTTAACTGCTGGAGTCACCATCACCCAAAGCACATTTGTGAGAAGAACAAAAGGGGTAGTTAATCCTGGGGGCCTCGGGTATCATCCGGGGGATGCATGAAAGAGAAAAGCAAGAAATAAGACTGCCAAGACTGCAGGACAGGAACAGGACCTGTAGCAGGCCAGGGCAGAGTGAGAAGGGGCTTCCCAGATCACTGTGGTTCCTGCAGGAAGAGTTGCATATTTAATTCCAAAAAATTGACCAGATTTCGCAATTCTCTGCATTAGCATGCTGCAGAACACCACCAGCCAAACAGGCAGCCTTTCTGAATTCAAGTCCTATTGCTTGCACGTTGACAAATTGCCAATCTGCATGCAGCAGGTGCTGGCGAGTCACTCACAGATTGACGCTGACTTCACTGGAGCAGTAGGCTGTGTGCAGGGACACTGCATATTTATGGGGACTGTGCTCTGCCTGCCATGCCATGTGCTGCCTGTCACCCTCCATTTTTATTTTAGGAGATTTAAGCATTGATTTGAATACAATCATAATTGCAAGAGGAAGCTTTCTGATGTAGCTAGAATCACCACCCGCACCCCAGATCTTCAGCACAGCCCTTGATCTGCAGATCACCCCCAGATCTATAGTTCACTCTAGATCTATGGCTTACCTCAGATCTAAGGTACACTCCCAGATCTATGGCATACCCCCACAGCTATAGCACACCCCTCAGATCTGCAGCACACCCCCAGATCTACAGCACATCCCCAAGCCTATGGCACACCCCCATATCTGTAGCACACCCCCAGGCCTATGGCACATGCCCCTAGATTTCCAACACACTCCCAGATCTAAGGTACACTCCCAGATCTATGACATACCCCCACATCTATAGCACACCCCCCACATCTACAGCACATCCCCAGGCCTATGACACAAGCCACTAGATTTCCAGCACACTCCCAGATCTGACACACCCAGATCTACAGCACACTCCAGGTTTATAGCACAACCACAGATCTATGGTTCACTGTTTTACATCTTTGTAGACTGTTCTTGCATATGTCCAGCTGGGCAAGATTTATCAGGGTTATTTGATTTTGTCCCCTGGCAGATGCTGGGTGGAAGGATGCAGATTAAGGAGACAAGGATATCCCATGATTATGCCTGGAAACTGGTAGGGCTGATGCTGCACTGGCTCAGCTTTGGATGCTGAGTAATTAGTCCGTGTAGCAGCTCTGTGTTAGTAACTCTTATGCTTCCATCATCAAAACACCTGACAGAAGCAACATAAGGCTTATTTTGCCTCATGGTATTGGAGGGTCTCAGTCCATCATGGTGAGGAATGCATGGTAAAGGTCCTGAAAGTGGGTCTGGATGTGAGAGAGGGGCTGGAACCAGAGGCCATCCAATAATATTGAAAGCCCTGTCTTCAGTGGCTTACCTCTGCCAGCCAGGCCCACCTCCTTATAGATAGCTTTCCCAGAGTCCTCAGCAAGGGACCAAGTACTCAAACACATCACATGAGCCTGTGGGGCTCTTTCACACGCAAACCATAAGGAGCTCTTCCTCACATTTGGGGACCTGGGCATGGTCCTGATCCTTACTTTCTCAGAGGGGCAGGATAGTCAAGAGGCTGCCCTGGAGTCTGTAGAAACAACACACTGCAGTTTCCCACAAGGCTGGAGACAGACTGCATTAGGGCGTGAGTCACTGTGCCTCCAGCCCAGAGCTGGGTCTTCTGACTCTACGTCCTCCACGAAACAAAGACCTATACTGTTCTATCCCCCTCCTGTCAGGCTGCTGAGGAGGCACGAGCCCTGACATGTGTCTTTGGGCTTGGAAACTCTGCTTCTCTGACTGCTGATCTTCATGACCAGTCCCAAGGGCCATGAGGAGCCTGCTTGAGCTGGACACATGGCTTTTGAGCATGAGGGTGACTGGTTTCAGAAGGGACAGAGCCTCTAATCCTGGTTCTCTTCAGGGAGTGAGGATCTGTGTGTGAGCAAGGATGGCCAGGAACATTATGGAGACGAGAAAAAGGAAGAAAAAAATGAGGCCTGCTGAGCTGTGAGACAGACGATCCTCTACAGCCTTCTCTGCGCAGCTAAGCCCCTGGGCGAGAGGATCACGTGTCTGTGTGTCCAGATGGGCTGCTGGCCATGTATATAACCTTTCTCATGGTATGACAGTTTTCCTTTTCTGCCCCTAGCAGGACCCTCTGGGCAATCTCTGAGTATCTCTACCTGTCCAGTGGCTGCAGACCTGCTCTGCAGGGCTTCCTGAATCCATGCAAGGGTTCTGCTTGGATTTCTATCTCCTCCACCCCCAGCCACTGGCCTTAACTCCCAAAGCTCAAAGGGAGGAGACACTGCATATACTCAGGAACTTCATGGGGTCTCCTGGACTTGACCTTGAACAAGCAAAGAGACACTGGCACCGAGGTGCCGCTGTCAGTGCTATTTTTCCAGAAGAAAACAGTGACAGTGGAGGTCAAAGGGCAAAAAAGATGGGTCTGGTCTGGGAGGCAGAAAGTGGTTACAAAGGTACGGATGAGGTCTCGAGTCCCTCGGCCAGTAAGGATGGTACAGGCTTGTGTAGAACTCTGCCAACATCTTGTCCACATGCTTCCCATCCATGGATGCCTTCATCTTGCATAACCATTGCAAAGAAGGAAACTGAGGCTCAGAAGAAACAAGGCCAGGGTAAAGGTGCACCCCAGGGAGTTCCCCGGAGTTCAGCCCCTCGGTGGGCGGCATGTCCCCTTAACTCTACAGTGGTCCTGCGTTGATTGAGAGGCCAGGAAACTTGGTGAAGGTCTCCCAGCTCTGAAGGGCTGGAACTAGGATTGGGAGCAAGGCCGATCTAGCGCCTCGGCTAGAGTCCGAGCTCGGTCCACCGTGCCCCTCCCCAGAGGCTCCCTGAGCAGCCATTGGATGCTGCTTCCCACAAGGGAGTAGGGAGACATGCAGCCTAAGACTGTGGAGATGGGGGAGCCCATGACGCCGGCAGGTATAAAATGATAGCTGTGGCCAAAACAGCAGAGATGAGGTGCTCTGAGGAAAAGAACAGGGTATGTAACTGATGGTGAGGGTAGAGGGCGTCAGGCAAGGACATCTTCTCCAAGTGACAACTGGGGAGAGACAGGAAGCCTGAACAGGAGTTCATTAGATGGAGAGAGGAGGGCAGTATCGCGGAGTTCCCATGGCAGGAGGCGGCACGGCCCCTTCCTTTCGCTGCTAGAGTGGAGAGAAAGAAAACAAAAACCAGACAGGCAGGCTATGCCTGGCCTTGCAGGATGCTTAAGAATTGATGCTGGGAGGGGCCCAGCGCAAACAGAAGCACAGCCATTTTGGAATGGCAGAGGAAAGCAGGCAGGCTGGGACCCGGCAAGTTCCTGGTCCAAGGTTGCTGAGGGAAGTTTTCCTCCATTGGCCTGGGGACTCCAAAGACTGGGAAACAAAAGATTGTCCAGCTTTGAACAGAGCGCAGAGGGGGGGAGGCAGACAGAGGGGGCGACAGGTGAGGCCAGTGTTGCAGGATGGGAGGAAGAGCAGATAGAAGACACAGGGAGGAGTGAAAGGCAAAGAGACCTCAGCAGGTGGAACAGCAGAGGCCTCTCACAGTGCTGGGGGCTGGGGTGGACAGGGTGGGAACAGCCTCCTGGTCCGCTGCTCTGTAGGTGTTGGTGGGATCCCAGTGTGTTTTAGTGTGTGATTCCTTGATGGTTACTAAGGCTCAGCACCTTGATGATTACTAAGGCTCAGCACCTTGATGATTACTAAGGCTCAGCACCTTGATGGTTACTAAGGCTCAGCACCTTGTTGGTTACTAAGGCTCAGCACCTTGATGATTACTAAGGCTCAGCACCTTGATGATTACTAAGGCTCAGCACCTTGATGGTTACTAAGGCTCAGCACCGTGATGGTTACTAAGGCTCAGAACCTTGTTGGTTACTAAGTCTCAGCACCTTGTTGGTTACTAAGGCTCAGCACCTTGATGATTACTAAGGCTCAGCACCTTGATGGTTACTAAGGCTCAGCACCTTGATGACTACTAAGGCTCAGCACCTTAATGGTTACTAAGTCTCAGCACCCTTTCATACTCTTGCTGGTTATTCATACGTTTAAGCTTTTGGGCCACTTTTTGGGTGGCTTATTTTGTTTGTCAACTTTTAAAAAACTGGGTTATTGGCTCATGAGGAGTGAACTTCATACAGATATGAATACATATCTTACTATCTTGAAAGTTATTTTTTCTTATTCTGCTGATAGTTTTTTTGGGGGGGTTCCATAATGGTTTCTTTTAACAAATTTAATCTTAGTTTTTCCAAAAATATTGCATTGCATGTTTTTATTGTGTGCCATGGTGCCTTGAAGCATGTATAATAGACCCCTTTACCTCTGGCCCATGTTCTTTTTGGAAACATGGCCTGGCTTTGTAGTCCAGGCTGGCCTTGAGTAGACGATCTTCCTACCTCTGCCCCTGGAGGGCTGGAATTCCAGGTGTCCCACCAGATCAGACTGTAAGGGTCAAACTTCTGTGGTTTCAGTTATCTAAAGTCAATGGTGAAAATACTAAATGGAAAATTCCAGAAATAATTCCTTTGGTTTAAATTGCATCCTATTCTAGTGACATTGTATCTGGGATGTCAGTCATTCTTCCCATTGGATCCACACTGTATACACTGCCTGCCTGGCAGTTACTCTGTAGCTGTCTCTGTTATCAAATGGTCACCTCTAACAATACTGTAGCTTCTGTGCTTCAAAATCCTTTACTTCATGATCATCTCCAAAGAGCAAGAGGATCAATGCTGGTCCCTCTACTACAGCCTATTGCTATAATGGATAGTCCATTATTAGCTCATATTGTTCAACTATGGCTGTGCCTAACTGGTAAACGAAACTGTCACAGCTCTAAGAAGGCATAGGGTTCCCAGAGTTCTGCCCCAGCCAAGGTTTCAGCCATACCCTGTGGTCTTGAAATGTACCCACTAGAGAGAGGGCTGTTGGAGACATTGTGGAATGACTACATCCAGCCAATTTAAAGTGCTCTAACTCACATAGGTAAGGTTGCATTGAAGAAAGAGTATGTATTAGTTGCTTCTCTTGGTGCTGTGACAAAATACCTGATAGAAACAACTTAAAGGATGGACAAACAGACCCCTTTACCTCTGGTTCATAAAGATGTATTTTGGTTTGCAGTTTAAGAAAGTACAGTCCATCATGGTGGGAAAGACATGCTAAGTTCATAGTGGTAAGTACCAGTGGCTGGGATTCTTCATCTTTGGACATATCAGGAAGAAGAAAGCAAGGGATGTTGACTAAATCTCTGTGGAGACATATCTCCTAGGAGATTCCAAATCCAGCCAGATTGAAACTGAAGATGACCCCATCATAAGCACATAATATCTGCTCCTTCCATTGCTCCTGAGAACAATGTGCCATCCTTGACAGAGACCTTGCTGCGCAATAGCCTCCTGTGCTGGATAGGAGCGAGGTCAGTTGAGAAATCTTCTCCATAAGACTGGCGTGTGGCCCTGTCTCTGAGGCATTTTCTTGATTGTCCACTGTAGGTGGCACCATCCTGGAGCTGTCCAGGAAAGGTGGTTGAGCAGGCCATAGTGAGTGAGCCAGTAAGCAGAATTCCTCTCTGGTCTGTGCTTCGGCTTCTGCCTTCAGGTTCCTGTCCTGAGTTCATGTTTGATTTCCGTCACTTGGAAGTAGAAGCCAAATAAACCCTTTCCTCTCCAAGTTGGTTTTGGTCAGTGCTTTATCACAGCAATAGAACGCTAACTAGGAGACCAGCAGCATTGTACTCATGCGTCCTTGGACCTGCCTTCCCCTCTGAGCTCCCAGCCTCTGGTAAGCAAATCTGCTTCTATGGAAAGAAAGCTTTTAGATTCCATAGAGGAGTGAGACCGTGTGGTATTTGCCTTTTGTGTCTGGATTACTTAACAATCTCCTTTGAGTCCCTCCATGTTGTCCTAACTGACAAGATTTCATTCTTTTATTTTGTGCCTGAATAGTAGTCCATTCTATATATGTACCACATTTTCTTAATCTGTTTATCTTTTTTTTTAACTTCAGTAAGTTGAATTTGTTAATATACTCTCTTCTGTGGTATTCCCTTTGTGTCCTAACAAATCTTTGCTCCCAACATTGCGAGATATTCTCTGTGTCTCCTTTAAGAAGCTTGGTGCCCGGGCGTGAGGCGGAGGCAGGCTGATCTCTGTGAGTTCAAAGCCAGCCTGGTCTACAGAGCAAGTTCCAGGACAGCTGGGACTAAAGGGAAACCCTGCCTCAAAAAGACAAACAAAAACAAAAAAAAAACAAAATAAAAAAATAAAAAAAAAAAAAAAAAAAAAAAAAAAAAAAAAAAAAAAAAAAGAAGCAGCTTGGTGGGTCGAACTTCCAAGTCTATGTAGCTGCTGCTTATGCGATTTTGATTTGAAAGATTAGGAGTGGCTTTTCTTTAGAAGGTCCCTTGTCCTGGCTCTCTCTACTCCATGGAACTGGTGGCCACTTACTTTCTAATCCCTGCTCCAGCAATCTGATAGCAACCCAGGCTGCAGAGGGACGGGTTGAGCCCTGTTCCTGGGAGTAGGCCAGTGCTGGATTGCTCCTGCCTAACTTTTGGTGCAGAATGTGTTGCTGGTGAGGTCTTACTTGCAATATCTTAATAAAATATTTACTCCTTTAACTGTAAGAACTTCCGGGATTCTGGCATGTGCTCTAGCCATTTCCTAGCTGCCCCAGCACAGCCTAGTCCCTGCTTCAGGCACTCCAAGCCCATGAATTACCTGACCGCCTTCCCTCTCCCAGTTCTCCTTCCACGGCTCTACAGGTAATTATGCTTGCCCCTGTTCATCTGAGACTTACGGTTGGGGCTTGGATTTGGAAAGAAAAAAATGATCGGCAAACTTCATGGCATGAGTCTCCTCACACTCGGGAGGTTTAATCCAGGTTTGTGTCCCAACTTGCACTTGGAATTCCTTCCCTAACTGCTCTAAGTAATTCCATCTGCCTGGGGGTCCATCCCATCTTTAAGTGCACGGGTAACAAGCCCTTTGTTGGAGGCACATCTTGAGTGGGTTTTTGAAGATGTCTTTCATGTTTAATATCTTTCTAGCATGTCGTCACGGCCTCTCCCATCATGGCAGCTGTATGAGGTCCATCACTCAGTTTCTCTAAGGTATGTATGTGACATGTGATTTGTATGATCTTTATGTGTAATCTGTCTGATATGTGTGTTGTGTATGGCATGAGATGTGTGTGATATGACTGATATGCATGATCTATTTGACGTGCCTGTGAGACATACATTTGATGTATGTATGATGTGTGCTTTGTGTGATGAATATATGTGTGAGCATGTGATAAGTATGATGTAAGTGATGTCTGTCTGATGCACATATGTGTAGAATGTGTAGCTTGTGTGATGAGAATGACATGTGTGTGATATAGTGCATGTGTGATGCCTGTATTTATGATATGTGTAATGTGTCTAGTGCATGTGTGCTGTTTGTGATGTGTATGACATGTATGATGCATGTAATATGTTTGATCAGTCTGCAAAGTATGTGTGATGTGTGTTTATGATGTGCGTGATATGTTTATGATGCATCTATGATGTGTGTGTGATCCATGTGTAATGCATGTGCGACGGATGTGTGTTTATGATGTCTGTGGTATGTGACATACATGTGCAGTGTGTGACATAGATGTGTGATGTGTCTGACATGAGTGTGTGATACATGTGTGATGTGTGGTATGTGCTGCATGTGGTGAGTATGATGTGTGTGATACACATGCATGGGACATGTGATATGTACATGTGCTTATGAGTCTGTGGTATGTGACATACATGTGCAGTGTGTGACATAGATGTGCGATGTGTCTGACATGAGCGTGTGATACATGCGTGATGTGTGGTATATGTTGCATGTGGTGAGTATGATGTGTGTGATACACATGCGTGGGACATGTGATATGTACATGTGTTTATGAGTCTGTGGTATGTGACATACATGTGCAGTGTGTGACATAGATGTGTGAGGTGTCTGACATGATTGTGTGATACATGTGTGATGTGTGGTATGTGTTGCATGTGGTGAGTATGATGTGCGTGATACACATGCGTGGGACATGTGATATGTACATGTGTTTATGAGTCTGTGGTATGTGACATACATGTGCAGTGTGTGACAAAGATGTGTGATGTGTCTGACATGAGTGTGTGATACATGCGTGATGTGTGTTAGTGATGTGTGGAATGTGTTGCATGTGGTGAATATGATGTGTGTGTTACACATGTGTGGGGCACGTGATATGTACATGTGTATTTATGGTGTATATGATGTGTGCCATATGTGAGGTACAAGTAATAACTATCCTATGTCAAGGCTTGCATGGCCAGGGCCTCGCTCTGCCTTGGGCCGGACCCTGCTGCTCCAGCTACTTGAAGATCTGATGTGCTGGGTAGGGCCTTCCCGCCCAGGGCTTGTTTCTTGCAGCTCCCACTCCTGACGGCCTCTTCTTGGCCTCTACTCCCCCCTCCCCGTACCCGGGTTCTCAACTTTCTTTCTCCAGTGTTTCACCCCACTTCCCAGTGTTGTCTCTTTGCCCCTTGGTTGTGCCCCTGATACTGTCTTACTTTTCCTTTTTTTGCCTTTTTCTCCACTGATTTGGAGCTCAGAGTGGGCAAGGAATTGGTTCTGCTTTTTCCAATACTGCAATGTGGCTGGTGCTCAATCAACAGCCAATGAATAGATCAAAGAAGAAATCTACATGGACACTTCTCAAAGCAAGGAATGGAAATGTTTTGTGCCCAAGGGAGGCTCATTACTGAGCACAGAAAAGCTGAGGGATTAAAAACAGGTGGACGGCGTGGTGCTTCCTGCAGACTCAGCTCAGAGGCCCAAGGCCTCCTTCTCCATGGACTGCTGAGCTAGAGGAAAAGTCACTCGACAGACCATAGAAACTATACTTCCCAGCCTTCCTTGCCCAGGGGCACAGTCTCATGTCTCAGTAACAAAAACAGTAAGTAAGTGGATGTTGGGTAATATTTCTGAGAAAGTGTCTTTACAAGTTTGCTGACTCGGCTGGCCAAGGCTCTTTGCTCTGTCCTTGTCATTGTTCTTGTTTTCCCAAACATAGATGTGATGGCTGGTGCATCAGAGGCCATCCTGTGATGATGAGGTAATGTTGAGTATGATCACACTGTTATTTAGTGGTCTCAATGGCTAGTTGTCAAATATACTTACTATCTCAAATGGCTGACCATTGTGAAGATAACTGTTTGGCTTTATTAGATTAAACAGGTCATCTCTGGAGTCTGTGTGCCAAGATTTCAAAAACTATATTGTTATCTGATGATAACAAATACTAGTTACTTTTTGTGGCTGTGACAGAAACACCTCACAAAGACAACAGGGCAGGAAGTGCTTATTGGGTCTCACAGTTTCAGAGGGTTCACCCATGGTCATGTTCTTCTGAGGCTGGGACACCAAGAAAAATGACAGGAAGAGGCCAGAGATATCTGACCCTCAGGGCCCCTATGACCCACCTCCCCTGGTGAGGCCTCACAACCCAAAGTTTTACAACTTCCCCAAATAACACCATCAGCCAGAGACTAAACTTCAAGAACAGGAACTGCCGGTAGGGGGTGGGGTAGCATATTCAGACCGGAACTATGGGGGACCACTTGTTTCACGGATAGACCACTACAATGACCCTACATCAAAGCTATCCAGGTCCCCCAAACAGAAGTTATTACACACATTCACGCTGTGTGAAGAAGACAACTGTAGTCACCAGGGACGACTCTGATGTAGCTCTAGTTTCCTGAGGCAGAGCTGAATGGAAGATGCTGCAAACCAGTCACTTTGCCATGTCTGAAGATGGCTCTTGCAACTGAATGTCAGCTACTTTCTTCTGGATTCACTTTCTCAGAAAAAAGTAGACCATTTTGTCCCTTACCTCCCTTTCATAGGTAATTCTGGAATTCTCCCTGTTGCCACCTCAGCTTCCAGCCACACAGTCATGTGACACTGTGTTCTTGGTAAAATATGGGACAGGAGTGATCTGGGCTGGAGCAGCTGATCTGTGTGGATCAATTAGAGCATTTTCCCAGGACTTTCAAAATGGAGCCAAGGTCTCTTTCTGAATGGTGGAAACTGAGTTGCATAAACTCAAGAGCTTTAGCTGGTTTTACCTGAGGATTTATTTAGTAAGAGAAAAAGAAATCTAGAAGCAGAGAGACAGAAGAAGGAAATATAAGACTGTGTGTGAGAGAGAGAGAGACAGAGAGAGACAGAGACAGAGAGACAGAGAGGGAGAGAAAGAAAGAGGGGAAGAGAGGGTGGAGCAGAGGGAGGGAGAAGAAGCCACTGTGCCACGGACTCCCTAGGTCCCCTCAGCATGGTTCAGAAGCCAGTTCCAAACCATTCCCACTTTTTGACTCTTCGTAAATTCCCGAGGCTTCTTCTAAGAAGCATGCTTTTCATACAAAATAGCTGGAACCCACATAGACCTCTAAATAAACGCTCAGAATTTTAAGAACAGTCAATGATTTGTAAGCTGTTTCTCCAGTCATATCTCTATGTATTATGTAGCTATCATCTATATACCTGTTATCTATCTGCCTATCTGTCAGCAACTTTTTCATTGACCTTCATTCCTCTGTGGGCTCTGAGGCTGCATTTCGTCCCTCAGGGACTCACACTGAGCAGCAGAGGGGGATGTGCCCTGTAGTGACAGGTCAGATCATGTCACCTCTACCCCTAGGAAGCAGCAGTGTCTCCATCCACAGGGCAGTCAGACTAGACTTCAGAATGCTGGGCAGTGTTCTCAGGGAGATGAGTCATTAATCAGGGAAGACTGTAGGCCCTTCCCCCAACCACCTTCCTCCAGAGTCACCAACCCATTCATGATCAAGTCTGACAATGCTCTCATAGAAGAACCCTGTTGTGAAACAGTCACCAGGGCTCATGGATCAAATGGTCATCCTCCTCAGGAAGCTCCTTCCCCTCCGTTAAGAGCCTGCTCCAACTCCACAGCACCTCAGGCAGCACCCACTCCAGGATCCTTCCCCCACAGAGATGTCAGTGATTAAGAGCACTGGCTACTCTTGCAGAGAACTTGGATTTGGTTCCCAACAGCCACATGGTAGCTAACAACCGTCAGTAACTCCAGTTCCAGAGGATCTGCTGCCCTCTTCTGATCTCTGTGGTCATTGCATGACATGCTTGAACACTTACATGCATGACATGGGTGCACACTTACATGCAAGCAGGCAAAACATCCATACACATAAAATAAAAATAATAAATTAAAAAAGAGCTTTTGGAATTTTTAATAATTTTATTTATTATTTTTATTTTTATTTTATTTTATGTGTGTGAGTGTATTGCCTGCATGTGTATAAGTGCACCCATGTCATGCAATGCCCACGGAGGGCAGAAGAAGGCATCAGATCCCTTGGAACTGGATTTACAGATGCTTGTTAGCTGCCATGTGGGTTCTGGGAATCGAACCTGGGTCCTTTGCAAGAGCAGTCAGTGCTCTTAACTGCTGAGTCATCTCTCTAGCCCATAGAGCTTTTGGACTTAACATATGCACTTCTTTACATCAAAGGATCTCATGCATACACTACAGACTGACTTCTACATCTCATTCCACTAAAGTAATCTCCACTGAGGTCACTAAATAAGCCACCTCCCTGTTACTGTGTATTGTGGGTGTTTTCCAGAGTGGGTCAGGGATTGATGCTGACAGCCACTGTCCTTTTGTTTTCTTTCTTTCTTTCTTTCTTTCTTTCTTTCTTTCTTTCTTTCTTTCTTTCTTTCTCTACCTCTATCTTAATCTATCTAAATTTTCTTTTATTTACTATTTATTTATTCATTTATTTATTATTGAGACAGTATCTGACTGTGTGGCCCAGACTAACCTCAAACTGGTGAGCCCCCTGCCCCAGCTTTCCAAGTACTGGGATTACAGGAGTACCACCACACTCAACTTTCCTCCTCTTAAGACTCTTTTTTCTTCTTTTTTTTTCATGACAAACTAGTTTTTTTCTCATTCTTACATGCCCTCCACCCATATACCAAAATTCCAAAGTCTGAAAATAAATGGTAGGTTAATTCTAGAACCTGTTAAGGGATTTATAATATAAGAGCACAGTTGTTTTCAGATCACAAGGAATGTAACATTAATGTTGCTCAGTTTGCCTTACAACTAGGTAACTGGTGCTAGCATCCACAGATGAGGGATACCATTCCTCATTTGTTTTTCTGGGACTGTGTTACTTCACTTAACATAGTATCTTCTAGTTCCATCCATTTACCTGCAAAGTTCATGATGTCATCTTTCTTCACTGCTGCATAGAACTCCATTGTGTAGATGTACCACATTTTCTCTATCCACTCATTGGTGGAGGAGCACTTGGGTTGGTTCCAGCTCTTCGCTATGTGAAGAGGGCTGCAATAAACATGGCTTTGCATGTATCTCTGTGGTAGGATGAGTCTTGTGGGTATATACCAAGGAGTGGTATGACTGGGTCAGGTGGTAGGCTCATTTTGAGTCTTTTAAGGGTTCTCCACACTGCTTTCCACAGTGGTTGTACAAGTTTACATTCCCACTAGCAGTGGATGAGTGTTCCCCTTTCCCCATAACCTCTCCAGCATTTAGTATCATTTGTTTTCTTGATCCTAGCCACCCTTATCAGAGTGAAATGATATCTTAAAGTGGTTTTAATTTGCATTTCCTTAATTATTTAGCAATGTTGAACACTTTTTAAGATGTTTCTCAGACATCTCTATTTCCTCACTTGTGAAGTCTCTGTTCAGCTCTTTACTCCATCTTTTATGTGAGTCATTTGTTTTCTTTCTTCTTTGTTTTTTGAGTAGTTTATATATTCTGGAAGTTAATGCTCTGTCAGATGTATCAGTGGTGAAGGTTTCCTCCCACTCAAGACTCTTTCTTTTGAAAAAAAAAATAACCCAGATAAAATTTGTGTCATGTAAGAGTGACAGCCCTAAAGTGGCAGTGGGACATTTGTGGAAACATTTGTATGTTTCCTTTAAAGTGACAACCATTTAATTTATTGAAGTAATAAAAACTTAGAAACATGGGGACTTACTAATAAAATTTTGAAGCCTATATGGAAAGTGATATAACATGTCCATGAATGGGAAAATTAATATTGAAAGATGATACCACCTCTCAATTATAGGATTAATTCAATTTCAACCAAGCTATTTATTTATACAATCAAAAAGGTCATTGGTTAAGTACTAAAGTTTATTGCTAAGCATTAAATGTTTTCAACATTTTTAATTTTATTTATTATTTTTTATGTGTCTGAGTGTACTGTCTGCATGTAGGTTGGTACACCCATGTTGTGCAATGCCACAGAGGTCAGGAGAGGGCGTCAGATTCTCCTGGAACTGGAGTTAAAGACGGTTCTTAGCCCCCATGTGGGTGCTGGGAATCGAACCTGGGTCCTCTGCAAGAGCAGTCAGTGCTCTTAATCGCTGAGCCATCTCTCCAGCCCCAAATGTTGAAAAAATTTAAAAATTCATTTGAAAACCAGATGAGCAGGACATTGAAGATATTGTGAAAAGAATAAAAATTAGGGGCTGGAGAGATGCTCAGAGGTTAAGAGCACTGGCTGCTTTTGCAGAGGACCCAGGTTCCATTCCCATAACCCACATGGTGGCTGACAACCATCCGTAACTCCAGTTCTAGGGGATCCATCGCCCTCTTCTGACCTCCATGGGCACTGTAGGACACAGGTGAACTTAACACATATGCAGGCAATACACTCAGACTCACAGAATAAAAAATAAATAATATTTTAAAAGAATAAAAATTGCAGATGGACCAGAAGAAAACTCAGAGCACAGTTATTAATGAAGCTGCGGTGAGTGACAGAGCAAACAGAGCAGTGGTAGATTTCAGATCTTTGCGAAAATAAATTTGCTAATCCATTTCTGAGCAGTAATTTAAGTATTTAACCACAAAAAGATATGTATATTATATCATGTAAAAATAATATTCTAAATCAAGAATTACATACAAAAATGGAAAGACTTGAGCAGAATATTAAGAAGCTGTGTTTCCAGGGTAGAAATGAGGTTTCTAAATTCAAATGCAAATGAAACTGCTAGAGATAGCTGGGGGTGGGGGTGAAAGCCCAACAGGACTGAGGAATAATGACACCTCCCAAAGTAACTATAATCAAAAGTTATGGGTAAAAGTAGGCAGGGTATCTAGTGTATAAAGCTGTACTATCTTCAAACTCTGCAGTGGCTGACACATCAGTAAGCAAAAGCGAAACCCTCAGAAACAAATACTCAAAGACTCAGCGCAGCTGATGCACAAAAGAAATACGTGCAGGGTGCGGAGTGCTCATTTGTAGTCCTGTGTTCCAAAGGCTGAGGCAGGAGGACTGAGAGCTCAAGGCCAGCCTTGCCTTCCAAGAACAACTGTCTCAAAGCATCAACAACCACAAAGAATTACTGACAACTGACACACTAATGGAGTCTGTTTAACATCATAATAATTGAAAACAACAACTTAGGGCTGGGAGATGGCTCAAAGATTAAGAGCATCTATTGCTCTTAGAGAGGATGGAGGTTCAGTTCTCAGCACCACACTGTAGACTCAGCACAGCTTCAGGAGGGTCGTCCACCCCGTAACCTTCAAGTACCTGCACACACACACACACACACACACACACACACGCACACACGCACGCACACACACATATAATTAAAAGTAAAAATGTAAAAACCACAACTTAAAACAATATACTACCTTATCAATTTTTTAGTATCTATTAATTCTTTTGAGAATTTCATATCTGTGTATTATGAATTTTCATAATCCCCCATTACCACCTGTTTTATCAAATTCTGAGTCAACTAAAACTTAAAAATATACACTCTGAATACTGCTGTTAGCAGTTTAAATGAATCAATCAGTAGTGTTTAATGTATTCTCTGTTTTAAACCACACACTCCACACTTTCAGGAATTCTCCAACATGAGAAAACTATCTGAGATGTCCACAGACACTCTGACATCACACACACTGACATACACAGATGCCCCCCCCCCATTATTTACTTTAAACAGGCACAAGTCGAAAATAAGCAGGTTTACAAATGCCCAACTACATTAAGCTTGCGCCCAGAACAGAACCACGGCACTAACAGTGTTGGTAAAATAGAGACCTGCTCACAGTACAATGCGGGGAACACAGGAAGTCAGACACAGGGAAAGAAATGCAGTGTTGTCAGTAATTTTTCTGGAGGGTAAATTGATAAGTCATTGAATTTACTATCTTTTCTAGCATGCTCTTTTCCACCAACAGAAAGGTGATTTTTGTACTTTTTCTTTAACCAAATGCATAATGATTGTAAAATAACCCCGTGGAGTTGATACCCAGTGGCCGTCATCCCTCGGTTTGTATCATGACCCCAGGAGGAAGAGGCCGGTATATATTCTTCCAGAAATTTCTCAAGATATTTACATTTAGGAATGCACATGGCAATTATTTTGTTAACAGAGCAAGAAAGTTACTTAATGGGAAAGGTTAGGGAGTAAGAAGGAAATTTTAATAAAATTTCCAATAACTGAAATTCAGAAGGAAGGCTTGGCTGTTATTTCAGTGTAAAATTATTCACTTCACCTTTTAAACCGCCCCCCCCCCCAAGGGGAAAAAAAACTACAGAGGAAAAGATTTTTTTTTTTTTTGAGACAGGGTCTCCCTGTAGCTCTGGTGTCCTGGAACTCACTTTGTAGACCAGGCTGGCCTTGAACTCACAGAGATCCCCCTGCCTCTGCCTCTGCCTCCCAAGTGCTAGGATTAAAGGCATGAGCCACCATACCCGGATGGAGGAAAAGATTTTAAAATTGGGAGTAGCCCGCAAGGGAAATGAAAAACTCAAATAAATTAAAAGTCAAGCACCTTCTATCCAGGAGTTTCCATCAAAAAATGTTTGGGGGCTGGAGAGATGGCCTAGCGGTTAAGAGCGCCGACCGCTCTTGCAGAGGACCCGGGTTCGATCCCAGCACCCACATGGCGGCTGAGAACCGTCCGAAACTCCAATTCCAGGAGAACTCCAGTTCCAGGGGAATCCGAGACCCTCTTCTGACCTCCGCGGCATTGCACGACACGGGTGCACAGATCTATCTACATGCAGACAGTACATTCATACACATACAGAAATAAATAAAATAAAATAAAATAAAAATAAATTAAAAAAAAACTTAAAAAAAATGTTTGGCACTGGCGATCTTTTACTGTGTTTCAAGGCGGGCATTGGTGTGGGTGAGACAAAGTACGGTAGGAACTCGAGTTACGTCTAAGCGCAGGGGGTGGTGGGGAGCCTGACACGGGGCACACACACCAGGCAGGAGGGGCTTCCGGGCACCAGCCTGGCGTCTGCTGGCTGGCTGCCTGCCGGGATGGGCAGCAGCTGAGGGTCAGGATAGGCACCTCTAATCCCGCTCTACTTTTTGAGTAGCTCAAGAAATGACCTCTAGCGAGATCCGGCCCTTGTTCTATCCTGCAACTAGATTTTTCTTACAGAAAATAAATTAAAAAGGTGTGACCTTGCTGAAGGCTTGTGAGAAAATGAGGTACACTTGTCACCAGCAGAGGAGCCTATTTGTTCAATTTGAAAGGCTGCTGCTTTGCTCCGATTAGAAGTTAAGATAAAGGCCAGGATGAAAAGCCGAGGAACATTTCCAACGGAGGAAATTAAAGAGCTACATTGGAGATCCTTTCAGTATTACAGTGGGCTTTTTGTCTGGCCTTTATCGGGCTCCATCAGCCACACCTTGTCCCTGTGCTAGAAGCTCTCTCTCCTCTAGGACACAAAAGACTGCCTTGTCGAGAGAGGATGAGAACCCCTTAGCAGATAGCAATCAGCAGCGTCCACCCCTCTAAGGGGGAGGGGAGTGTAGGTCGCAGGAATGAAAATACTCACACACCCCCCACCCCCAATCCAATCCCTGTGTCAAAAGACTCAAAGTCATTTTACGTCCACTCGGGGGATCCAATCCACAGCTTCCAAGCTTCTATGAAAATACATGTTTCACACCTTGGAGAAGTTCTCTAAAAACCTTTCAACTTAAATGGGCACCGAAATGCCCCTTGCTTCCATAAGTTAGCAAAAATTCTCACCCCACAGAAGAATAAAGTAGAACAAAAAACAAAACCCAATTCAGCTTCTGTGGATTTTCTTTTAATTAAAATTTTTGATTTATGTATTTTATGTGTATGAGTGTATTGCCCGTATGTAAGTACACCTGTGTCCTGCAATGCCCATGAAGGACGGAAGAGGGCATCAGATCCCCTGGAACTGGAGTTAAGGATAGTTGCTAACCACCTTGTGGGTGCTGGGATTTGAACTGAGGTCTTTTGCAAAAACAGCCAGTTCTCTTAACAGCTGAGTCATCTCTCCAGCCCCATGTTTATTTTATAGGCATCTTTAACAAATAGTTTTTATCTATTTATTTTAAATTTTTTAATGTGTACGAGTGTATTGCCTGCATGTGTGTAAGTGTACCTGTGTCATTCAGTGCCTGTGAAGGTCAGAAGAAGATATTGGATTACTCTGGACCTTGAGTTAAGGATGTGTGTGGCGGGAACTGAGCTCAGGTCCTCTGTAAGAGCAGTCAGTGCTCTTGACCGCTGAGCCATCTCTCCAGCCCTTATAGGCATGTTCCAGCATGACTTCTGGTGTGCGAAGGGATAGCTCTTATGAGCCAATGCTCGGTTCTGCTTGTTTCAGTCTATACCGACATTCTATGCCAGGATTCTCCTTATATACTGAGGGTCCAGACCCATCAACTAGAATTTAGTGTTCTTGGTTAGACAGGCCCCAGTAGCCTTCAGCTCTCAGCTGTCCACTCTGTCCTTTGTCTTCATTTGTCATCTAGAGACTCTGCTGTGTGGGAGCGGTCCTTACCTTACAAGTATTGGTTGAAAGAAGGCACCAAGTACTGTGGAAACCAATAGAACGAAATCATCCCAATCAGGTACCTTCATCTGGACCTGGCTTTCAGCAGGAATGAATCCAAGATGCTGGACTTCTGAAAGCCCAGCAGCAGAGATGCTGTGCAGGGTCACCTGGGACGCCCAGCAGAGCCTGGCAGCCGACTTTAACTCAGGTTGTCCACGGGCCTGAGAGTGACTATGTTCCTCTCTGGTGGACACCCTTGGTTTGCACCCAGTGTCCGGTCATGCTTCTCAAGCTCCCAATGGAGGCTGGAGTCTTCACACGGTTTCAAACTCTTTTTCTTCTTTTTTAATTTTTTTTAATCTTTTTTTTAATTTTATTTATTTCTGTATGTGTATGAATGTACTGTCTGCATGCAGGTCTGTGCACCCGTGTCGTGTAGTGCCGCGGAGGTCAGAAGAGGGTGTCGGATTCCCCTGGAACTGGAGTTCTCTTTCGGATGGTTCTCGGCTGCCATGTGAGTGCTGGGGATCGAACCTGGTTCCTCTGTAAGAGTGGTCAGCGCTCTTAACCGCTAGGCCATCTCTCCAGCCCCTCAAACTCTTTTTCTTCTAAAGTTAGGTCACTCACTCTGTGACTTGCCACCAACAACACTCACAAATACACCTTTAAAGGCACAGCTTACTCTGCATCTATTTATTTATTTTTATTTATTTTCCCAATGTATATTTTTATTGAATTTTTGTGTAGTTCATACAATACATTTTAATCACATTTAGACCTCCCCATCTACACCCCCTCTAGCCTGCCCACAAGATTTCACATATTCTGTCTTATTATGTTCAAACCTATCCAGTCAAGTTTGTGTACCCAGCTGTCTCTTGGTGTGAGTTCATCACTGGAGCTGGTCAACCTATCTGTCACTCTCTCAAGGAAGACCAACTTTCTCCCTCACTCAGCAGTGATCAGCTACCAATAGTTACTCAGCTAAGGTTGGGGCCTGCTCCGCATTGCCTGGGTTCTATTCTGGGTTTTTCTGATTGAGTTTGCGTGGATCACCATTGCTGTGGGATCATAAGAGCAAGGTCCCAGGAGCCTCTACGGCTGTTTCCTTATGGTCATGCACTGCCCCTGGCTCTTAAAATCTTCTGTAAAGAACCTGAGCCCTAGGTAAATAAAGTTTAATATAGGAGTTTTATCCAGGGACACACTCTGTAGTCTCTTATTCTCTACACTTTGGCCAGTTGTGGCCTTCTGTGTTCTTCACCCTCTGTTGCATGAGTTGAGAGCTGCATCCATAATTACTTTTTAAAGAATATCCACTTAGAATACATCTCTCCTGTCTCTCCTCTAACCCAAACTCTGTCCTTTCATTTAACAACTATTTATTGATCCATTATGCACAGGGCCCTTCTATTTGGTGCCAGCGATTAAAAGCTAGGCAGAAGCATGTGTGATGTGTTTCTTGGTGATAGGAACACCTTAAAACCATATTATTAAGTACTGATATTGACAAGATGCCATGGCAGCAAATGCTAAAAATGTATGTTGCTGGCCTGAATTTCACAGAGAACTACCTGCCTCTGCCCCCCAAAAGCTGAGATTAAAGGCATGAACCACCATGCCCAGCCTCACTAAAAATGTTTTAAATTAAATTTTAGAAGAGAAAAATTCATGCTGACTTTTGTTTCTAATTCTTTAATTTTTAAAAATTTATTCGTTAATCTATATGTGTTTTGCTTACGTGTGTGTGTGTGTGTGTGTGTGTGTGTGTGCGTGCGCGCGCGCGCACGCGCGCGCGTGCTCTTCTCTTCTGTACAAGGCCAGAAGAGGGCATCAGGTTAGCCACCCTGTGGGTGCTGAGAACCAAGCCTACATCCTCTGGAAGAGCAGCTAGTGCTTTTAACCACTGAGCCATCTCTCCAGCCCCTGTTTCTGATTCCTAAGTCCTATGGCCTTGGAGGGAAGATGTCCTCTCTATCTCTCCCTCTAGAGCTTGCAGGAGTTCAGTGCATCTTTGAGGTGTGGACTAGTTTGCGTGGTGCTGGAGAATTCCCTATGGAGAGAGAGCCTGGCACTTCCTCAGTCTCTCTCTGTCATGACTGCTGATCTTCGGCAGATCCTCCAAAGTCTGTTGTGAGTCCTGGAAGCAGAGCACAGCTCTCAAGTGCCTTCTGGTTTATCAAGAAAGACTTAGCTCTGCTCACTCTGGCAACAGTGTTGAGCGAAAACACTAAGTTACTTGATAATGCATTAGGGAAAAAAAAATCCGTGTTAATGGGGTACAGCAGTGGGGCTGTTTTCTCATCCTGGTGGGAAAGCTGGAACCTTGCATGGCCATTTATCTGCACAACTGACTCTATGTCTCTGGACCCTGGTTTACTTATTTGAAATGTACCTTATCTATTTTTTTTTAATTTTTATTTATTTTTATGTGTATGAATGTACTGTCTGCATGCAGGTCTGTGCATCCATGTCATGCAATGCCAAGGAGGTCAGAAGAGGGTCTCGGATTCCCCTGGAACTGGAGTTAAAGACGGTTCTCAGCCGCCATGTGGGTCCTGGGGATCGAACCTGGGTCCTCTGCAAGAGCAGTCGGTGCTCTTAACCACTACGCCATCTCTCCAGCCCCACCTTATCTATTTATAATACCTCACTCTATTGCAAAGATCTGGTAGATAGCAATGTGGCTGTGCTCACCTGGTGAGTTCAAAGTGATCTGGCCTGCTTTCCTATTCTCTTAAAAATGCTGAAGGGACCAGAGGGAAGCTAGTTTCTGAGCAGGTTCACCATTCCTATGACAAACATATTAAGCACAAGAATGGCCAGTGTCACATCCCCCTACCCTTTTAAGGCAGTATGTTTTAACTGCACAAAATAGTGGTGTGTGACATTTTCATACATGCATCTATATGCCTTGATTTCCATCTCTCTCCTGTAATTTCAATGAAGCCTTCTATACAAAGGGCTGGGAAGTGCGTGGGTTTCAGGGTGGTGATCTGGAAGCAAGTTCCCTAGCTGAGCCTACACAGAAGGATAGACCAGCAGAGAAGTAGAGAGAAGAGGTAAATCAGAAGGACCTCACCAGAATATAGAGAGAAGTAGGATGAAAAACAGGCAAAGCCAAGTAAACAAGCCAGCAGCCACTCCCTCCCCTCCCATGAAAGATTAGGAGCCCCCCCCCCCCCACCAAGAGAGCTCCTAAGAGACAGGATTCCTCTGCTAACTTCTGGGTGAGAGTAAAAAGCCACAATTGGAGGGGTTGCTCCTTCTGGAAGCTTCCAACACTAACATTCCAATCGAGATCCTTCACAAACAGTTAAACAATAATTGCCTAACAATTTTAGTTTGGAGGCTATCATTTTAAGAAAAGAACTTAGCCTCTCAGCACATTCTTCTTTCCAAATATTCTCCCTAAATAAATGTACCACACAGTATGGCTTCTCAAGAAAAACAATTTGTCTATTGAATGAAGTCCAAAAGTCTTATATCAGCAAAACCATCTCTAGGCCTGACCTCAGTGGGTTTGTAGTATTTAGCATTCTGAGTGTGTTCATTGCTTGGCTGCATGCAAGAACAAGAAGGGAATGATACTAACACACCAGGAATCTAGTCATCAGAAATACCTGGTCCTTAAACCTTCTAGTGACAAGGACGAGGAGTATCGTACCCTTGGAATATTGCTAAGCATCCTGAACAGTCTCAGCATCCAGCAGGAGCTGCTCTGGCCGAGCTGCAGGCAGAGGCTGCATGTCAGTATCTCCCCTGACATTGATCTTTGCAGCCCTCCGGGTTCACTTCTGTTATGTATCCAGGCACTTGGCGTGCCATAGCATTTAATAACCATTCACATCATCACCAGCTCCCAGCTTGCAGCCCATGTTTCTGTCTCTGTTTCATTGGTGACTGAAATCAGATGTATAATCTTTGCCTCTTGACATGGACAATAACAATACAGGCCGAGTAAAATTCACCCCACATGCTTCAAAAATTCTACGACTTTAGATTTTCACATGTGTTTGTGTATGTTACAAAATATCTTAGGGGCTGAAGAGATGGCTCAGCGGTGAAGAGTACCCACTGCTCTTGAAGAGGACCCGGGTTCGATTCTCAGCACTCACATGGCGGCTAAGAACCGTCTTTAACTCCAGTTCCAGGGGAATCCGACACCCTCTTCTGACCTCCACAGCATTGCACGACACAGGTACACCAACCTACATGCAGACAGTACATTCATACATATAAAAAATAATAAATAGAAATGTGGAAAATTTTATAAAATATATCTTAGAGATGATACCCAAACCTAAACAGGAAATCTATGCATGGTTCATACACACCTCATTCACAGAGCCTCAGTGTGATTTTATGCAATACTTTCAGTGTATCTGTGTTTTGACTCTGACCTATCTATGAGGTCAGGTGTGGAACATTCAATGCTCAAAAGCCTTCATATTTTAAATTGGATATGATGTCACACCCATATAATCCCAACACTCTAGATGTTGGGGCAAAGGAACCAAGAGTTTGAGGCCAGCCTGAACTACATACTAAGGCTATGTCTCAGAAAAATGTCTCAGAGTTTGGAGTAGGGATGCTCCGCAGTGTGACCATAATACTCTAACTACTTGGGATACTTTATGTATTTTAAGTCTTTTTTCATTTGTTTGTTTTTTTCGAGACAGGGTCTCCCTGTAGCTCCAGCTATCCTGGAACTCACTCTGTAGACTAGGCTGGCCTTGAACTCACAAAGATCCGCCTGCCTCTGCCTCCCGAGTGCTAGGATTAAAGGCGTGCGCCACCACAATCTGCTCTAAGTCTTACTTATATGACCCTCTGAGCTTGGCACTGTTACTTCTCTACTCTTCCATTTGAAATAATGAAGCTTAGAGGAGTCAAGTGTTTCCCCAAAGTCCAGGGTCTATAGGTAGGAAAATGGGCAGGACTCATTTGAAGGCTGGGCCTCTCTCCATGTTAGCTAAGCTCTAGGCTGGTGGACCTCCTGCCAAAGAAGATCTGTGTTCAATGTTCCTGGACTTCTTAAACATGCTTCCACCTGCCATGGTCAACCGCAGTAAGAACAGATCAGGTAGACTGTGTATCCCCACCTCACCTTCATTCACTCACTTCTTTAGTTCTCTCCCTTGTAACCAGGTAAGATGCATGCTGAATAGGTACTAAAAACTATAGCTACCAAGCTAAAGCTTGCTGTAGGACTCGTATGTAAATATACATTGCAAATTTGACTGACACGTTGAGCTACAATTTTGATTTAACTAATAAATAATGTCTTTGTTTCATTTCTGCTGTTGTAATAAAATGCCCTGGAAAAAAAATTTGGGGAGAAAAGGTTTATTTTCACTGACAATTCCAGATTACAGTCCATCACTGCAGAGAATTCCTGAGTGTGGGAACCTTGAACAGCTGGTCACGGCACAGCCACAGTTCCAGGCTCAGGAGTGGAGAGAAGGAATGCAGGTGTGCTTACTGCTCAGCTGAGGTTCTCTGTTCTTATACAGTCCAGGACCCAAACCTGGACTCGTACTCCACAGTGGGTTGGGTCTTCCCACCTTGATTAATTCAATTAAGAAAAAAAAAATCCCTGACAGGTATGCCCACAGGATGGCCTGATCTAAGCAATCCCTCCGGAGACTCTCTTCCCTGGTGATTCTAGATTGTGTTGAGTTGACCATTAGAATTAATCATCATGAACAGTTTTTATTTGAGAAGATTAAAAATGATTGATTGCCACCAGGACAGCCAGTCCGACGAGGACTGTGAACGAGTCCAGCCATGGGCACAAGGCTGGAGTGGAACAGTGGACAGAACAATTACTGGATTGTTGCCTTGACCCAAATAAGTGCTAAGGGTGCTGCTGTGAAAATCCAGTAACATATGACAATAAGACCCCATAACAAAAGAGGCCAGAGAGCAAAGAGGGGGCACAGGAAACCATCACAAGACAGGCAAAGCTGCAAGCTTGTTCATAAAAGGGGCCCAAGTCTGGCTACACTGGCTCAGTCCTTGCTGGCTCTGTGTCAGCTGTACTCCGTGTAGAGCCCTGGCCTTCAGGTTTAGCTGGCCTCAAACTCCATCCTTCTGGACTATGGCCAGTGCTTTCCCCAAGGTCCTGGAAGTGTAGGGGGCAGCTCAGTGGTTCTGCTTCCCCTCACTGTTTCTGTGGTAACTATCTTCCTAATCACTCAGTGCCACCCTCCACCTCCTCTCAGGGCTCCTCCCCAGCACTATTCCAAGGAGAATCTTCCACCCTAAAATGAAACCCAGTGAGAAAGCTCTTTCTCCACTTGGTGATTTGGGGATGGTCTGGGAATGGCTGAGCTGTGGCCAGCAGCACAGGGGTGGGATCCAGTGTGCTATGCCAGGGAACCTTGAAACAATTCTTCATCACACATTTTTCCTTCACTTTCTTTCCTCAGAACCCCGTATTCATTGTTTTTCATGGCTTTAATCTAACAGAAGGAACTTGAAAGAAGAAAGATTTATTTCGGCTCATGGTTTCCAAGGATTTCAGTTCATCCTGGACCTGGGAAGGGCAGAGTTCAAGACAGGAGGAATGTGTGGAGAGGTGAACATCATGGCAAAGCAGGAAGCAGAGAGGGTGCAGGAGCCAGGGGCATGGATATAACTTTCCAAGGCTTGCTCCTAGTAACCCACTTGCACCAGCTGGGCCCCACCTCCCAAAGGGTACAAGAGCTTGCCAGCATAATGCCCCCAGGCCAAGCATTCCAAGCATGAGCCTGTGGTGGTATTTCCAATTCCAACTGTAGCAAGCTCCTTTCAGCAAAGTGAGATTTCTTTTTTCTTTTTTTTTTACTGTTTGATTTGGGTTGGATTTCTTCAGACTAAACGTTTAGGTGATAGTCTTAATAGTAGTTTCTTGTTCCCTCCTCAAACACCTGTGAACACTTCTCCCTTTAGGGCTTCACTGCCAGGATGACAATGGAAGCAGCCAAGAGTGGCCCGGAGCTGGTACATATGTGACTGTAAACAATACATTATCAGGTGCATAGACAGCCACTCCATCCCTTAGGGGTTGGCAAATTCACTGTTCCCACACAGTAGAGTCAAGTCCTTTCCAATCAACTTCCATCCCCATACAAGGACTTATTTGACTGACATAAGTTGTTTTCTTACTCTGACTCATGTTGTAATGAAGACATTTCTGAGTTCTGTAACTTTGGTTCCTAAAATGGAGATTTGGAACTTTGTGGAGGATGGCCGTTCTTCTTTCTTGAGCTTTTCTTTTAGACCTAGTTTTGTGTATTCCAATTGCAAAGTCTCAAGTTTCTAAAACACTCTCTCATAATTATCACCAAACAAATGCAACGATTCCACAAAGCCCAAACATGTGTCACATTAATTCTTTCAACTAAACTGCTTTCATTTTTCTTGGACTCTAAGCAAAATGGACCAAAAGCAAAGTGTTTGATAAAATGACAGGTGGAATTCCATCCAATTAAGACATAAATATTTTTCCAGAGGCTAAACCGACTGCAAAATAATAATCCTCACTCAACACATCTTTACATGTCTTTGGCAAAACACCTGTCTAAAACTGTTAACACTAAATATTTTGGGGGCTCTGTACTTCAAAGACATCCCTGCAAACGTCAAGCATTGTTAAAATGTTGAAGTAATTTTGGTTAAATGCTTCTGTGACAACTGTCGGACCTGATTTGTTTTAGCTGAATACGTTTGGAATATTGCTTGGAATCTGTGAGTTGGTCATTTGCCAAAAGATGAGAATTGGGCTGAAGTCTAAATAATTGCATGCATCAAAGAAATGAAAAAAAAAATGGAGGGACTCTGAGTATTTTAAAAATGCAATTTATCTTCTAGGTTGGAAACTTCAAAGTACAAAAGTATCCAGTTAGAAGTTATTCTGATTCTTGGCCAAATTCATCTGGAAAGTCACACCTAAGTTTCTTATGGAGGGAGGAGAAGAGTATAAAGTGCAATGATGAAGCTAGTGATGGAGGGCTGGAGAGATGGCTCACTAGTTAGGAGAGCTTGCTGCTCTTGCAGAAGACCAGCACCTATGTTGGATAGCTCACAACTGCCAGTAACTCCATCTCCAGGATCCAATGCCCTCTTCTGGACCCTATGGGCACACTCAGGTGTACATACCTACACATGGACATATAACTAAATAAATAAGTAAACAAACAAAAACAAATCTTAAAAAAAAAGAAAACCAGTGATTGAGCAATCGCACAAAATTAGGATGTTCCATAGAATTTCTAATTGTTTATTGAGTCCTAATAATTTTTTTTTTTTTTTTTTTTTTTTTGGTCTTTTTTGATACAGGATCTTCCTGTAGCTCTGGCTGTCCTGGAACTCACTATGTAGACCAGGCTGGACTTGAACTCACAAGAGATCTGCCTGCCTCTGCCTCCTGAGTGCTAGGATTAAAGGTGTGTGTCACCACACCCAGTAAGTCCTTAATTTTAAAGACTCACAGAAGACACAGTAGTGAACATTCATGTTCTTCCCTTCACACAAAAAGAAATGTTCCTAATTTTCAGAGAGGTAAATTGAGACTCAATCTTAGCTAACAGATGTGCTGACTACAAAGAGCTTAGAAGTTTAGAATGGGGTGGAGAGATGGCCTAGCAGTTAAGAGCGCCAACTGCTCTTGCAGAGGACCCAAGTTCGATGATCCCCAGCACCCACATGGAGGCTAAGAACCGTGTGTAACTAGAATTCCAAGAGAACTCCAGTTCCAGGGGAATTCAACACCCTCTTCTGACCTCCGCAGCATTGCACGACACTGGTGCACAAACCTACATGCAGACAGTACACTAGTACACATAAAAAAAAAAGAAGTTTAGGATGAAGGCTGGATAATGGGAAGGTGCTTATGAAATGCCTCAGCTCATAGGGGAAGAGGGAAACAATGTCAACGGGGTGGAGTGAGATCAGTAGTGGAAGCAAGGTTAACTACATAATTACTATTGGAACTTATTAAGCATTTTACATATATTTTTGCATTTATTTTTGTGGCAACCTATGCAATTACTATGATTATCATAATACAGGTTAAATCTCTAAGCAACTTATCTACACTAAACAGCTAGCAGCTGATGGAATCAAGATGGGGTCTATTCTGCCCAACTTCAAAATCTTTATAATTCTTGATCATATATTGAGCTTCCTTCCAGTGATTCTGACTAGAGCTTGCCTCTGTTCCTAGAATTCAAGAAGCTTGGAAACTCTCAGGAATGATGATTCGGAAGGTCCACATTAGCTAAGGTCTTACCTGAGCTGTACAGTCTAAGCAGACGGTGTTGTTTTAAGGGTATGCTGACTGTGGTCTGGAATTTCCCATGAAACTTCAAATATTCTGTCCCATTGTCCACATACAGTCCCCTATATTTTCCAAAAGATTGTGTGTGTGTGTGTGTGTGTGTGTGTGTGTGTGTGTGTATCTGCATGGTTGGGTGCAAGTACCCAAGTGTCCAGAAGATGGCATCAGATCCCCTTGTGCCCACTCATCATAGGTGATGGGAACCAAAATCTGGTCCTATATAATACCAGTACGTGCTCTCACTGAGCCATTTCTCTAGTCCCAAATATCAGAAGTTTTTAAAAATTACACTTATTTAGTGTGTGTGTGTGTGTGTGTGTGTGTGTGTGTGTGTGTACACCATGGGATGTATGTGGAGGTCAGTGGACAACTTTCTCATTTGTGTTTTCTCCTTCAACCCTGTGGGTTCTGGGGATGTAACTTGGGTCTTCTTTTTCCTCTGTTTTTATTAAGATAAACATTAATTACATCTAATAATGAAAATGAACCCGTTTTATTGTGCAAATTTTGCACATGTGCATAATGTATTTGATCAGATTCACCCTGCCCTCATCCTCTTTTCTCCTCCAGTACTATTAACTCCTGTCTCTTTCCAACAAATCCCTTTTCTACTGTAATGTCTTTAAAAATGTTTTATTTATTATAGTTATTTTATTTGTATGAGTGTATTCTCTGCATATATGTATATAAGTGTACTGGTGCTGTACAGTGCCCATGGAGCTCAGAAGAGGGTTCCCCGGAATTGGAGTTACTTATCTACGGTTGGAGCTGCCATGTGGGTGATGAGAATCCAACTCAGCTCCTCTCCAAGAGCAGCCAGTGTTCTTAACAGCTGAGCCCCCCCCCCTTTTTTTTTTTCTCTTTTTAACCCAGTGAATTTTATCAGTGTGGTTTACAGGAGGCCTTCAACTCCATTATGGCATATGCTCAGAACTATTTTATTGAATGGTTTTTAGATTACAGAACAGTTTTTAGATTAGTCTGAGATCCTGGGAGACTGCCTACACACTTTGGGCCACTCACCCAGTGTATTTTTATTGACTAGTGCTAAATCTAGGTCCTGCCCTGCACCCAATGCCCAGTGGTTTGGTCCAAATAAAATCAGTGTTGAACATGATTATTTTCCTTTGCCAGCAATTTAAGCAAAACGTGTTTTTCTTTCACAGCTTTCCGCAAGAAAGGGCTTCTAAGGATTAGTTTAGTCACGTGCTCACTGTGATCCTCTTGCTCCCACCACCCAGAAATGGAGTGTGCTGATTGGCTAGCCCCGGTTACTTGTCCACCCCTAGCATTGTGAGCACATGATTTCCTGTCTATTCTCAAGAGTAAGAGAAGACTGGTTTCCCACTTAAAGATCCAGGACGTACTGATGACTGACAGTAGTGTTTGCCTTTCCCCACAGACCAAGTCGACAGATGTTCACACACATGCCTCGCGTCTCTCGGACACTAGAGGGCGCCAGGACTAGACTCTATTTCGAACGGGTACCTAGAAGCCGAATCAGTAGGGGGTGATTAGAAGGGAGCCTCGGGGCTGTAGGATCACCTGGGAGACGTTTTTTTAGAGGCATGTTCCTGTTTTCCACCTTGTCCAACTACTCTAAGAGATGATGCTGCAGGTGGGAGCCTAAACGTGTGTTTCAAGCGAAGTCGGTTTAGATCCCAGGAAGATATATCGGTGATTGAGTGTTAAATGAGTTTCACTAAATCCCAGATAATAGCCAGAGGGAGTCTTTAAATCAAACCCATCATGCTGTCACTGCTCTCTGAATTCCTCTCCGTGTCTCTGCACCTTTTGCTACCTTTTGGATGGTGCCTGGTGTTTAATAAATGCTTCTGGGAGGTGAGAGTCTTTTGTGGAAGGCTGCTGTTTCGCCGACAAGTACCAGGAAGATATATGGGTCTTGCAAACCCCCTTGAATACCAGATCCGACAGGCTAGAGCTTGTTAGGAGAGACCTAAACCTGATCATGGAAATATAGTATTTTATCAAAATAAGCAGGATTCCCAAACCTTAAAAGAACACCCCCGCAGCTGCTAAAATACGTATATTTAAAAAGAAGAGGCGGGGGTGGCAAAGTAGAAGAAACAAAGTATTGTAATTTGAGTCCTCGCTCCCGCCTCAACCTCCTCTTTTCTCCTGGCCTTCCCTTCTCTTTCTCTTTTTTTGCTAAATGTCCCCTTGTTAGATCTCCAAACCCAGAGTAATAATGGGAGCCAAAAATCTTTTTAAGTGCTTCCCACCGGGGTGATAGGGTAGGAATCCCAGGAGAGGTCACGCAAGCCCCTTCGCTGGAGAGCCGGTTCCTTGAAACTTGAAACGGCCGGAGTGCTATCACTTCAAGGCACACAGACTAAGAGGATTAAGGTAAGTGTCCCTCCTAAGAGCCTGAAAAAACAAAGCTTATATTTTAACATTACAAAGGAGGGTGCATTTATATGGGTTCTGCAGGAGGGGAAAATATGTGAAGACTTTAGGATTGTTGGGGATGAGAAGGGGCTTTGAGCTCCAAAAAGGCAAATAAGTCATTCCTAGGGAGGGGCAGGGGAGAAGACAACACATTCCTGCAAGATTATCCACTGTTTCCAAAGCCCCACACTCTAATTGAGGTTTAGCCAAAAAGGACAGTGAAGACATATGTGGTGGAACCTCATTAAGCTGAACTTACTGTGATTGGCCCATCAGCGGGACCCGCCTGCTTGACAACAAGGACAGTGCGAAGTATTAGGATAATTAGTAGTTAAGTCAATCTTGCAAAAGAGCTTCCTCATCTTCCACACAAACCAACTTCTTCCCATAACTCCCTAAATCTATTTATAGCAGAATAAGTGGCTTACATTCTCCCAAATCTACCTCTAAAGAAGCTGGATTAAATCAACGATTAAACACAGTCATAAACTGGAGGCCGTGCATGCCTTTAAAGGAGTCTATGAGCTTCTGAAAATAATATACCCATCTGTAGAATTGTACGGTTACCACATTTATTACATCAGACAGATAATCTTTTGTATAGCTCTAACATAATAGACTGATCCCTGTAACAATTGTGTTTCTTTCATTTTCTGATCCATTTTCTCTGGGTAGCCTAGGTGGGCCTGGATCTCACTCTGCAGGCCAGACTAGCCTCAAACTCTGTATCTCCCTGCCTCTCACTTTTTTTTTTTCCAAGCAAAAATGAGGACCTGAGAGATGACTCTTGCCATCAAGACTGACAACCTGAGTTCAATCCTCAGAATCCATGTGGTGGAGGAAAGAAACTCTGCTTACCTGGTGGTGTACATACTCACATTGATACACACACACAGTAAATGAATAAATGTAATTTAAAAAACCAATCGCTATTGTCCCTCCTTCAAAAGAAACTAGATACAGATTGCACAAATAATAGAAACAGTAAACTTTAAGCCAATATACTGGTACACTCCTGTAATCCCAGCAAGGTAAAAGAGGCAGGAGGGTCAGGACTTTAAGACCATCCTCAGCCAGAGAGTTAGTTGAGGCCTGCCTGACCCTGTCTTAATAACACCAACAGAAAAGCAAACTCTAATTCTCCCCCAAAGCAAGTGTCCTCTGGAAGTGTTTCTTGTTTAGACAGGCTGGGAAGCAGAGTCTTTGGACTGTCTTCCTTGTGGTAGGCAAATGGTGCTGCCACAGACTGACAAGAGAACAATGCAAGACAGAGACGCCAGACCCTCCAAGACCCTCAGATGGGCACCTCTCCCATGCTGATAAGGCCTCTGTGGTAGAGGGGATTTGCTGGCTCTGTCTGTGGGACAGGTCACCCATCTCACACTGAAGGCTCTCTCAGTAGCAGAAAACATCATGAAGCCCCTCTCTCCTGTCCAGATGTCTACCCGCTCCCAAACAGACAAGAGCTTACACTGTGGGCTGTATTAGTGATCAACACCAGCATTGAGGCTTTACCCCTTAATTCATTTATTCCAGATTCATGCGTGAAAGTTTCTGCATATGCAAATGATCCTTGTAGGGCCCAGTGTCTCTGGTCTCACTGGATCATAATTAAAATTTTTTTTAAATTTTATTTATTTTTGTATGTGTATGAATGTACTGTCTGCATGTAGGTTTGTGCACCCGTGTCGTGCAATGCCTCGGAGGTCAGAAGAGGGTCTCGGTTTCCCCTGGAACTGGAGTTCTCCTGGAATTGGAGTTACAGACGGTTCTTAGCCACCATGTGGGTGCTGGGGATCAAACCCGGGTCCTCTGCAAGAGCAGTCGGTGCTTTTAACCGCTAGGCTATCTCTCCAGCCCCTGGATTGTAATTTAAAAGGAGCACCTAGACTGCATCTTCAAATCAAGAAATGGGTGAATCATCTATCCCTGGTGTCCTCACCCAGAATAGATGTGGGAAGGCAAGGGGCTTTTGAGACCTCTTCCACAACAGGTCCGCCAAGACCTTGAATTAAGACATTTACCTCATTTTTTTAACTAAATAAACTAAGATAAAGAAATTCTTTTTTTTTTTTTTTGTTTTTTTTTTTTTTTTTTTTTTTTTGGTATTATTGAGACAGGGTCTCCTTTTAGTCCCAGCTGGCCTGGAGTTCACTCTGTAGACCAGGCTGGCCTTGAACTCAGATATCCACCTGCCTCTGCCTCCCAAGTGCTAGGTTTAAAGGCGTGTGCCACCATGCCCGGCAAGAAATTCTTCTTAACAATTTGAGAATGTGCACTTATCAAGGTCAGTGAGGAAAATTAAGACTTGTTGCTGGAAAACAAAGGACATGAGACTATTCAGGAAAGCCTCTTTAGTCTGTTCTATTTCAAACAAGTCCCGTGGGATGTAGGGAATCTAAACACTGGTTCTGATCTCACCAAGGCTCTTCCTAGAATCCTCAGCAGTGAGGTGTGACAGTAGGCAGGACATCTCTATCATGCGCCAAGTGCACATCCTCGCACAGCTTGTCACAGCTTGGCTCAGGGCTGCTGGACAGCTTGGGATGTGCAGAGCTCACTTCAGCTCCCTGGTGAGCAGTGAAGGATTTCCAGTACTTAAACACCAACTCTCATCCAACACAGCTAAGGACTGTTCCTTGGAGACATGAACTTCTCCAGCATCCAGTCCTGTCTGCTGCTTGGACCAAGCCTCCTCTGGCAGCAGGGCAGAGCTCTCAGGTGCAGCGGCTCTGAGCTTCAAAGCAGGAGGCCATGTTCATTCACGGCACCCTGAGTGATACAGAGTTATGGGCAGAGTCATATCTCCAGAGATGTTGAGTCTTCTTCCAGGCAACATTGGTTTAACATCTAAGAAGCCACTGCAGTTTCCAAAAGGAAGTTCACGAGAAGGGTGTTTCCTTAATTGATATCATTCTCCAGCAATGGTCAGTACTGGGTCCTTGTTAGAACACAGCCCTGTGCCTTGAAAGGCCATACCTCCCTGGGACAGAGACATAAGAAGCTCTCTGTACTCTGGCCTAACAGCAGCCCCTGACTTTTGGTCCTAACCAGTACCTGGCTCCTCCCTGATCTTTTACATTGGACTAAACCATGTGATGTAAAACTTCTCATGAGCCTTCTCTCCCTACTCACAAAAAATTTTGAAGTCCAATATTCCCTTCATTCTTGGGTTTTGCTCCAGGGATTCTCTCTAAAGAGGCTCCTCTGGGCTCCCTGATCCCATTTTCCTGCAGTCCTTTTTATGGTGGTTCTCTCTCTCTCTCTCTCTCTCTCTCTCTCTCTCTCTCTCTCTCTTTCTCTCTCATTTTCACTCTTATGAAGCCCCTCTCCAGGTTTTAAAGGGAAGGTTCTTCTTTCCTTCAAGGCCCCCAGGATGTTCGACTACCATTTTTTGTCTCATGTTCTCTCTCCCACCTCTGAGCCCAATCATGACCTTTTGAGGTCTTCCTCCTAGTAATTGCATTATTTTCTGACGAGAACTGTGTCAGCTTCCTTTATTCAGACTGATTGCTGCTGCTTTTATGGTTTATTTTTTAATATTTTCTAATTATGTGTATATGTGTATCTGTGTGTGAGTATGTGTGCACATGAGTGCAGGTGACTTCAGAGTCCAGAAAAAGGTATCATATTCCCCGGAGCTGGAGTTCCAGTAGTTATAGTTAAAGGGATTGTGGTCTTCTGGAAAAGCAGTGAGCTCCGTTAACCTCTTAATGCTTTAGAAAAAGTCATTACTTTTTAATTATTACATTAAAAATCCTGAGGACATCTTGAATCCTTCTAGTTGTTTGATGAAGGAACCTACAAGGACTGGGGATTCCCTTGGGATCTGCTTTGGAATAGTAGAAAACAGGTCATTCATTCCACAGTGGATGATAGCCTTAGACCAAAGCCATCTCACAACTCTCTTCCTCTCCATAAGTCACACTTAGCTCAACCGTGTCGAAGGCAGATGCTTCAACAAGGCTGCCTCAGCCACGGGGATGCTGCATTGGGCCTGGCTTACACAGTCTCACAGGAAGTTTGAACCAAGAAGGCAGATGTTAACAACTTTAAAGTTCAGCATTTTCAGAACATAAGTACTTTTCATAAAGCATCCTTTGGCATAGCAGAGTTACAAGATTGACGGCTGGAAGATTTGCCTTTACCTCTGTTGGTTTTCTACCTCCTGACTCACTTCCCAGGGAAGTGGGTCTGTGCCCCACCGTCACAGCTAGTGCTTCCTGCCCCAAGGTCTCACTCTGTTTCCCCCAACATTTTCCAATTTGAGTGTGGCCTGATGCAGTCAAAGTCAGATGGTAAAACCTCACACAGTTGTTCTGAACTCCTATTGGTGGAGAGAAATAATCTCAACCATAGTGATCACATCTGCTCCTGGGGTGGCCAGAGGGATGGGTTGGCTCAAGTTTTTTCCTTCCTTCTTACACTGGGGCACAGCATACCTCTGACCTCATTGATTTGGGGCTGGGCCATGTAACCTCTTGGATGATGAAAGCATGGATGGGCATGAGACTTTTAGGAAGCTTCAGATTCTTCTTGCGTTCTGGCCTGACCTTGTGCTTTGTCCACCCATGTTGAGGAGGATGTATGGGTGGCCACTGCTGTGATCCCGCAGGCCGATCTGTAAGTGAGCCCATGAGTGACAGATTGGTGCTTTCCTTGGGGAGAGCATGCCACATTGCTGCTACAACATTACCATATCAACATGTTACTTTATTCTATGAAGCAGAGTCTTTAAGAAAATTTTCTTTTATTATTTCTATGCAAATGAGTGTATCACCTGCATGTGTATAAGTCCACCCATGTTGTGCAATGCCCACAGAGGTCCAAAGAGGGCACCAGATCCCCTGGAACTGGAATTATGGACAATTGGTAGCCACCTAGGAACTAAACCCGTCTTCCATAAGGTAGCCAGTGCTGAGCTATCTCTCCAGTCCCAAAGCAGAGTCTCTAGCATTTTTGAAATTTTTTTTAAAATTTCATTTATTTTTGTATGTGTATGAATGTACCGTCTGCATGTAGGTTTGTGCACCCATGTCATGCAGTGCCACGGAGGTCAGAAGAGGGCGTCAAATTCCCCTGGAACTGGAGTTAAAGACGGTTCTCAGCCGCCATGTGGGTGCTAGGGATCGAACCCAGGTCCTCTGCAAGAGCAGCATTTTTTATTCTCATTGCAGCCCAATCTATATGATCTGGGGAGAAGCAGCCTGCCATTCTACTTCTCTTCTTATGGTCGGCACTAATTAACAGTCCACTGTGATGCCCTCCCCTTCGTCAATGGCTCTTGATAGGAACTTTTTCATTCAGTTCCATCTCCTTGTAGTTCTAACCTTTGAACTTCTCACTCTGCTGTGGTTTAATTTGTAATCAAAATTATGAACTAATGAAACAACACACGGTTTGTTTTAATAGGGTGATTTGCTTGTTTGTTTTAAAAATTATGCCAAATTCACGTCTTTTTTTTTTTTTTTTTTTAGTGAAAGCTACATCTTTACTATCACAATTCAAAATGAGACGCCTCCTGGACTTGTTGCATAAAATTAAACCACAACAAAAGAAGCCGAGGCCATTCCACTTTTCATAGGCAGTAATTATTCTTTAACTATTGGAATCTGTCGTCCCTCAGGAACTAATTATCGAAAAGCTCTCATCACACATAGGAAACACACAAACAAATCCTTCAAGCACAAAGAAAATGTTCAACATTAAAGAGCGACATCCAGGAAGCCATGGCAAGCAGTTGGCCCAGCTAATTATGAATCTGATTTTTGGAGAGGTTGCATTAAATAATTATGACGCCTATTCAGAACACGAATAGCACAGCTTTTGAATGACTTTAATAAAGATCTAGCTGCAAGAAAAAAAAATGTTCTAAGAACCAAACTACAAAAATCACATTGCAACAAGGCCTGGGAGAAATGTAAGAGATGTTTTAAATAGAAACAATTTCAGGTATCATAGTCTATGTATTTACCATGCCTCACTGTGTACAGCACATTGTAAGCAAAGTGAGGTAACACTTCGGTATGATTTTCTGAGTTGCTGAGTACTGCTTCAGCCTGACTTCGATACGGAGAATGTGTGCCATAAAGCACTATTGCACTATTTTGAGTCAACTGAGAATTGCATTATATAAACACAGCACATTAAAGACAAAGGTGTGGATCATAGGCTAAAGGAATCCAAGCCCAAATTATATACCAATATATGAGGAGTGTCCTGCATGTATATATATATGTATCTATATATGTCTAAATATATTTCTATCACTATATTCAAATCCTTTTACACTTTGAAATTTTGTTTTTTTTTATGCATATGAGTGTTTTGCCTGCATGTATGTAAGTGCACCCATGTTGTACAGTGCCCCCAAAGGACAGAAGAGGGCATTGGATCCCTTAGAATTGGAGTTAAGGACACTTGTTAGCCACCATGTAGGTGCTGGGAACTGAACCTGGGTCCTCTGCAAGAGCAGCCAGTGCTCTTAACTGCTGAGCCATCTCTCCAGCCCACCTCCCCTTTTTACATTTTAAATGATTATAAAATGAATACACTCTCAGATGGTATTGGTGGGAAGGCATGCTGTCACAGCTTTTTCAGAGGGCAATGGATCACTAACATCAAAATAATAAACTGCATATTCCCTTTGATAGCAACCTTTGTTGGAATTTTTATCTTGCAGTTAGGCTTATAGCATGCTATTGCTTGGGAATAATGCACCGGAAAAGCAAAAGGCAATGAAAATAATACACAATCTAATGGCTGATTAATAAGAGGAAGATTAAAAAATAATAAATCGGCCCAATAGGATGCTACATAGCTACTAAATCCAGAAAGGAGAGTGACAGCGAGAGCAAGAGAGAGAGATAAGCTCTAAGCTTTATCAAAGAAAGATGTATTCAATGGAAAAAAGTAAGTTATAACCCAATATTTATACTATGAGCTCATTTTTATAATCTAAAAATGTTACTGGGACTGGAGAGATGGCCTAGCGGTTGAGAGCACCGACTGCTCTTGCAGAGGACCCGGGTTTGATCCCCAGCACCCACATGGCAGTTGAGAACCGTCTGTAACTCCAATTCCAGGAGAACTCCAGTTCCAGGGGAATCTGACGCCCTCTTCTGACCTCCGTGGCATTGCACGACACGGGTGCACAAACCTACACACAGACAATACATTCATACACAAAATAAATAAATAAAATAAAATAAAATAAAAATGTTACTAATATAGCCCAGATAAGTGTATATTCAAATACTTCCCATCAATATTTATTGATGTGTTCAGAGTATAGACTGCCATTGTTGGACTACCCAGACTGTATCATGGAGGCCAGTACAGGAAGATCAAGACAGGACACATGCTTACTGGACCTTGTTTGAGTGACCAGGGGAGGGAAAGACTCCACACCCCTGTGGAGCACAAGGGCAAGATTGATGGTTGTTTGGGCTTGCCAAGGAGGAACCTTCAAATACTTCCTTAAGGAAAACATGACATCTTTTAGCAAAAAAACAAAGAAAATCCTCCAATTCAAGTGATATGTGTATGTATGTATATATTTATGTATGTATATTATATATATATACATACATATACATATATATATATATGCAATACAAGTTGGAGAGAACAACAACAAAAGAACTGGAAAAAAATTCTGGAACGACTCAGAAAAAGATGCAAGACATGTATGGCAGACTGCAGGAACTCAGGTGGGGTGGGGGGCATGGAAAGAGAAGTCACTCTAAATGCGATTGAGAAATGATGTATGTTGTATGGAAAAAAGTTTAATAACAATAAAAAAATTTTTAAAAGACTCGGAGAAATCAAGCCTTTAAAACATTTATTGATGTATATATGCAATCAGGTATCATTTAACAATACAGATACTTTCTAGGAAATGTGCTGTTAGGTAATCTTTTTTCTGTTCTATCATCATAGAATGTGCAAAATGTAAACCCAGATGGTCTAACCTCCTACACACATAGGCTACATGGTATCTGTAGCCCATTGTGCCTATAAACTTTCAGCCTGTTATTGCACTGAATACCGTAGGCAATCATAACACAATGGGAGGTGCATATGTATTTAAACTGATCCACACAGGTTTGTTTATCAGAGTTTCACTACCACCACCACCATGAGTAATGCATTGTGCTGGGACATCAGGAGGCCTTGGGAAGCTTTCCTCTGCATTATCATCTTATGGGACCAACATTAAGCCTGTGGTATGCAACTGACAGAAACATCATCATATGGACCATGATGGTGTGCTTGAGGGTGGGTGGACAGATTGACATAGGTGGTAGGTAGATAGAGAAACTTCTGGGAGGATCAATTTGAAACTGCTAGCAATATTCAAAAAAAGGAACAACTGCCCATTGGGAAAATGCAGAAACCTGTAGTTTGTTAGTTCCTATCTTAGTGGTCTAGCCCAGTCTCCATGGCTTTACATTTCACCTACATACTCAGACTCTCAACTTCACTCCTCCAATGTCCATCTTGTCTCTGACTCCCAGTCTCGCCCTCTACCTAAACATCTCTGTTTTTAGTCAGATGTTGGGGCAAGGACGGCTTGCCATTGAAAGCCTGCGTGACAGCTTCCGCAGTATTTAGCTCATGGGAAATGATTATTTGAAGTCATGGAAGTATGTATATATAGCTATCATCATGCTACCTAGTAAATATGTCTAATAATCACCACATCAAATTTACTGTGTTTCAAACTAGTGCTTAATTCTGTCCTTCATTCTTTTCCCACTGTGAACATTTCAAAAAATGGCAACTCCGTTTATCGATTTTATTTTTCAAGTGAAAAATCTTTGTTATCATCACTGCCTTCTATCATTTTGGGCAGCCTGTCCATCAGCAATAAACCTTTAAAATACTAGCCAGGGGGCTGGAGAGATGGCCTAGCGGTTAAGAGCACAGACCGCTCTTACAGAGGACTCGGGTTCGATCCCCAGCACCCACATGGCGGCTGAGAACCGTCTGAAACTCCAATTCCAGGAGAACTCCAGTTCCAGGGGAATCCGAGACCCTCTTCTGACCTCCGTGGCATTGCACGACACGGGTGCACAAACCTGCATGCAGACAGTACATTGATACACCTACAGAAATAAATAAAATTAAAAAAAAAATTAAAAAAAATAAAATAAAATACTAGCCAGGCGTGGTGGCATACGCCTTTAATCCTAGCACTTGGGAGGCAGAGGCAGGTGGATCTTTGTGAGTTAAAAGCCAGCCTGGTCTACAGAGTGAGTTCCAGGAACAGCTGGGCTACAGGGAGACCCTGTCTCAAAAAGACCTATATAAATATATAATCTATATATTATATATATATATATATATATATTGCCAATATGTATTCTGCGGGTTCCACAGATGATGCCATATTGGAATCAGCAGGCAGTCTCTGAGCACATGGACTACTGCAGTGATTTTCACAGATCTGGACTCCCAGGCCTCCCTTCTCCTTATCTGTTTCCTACACCACAGCTGTGTGAACTTCTTGATGTATTTGTGAGATTGTTAGCCTGCCAAAACCATACCTCAGTGGGTATCCTGTTGTATCTAAGTTGAAGCCCAAGATTTGAAGTCCCCTTTCCGTACCCTCCCTGATCCACTCTACAGCTCAGCTGGCCCCTCTTTCCCTGCCCTCTGCTCACACCGCTGCCTTCCTTAAGCATGGCGAGCAGCCTTCCTGCTCTTTGCCTCTTACATGCTGACCTTGGCCTGTTCTTTCATTCACTCCGTGCCCTTTTCAGGAGTCTTCCATGAACTGCCGCCCGCAGCACTCATCTGCCCATCCTGCTTTATTTATCATCTCTCTCCAATGTCGTTACTTCCACATCATTGTTTACTTAGTATTATGCCAACTATCTGCCTTTTAATTTTAAAATCATTATTAAAATATGCTTCTTGGGCTGTAGACATGGCACAGAGGTTAAGAGCACTGGCTGCTCTTGCAGAGGACCGGAGGTTTGCCGCCTACAACCACATGGCAGCTAACAACCGTCTGTAACTCCAGTTCCAGGGGAATCTTCTGATCTCTGTGGACATTGTATAACATAGGTGCAGGTACATGCAGGCAAAACCACTCATACACATAAAATAAAAAATAATAAGTAAGATATTTAAAGTATGCTTCTTCTATTGGCATAAAGACAACTCTCTTTACTCAGTGCTTAGAATGGTCCCCACACATTACGGATGCTTAATAAACACTTGCTAAGTGTTGATTTATTTTCCTCAATTTTTGTAGATTTCTTGCATACTGGGGTCTGTATTAGTCAGAGCTCTTTAGAGGAAGAGAATCCATAGAATGAATATACATGCATGTATTATTTATTAGATTGGTTTCCATGATAGAGGCTGGTTATTCCAACAATGGCTGGGTCACACTGCAGAGGCTGAGAATCTGGTAGCTTGTCAATTCATTAAGCTGGATGCCTCAGCAGCCCCGACCTGAAACTAAAGGCCTGGAAGATTCTTGGAGTTGTTGGGTGGGGAAGAGCTGATAATAAGCCGAGTTATATTATTTCATCCCCATGTGTGTGCCAATCATTATGTTTCTTAGTTCAGTTCTATTTATTTAGTAATAAGTAGATTCCCACCTTTAACTTATAAAGAGCTTGTGGTGGATAGCTTTAGTGTCAACTTGACACACCTGGTTATAGGGAGCCTCAGTTGGGGAATTGCCTCCATTGGATTGGCCTGTGGACAGGACTGTGGGGCATTTTCTTGATTGTTGGATGATGTAGGAGGGCCCAGCCCACTGTAGATGGTGCCACCCCTGGGCAGGTGGTTCTGTATTGTATAAGAAAGCAGGCTGAGCAGGGGCCAGAGGAGCAAGTCAGTAAGCAGCATTCCGCCATGGTCTGTGCTTCAGCTCCTGCCTCCAGGCTCCTGCTGTGAGTTCCTATGTTGGGTTCCCTCAGTGATAAACTGTGACTCAGGAGATGTGAGCCAAATAAACCCTTTCCTCCCCAAGCTGGTTTTGGTCAGTGTTTTTAACACAGCCATTGAGGGTAAACTAGAACAGAGCTGCACTTTCGTTTTCCAATATATCCTTCATCACATCTTCTCATTACCCCAAATATATTTCTTAGATGAATGTGGCCTTTATTTCAGAGACTGATGGCTGGAATGTATTTACCTTCTATGACAATGATGACTTATAGCAAAGACTCTAATTATTGCTAATTACCAGACTGTGAGCATAGTGTAAATCTCGTGGAAATAACTGATTTCAGTTAGCAATCCCTTTACCTCCTGATCTTTAGAGGCCTGAAAACGTGGGGGGAAGCTAGTGCTGACATTGGAAGGCCACAGTTCATTCTAACTGACTTCTAGCATCTAGTAACTTCCTTGGAAATTTCCAGTGGTTACAATTGCATCTCTAGTTCAGTTCTCTGCTTAGAGTCCCGCTGAGTATCAGGTACATGCAGGAATTGTGCTAAGAAGTACTTGACAGGTAGAGAGGAACCACAGAGACTAACATCAAGGACTGATTCACGTGAACGAATGCAGTCATGTCTTATAACCACGCAGACTAGCCCCAGCCCTCCCCTCAGATACTTCGATCTGCACATGCTTCATCGACACAGTATTTGTGTACATCCATGCATACCCATCTCTTGAAAACCATCCCTGTATTACTCATAATGCCTAATTCAAGGCAAATGCTACATAAATATTTGTTGAACTATATTGTTTACAAAATAGTAACAAGAAAAAAAAGTCTGTACATGTGCAATCCAGATGCAATTCTTAAAAATCTTTCTAGTCCTATATCGGTTGAATCTGTGGCTGTAGAATTTGCACATCCAGCCTCCTGCTGATGATGCACAGAGGGCCCAAAGCTGTGACAAGTGTGGTCAGACTTGGCTGCACGCTCTTCTGCTATGGCTATTTTTCTTTCCTTCATGACGAAGCTCTTAGAGAGTTTGTGTTAATAACATACCTGGTAGAAACAATGTGAAAGAGGAAGGCTTTGCCTGCTCACAGTTTCAGACAGATCAGTCCATTGTCAGGTGCTCTGTGCTCTCAGACAAAAATCTACTTCCTCCAGCTAGGTCCCGCCTCCTAGCTTTTAGGATTTCAAATAGCACTATGCGCAGAGCACCACACATGAGGAGGGCAGCTGAGATTCGAACCACAACAGAGCTGTTGTCATAGTCTAGACTTCCCCAGCCCCACCCCAGTCAGCTGCAGACTTTCTCTTTCTCAAGCTCTGCACAGCAACCAGGGCCAACATGGACACCAGAGCTCTCATAGTGGACCAGCTAAACCTCATGTCAGACAGGAAGCAGAGACAGACAGGCAGCAGAGACAGACAGGCAAAGGCTGCAGACAGGATACATCCCTCACAGGTACACCATCAGCAGCCCACTTCCGCCAGTCGGGACCCGCTTTCCAGTTTCCACCAATTTCCAATAGTTCACTCAATTATGAACCTACCAATGATAATCCATTGATGAGGTCAGAACCTTCCTGAGCCAATGACTTCTTCAAAGCTCCACCTCTGAATGAGGTATTGGAATGACACATTTGATACGTGGTCCTTACTGGTGAGATGAGCCCAGGCTCCAGCATGGTAGCAGGTCTTGGGTAACTGGTCCAGCCTCTCTGAGTCTCACCCTCTGCCACACCTTGACCATCTCAAAGCTCTTCTGGAGGTGTTGTAGGCTTTCATATTGTTGTGTGTATGTTCTAGCCTCTCGCTGAAATTGGTCCCTTCTCTCACTGTCCCTCTACCCTTTAAATACACACAGACACACAGACACACACAGAGATACACACACAGCTTGGCCTGGCCACATGATTTTGGTAGTGAATATGAAATACATTTCTTTAAAGAAGCTCAAAATCTCTCTCTCTTCCCCATATCTCTTCCTCTTTCTCAAGCTCTGTTTTTTACTTAATCTTCTCTTTCTTTCTCTTTTGCTCTTCTCCCTTCTTCCATTGTCTCCATTGATTATTGTTCTTAATCTTTACAGATAATACTACGAGCCCCTGCCTCACTTTCCCTAAGCTCAGTTTTTCTGGATGATTCCCAGGGGTCAGCTGTCAGCCCCTCTCCATGATCCCCACAGCACTATTGTGACCTTCTGCTGACTCTGCCTTTTAACATGTCTCCCCAGTTTAAGCTGATGGGCCACATGTGCTGCCTGGTACTGCCTTGGTTTTAGCATTGAAAATCATATGTTTTGAGAACCAGGCAAACTGGGGTGCCTGGTCACTCTTCCCCCTCTTCTTTAATTCTAATCTCCTCAAGGACAAGAACTGAGCCCAGGCTTGTCACACTGGATATGGGCATCAGTTTAATTAATCAGAAGAAGAAGGAAAGTGAGGGTATTATACTGGAACATTCTAGGAGAGAAACTTTGCCTTCTTAGTCATGGAAGTATCTTTAACAACATCAAAACATCATATATTAAGCTGGGAAATTTCTCAAAAAATAGCTAGTTAAACATATACCGTGAATTCATAAAACACTGAAAAGAATCATTCATGTAATAAGTATTTTTTAGTCACCTATTATGTGCTGGTCACAGTGTGAGAGTTTGGGAATAGGGTTCAGGGATAAGTCAGATATTAAATTATTCCAAAGTGGTCCACAGTCTGATGGGAGCAGTAAGTCACACACCCAGGTAAATAAATTTATAATCTATGGGGGAACCAAAAAATAATTATGAAATTAAAAATATGACCAGGTAACTGTTGTATATGACCAAAAAGGAGGCAGAGGTTCAGGGAGGAGGCAGTGTGTGGACTACAGCTTAGGCATGGGGATGAAAAGGAGCTCAAGGCACAAAAAGAGATTCAAGACCTAGGTTTTCTCAGAGCCAGGACGAGCTGCTTGGTGGTATTAGTTGTGTTTCTTCTTGCTATGACCATAGTCCAGATGAAAAGCAACTCAGAGGCAGAAGGGTTAATTTTGGCTCACAGTTCAGAGACATGCAGTCCATCATGGCGGAGAAGGCATGGTGATGGGAGAGGTTTGCTCCATGATGCCCAACTGGAAGCGGAGAAGGCCGGCACTCAGCTTTCCCTTTTGTTTCCATTCAGCCTAGGATGCCAGCCACAGAACGGTGCCACTGTGGCCAGGATGAGCCTTCCTTCCTCAGCCAAACCTCTCTGGAAACACCTTTACAGACACATCTTCTATGTGATTCCAAATCTTGTCAAATCCACAATGAGGATGGGTCTGCTCACTGGTATGGGTATGCCTGGACACAGCTCTTGACAAAAGGATATGTCTGTCTTCTAGTGCTGTGTAACCAATGAGAGACCCGCAGTCATATCCCTCATAGTTGCTGTGCTGGATAGCTTTAGTGTCATCCTGACACCCCTGGGTTGAGGGAGCTTCGGTTGGGGAATTGCCTCCATTGCACTGGCCTGTAGAGTATTGTCTTGATTTCTGAGTGATATGGGAGGGCCCAACCCATTGTGGGTGGTGCCACCCCCTGGGAAGTTTGTTCTGCATTGTATAAGAAAGCAGGTTGAGCATGGGCCAGAGGAGCAAGCCAGTAAGCAACATTCCCCCGTGCTTCAGCTCCTGCCTCTAGGTTCTTGCCCTGAATTCATATGTTGGGCTCCCTCAGTGATGAGATGTAAGCCAAATAAACCCTTGCCTCCCCAAGTTGGTTTTGGACAGTGCTTTGTCACAGCAATTTAAGAAAACCAGAACAGTTGCCATGGGCCAGATATTGGGATTGGGCTTAGATGAACTCAGTTTAGGATTTCCTGAGGCTGAAGCCAAAGGGTCTGCCAGACTCTTCTTTCCTGGAACTTGTGTGGATTCTGGCAGCCAGGAGTGGGGTGGGGGGGTTTGGGGAGGGGAACGGGAAGCCTGCCATGGTTCCCTATGGTTCTCCAGCTGAAGTGCTCCCAGGTGCTTGCTGCAGGGCCCTTCTATGGGAACTCTTACAACAGGTCAACTTAGTCCTTCAAGCCAACAACACAGGAGAACCCTTCTTGTTAAGGGCTTACCTAAGAAGGCCTGCCCAGGATAACTTCATTGACTGAGACCAAGTCAACTTGCATGGTTTCCTCCTACACCCATGGACAAGGGTTGAAAGCCAGTGAGAATTCTACCCACGGCAAGGTGTGATTAAATGATCCAAGGGGCATTCTTCCCTGGGGTGTGAACGTGTCAGATGAGGGCTCTGCTGGGTAGACTGAGGGGTTTCTGAGATGAATAATAATGTGAGTTGGAATGGAAGATTGTAGTGTGTTCATCATAATACTATAAAGTGTGTGTCAAGTTAGTTCACTGGCACAGTGAAAAATGAAACCTCTTGGAGCATCGGGCTGCATGAACCCTGATCAGTTAGGAGGGGTTACCTGGAGGGCTCAAGGCCATTCCTAGGTTGGAAGGCAGAGTTCTGGGGTCCACTTATTCACCATGTCCGTTTGGGGTGCTGCCACCATGGTGAGCACCATCCATCCTTTCATTTAAGAAAGTATATCCAGACTTTGTACCTCTGAAGAAGAAAATAGCAAGTCTATTTTCTAGGATCCCATGGTTTAATCAGTCAGTCATCTCACAGGCCATCTCAAAATAGCAAATGTTAATAAGATGCTCAATCCCTTTCAAAATGTCAGGAACTAGAACAAAATACAGACCACAGAGTCTAGTGGGAGCCGGTTCTTACCCCTGTTCCTCTCCCAGTGCAAACAGTACCTGGTTTTGGTGATTTCTAGGACACAGGAGGACAGTCTGCAACACAGAGAATCCACACATGACCTTCCTTTGTCCCTGGGTGATACATGTACAAGGGAGTGACAAACTACTGTCCTTTGATGATAGGTCTGAGCCACAGAGGGAAGGAGATGTAGGACCCCGTGTGTACACATGTGGAGGAGAGGATATCACCATGGCAGAGACTGCCCCACATGCCGCATGTTGTCTGACTCATGCTGAAGGGAAAGAAACCTATAGATATCACAAACATTGTTTCCTGTATGATGAAAAGATCTGCTGTCTGAGGTAGTTGTTATAGCCCAGGAGAGGGCTTTAAAGAACAAGCTTTAGTGCTTAAAAGCCCCAGGAAGGTCTGACACTTCTTTCTAGCTGGGGTAGAAGAATAGGTGGCTTTCAGAAGGCACTCACTCCCCCCCCCCCTTTCCCTTTACGCCATAAGTGTGATCGTCTTCCCTCCATTGATACTGGGCTTAGCCAGCTGCCTGCTCTGGCGGGTCAGATGTAGTTTGTACCCAGTGATCCTGGGTTTGCTCAAGTGATCTTCAACAGCTAATGGCTATTGCTGGGTGTGATGTGATCCGAGGCTGAGAAAGTGTTGATTAATCAATCAAGGGTTCCCTTTTAGCATGACACAGAAAGCACACACACAGGCTGGCCACTGTTCCTGAGCCTGTGGCTCAGAGCCAGGCCCCTGGGGTCCAGGGAGATTAAGATGCCACCCTACCCTGCACCTGTGTGAGCAAGAACAAATGACTGTTTCCTCCCGCCCCTGGCTTTTGGAGCGCTTTGTTACCCAGCTGTCGTGAGGCAAAGACTGGAAGAGTGGGTAGAAGGCCCCAGGATTGGATGGCAGTCAGTTCCTCATTGGGCTCTGGATCCCGAGTTTGTTTCTTTGACTCAGTTCTTTACTCTGGCACTGTGGAAGCATCTACTGCATGTCGCTGCAGAGTCAAGTGTGGGAGGAAATTTCACAAGAAAGGCCATGGCTGTTCCTGCAAAGAACCCTAAACCCAGACCTCCTCGTTCAGGTGTCTGTGACTGCCACCCTTTGTCACTAGGGCCCTGACATGCACAAGGTCCTGGAACAGCATTCAGTTCACAGACATACGTGGTGGTCTTTAACCTTCAAGGGGCAGGCAAAGTGGGAGGGGTATGAGATATGGAGAAGTAGGCATGAGGGCTGGGCTGCAGACCTGGGCCAGTTTCAAGGTGGGCCACCAAAGGCAGGCCATTCTCTGAAGCTGTGGGGCCAGAGGGGCTGAGGACCTCTAAGGGGGTATGAAGCTGCTGAAAGTTGCCTCCTAGGGAGATTCAACGCCAGCACCAACTAAACTGGTCGGAGTGGGAATTCGGTTTACAGGACAAAGACTACAATTCAGAGGCAGAAGAAGCAAAGTCCTCAAGTAAGTATCCAGGCAGGTGGCCACTCTAGGCTGAGCTGAAAACCACTTTCTGGGCACTCACACTTTGCCAAAACAGAGGGCAGCACATGACAGACTGGCCGCCTCTGACATTTAATAGCTCTGATACTGGGAAAATTATAGAGCATCTATGAACCTTTATTTCTCAGGTGATATTAGGACAGTGAAAATATTAACAGACAGCGGTATGGAAGACACACCTTTAATCCCAGCTCCAGGGAGGCAGAGGCATGTGGATCTCTGTGAGGTCAAGGTCAGTAAGTTCCAGGCTACTTGGGGCTATAGGGAGCATGCGTCTCTCTAAACACAAATTAATTAACAAACGGACGAATGGTATCCATCATCTGTGGATGCTAGCGCCAAGTGCCTAGTTGTAAGGCAAACTGAGCAATGTTAATGTTATATTCCTTGTGATCTGAAAACAACTGTGCTCTTATACTGTGAATCCTCTAACAGGTTCTAGAACTAAGCTACCATTTATTTTCAGACTTAGGAATTTTTGGTATATGGGTGGAGGGTATGTATGCATATTTTAGAGTAATATAAAATCAAAAGAATGAGAAAAAAACTAATTAATTAATTAATCAATTTAATTTAATTATATTAACTGAACTTCCTTATCAGGTCCTCATGAAAATTAAAAGCATAAAATATGTGAAAGAGTGCAGCTCATAGTAGTGGGAACTGCCATTATTATTATTACAGGCTCACACCCCATAACAGAGTCCCTTGGGCCACATGTGTTGTATAATTCAGAATTATTCAGCTTTTAGAAAAGAAATATGGTACACAGATCATTTATTATATAAAATCTCAGCAGGGTCTGAGACCACATTCTGTAAGCAAAGACATGAATATTTATGCAGTGAAGTGTATGAATATTTAGATCAAATAAAAACTATAAATAGCTTTGTGTCAGCTTAGGTCTGGTTTTGTTACCACACAAGATCAAAAAACCAAAAAAGCAAAACAAACAAACCAGTGAAGACAGAAACAAAACCCTTGGAGTTTCTGGAGCTTCGGGGATTTGGGGGAAGTATATAACAGATTATGGTGTTTTCTCGATGGGATGCTCAAAGTCTGTGGAAGAGTGTTGACCTATCGACAAGGGGCAAAGAAAGCCCCCTCAGCCCAGCTGGTCAGGAAAGGTGGGGAATGGCTACAGCTAGTGCTCTCAGGATGAACAAGGCTTCAAAGGCAGGAAGAAGGACTAGGAAAAGGCCAAGACGGGTGGCTGGGAGCATGGATGTTGGTCAGGACGCCAGAGATTGAGGTCACTGGGATTGACATCTCTGGTAATTTCTGCCCCTAGCATAGAGCCTGGCAGGCCTTTGGGGAGAGATGGTCTGCAGTTAGGCCCCTGCAGTAGGCACCTCACTCTCAGAAGCCTGGTCCTTCAAGGAGTCTATGTCATTTGCCACCAGGCCAAATACTTCTTGGAGCCTCTCCTTCCCACATGTGGTCAGCACTCACCTGTGCCTATCTCTGCTGAGGAACTGTTCCTGGATGAGGAGGTGTATACTGGGACAATGTGATCAGCCAGACATGCGAAGACCCAGAGCCTCCCAAGCAGCTGTGGGCGGATGATGGGAGGGACAGAGGAAGTAGTGACCTACTTCTTTCTCCCCTGATTGAGATGAAATTGAGCCATGCACCCCACCATTGCCTAAAGGTTCCCAGGGGAATCCCCCTCCCCCCCGTTCTTCTCAATAGTCATCTTCAAAACAGCCTGTGGTCTTTCTCTTTACCCATAAGTATATGTCCTGGAATCATCTCCGGGGAAATCTTGTATCTTTGGTTTGGTATCTGCTTCTAGGGAACCTTAAAGCAGCCACCATGGTCAGAGATGTAGTCTCTTCCTTGAACTGACCCATCCATGGAATGTAGCATGTTCTCTTCTGGAAGAATTGAAGTCCCTCAAGGATGTGAACTTGGTGGCTTTGCCTCCCACACACTTTTTTATTATGTAGACTAGGCTGGCTGCAGCCTTCTCGGTGCTGGAACTACATGGTGCATCACCGTGCTCAGCCTAGGATGGGAATTTTCTACTCACCCCTGAATCCTTGTGGTACACAGCAGGGGGTAGACATAAAATACAAGGTCTGTAGACTGACTTGAGACATTTGTAAGTCACAAATATTTGTAAGACCTAAATGTCATCAAAACCTTTTGGGCGTCAGGGCTGGGCTTCTGGGGTTTTCCATTGGTTCTGCTACTTTCTAGCTTGGCAACCTTGAACGAATTACCTTGTGTCTCTAAGACTTGATCTCTCCATGTGTGGAATGTCTGTAGGTGTGTGGAATGGGGGTAATGAATTTGTCCATACAGTTATATTACTGAGAAGCTGATGCATGTGAAGTGGAAATTTGAATCACTGGCGTTGCTATGTAAACACTTTGTGGCAATGTCCTCTCTTCTCAGGAGTCACTAGGAGAGCTACGTGCACATGTGCACACATAAAGAAGTAGCCTTCCTTTGTACACTACACCTCAGTCCTATCTCCTCTTTCTATAACTGTCATGTGGACAACAAATGAACACTCTACTACTTTGACCAAGAGAATCTTTATGCAATGTGGAGTAAAAAGCTTCCTAAACTCCACCATGAGAAGTAGGTCTTCTCATACCATGATTTCCGGCAAGCATTTCCCAGGACATTATGTTGGCCTGGGCTGGGTCTCAGGGTAGCCCAAGAAAAGGTCATATTTATGGAGCTCACTTCCACCACACCCACAGGGCCAGCAACTCTGCAGTGAGTTCCACAGGTCAAGCAACATGTAGCACTTATGACTTACGTGTGCGTATATTCACATGCGTGCATGTAGGGGTTCTGCTTCTATGTACACAGCACAAGCCTTACCTGTCTTTTATAGTCTGCCTCTTGCAGAATGGGGAAGTAGATAGTTCTGATAGGCTAGAAAGAGCCAGTGTCTTGTTTTCCAGTTCTTTGGAAGAAAAGAGCTGGAATATCTGAACAGGTGAGTTTGTCCTCATGCCTGCGTTTCCCTGTCGAGAAGAGACAGTAAAAGTGGATGATTTTAATTTTTTTAATTAATTAATTAATTATCTTTTTAAGACAGGATCCGCTTGTAGCCCCAGCCATCCTGGAACTTGCTATGTAGACCAGACTGGCCTTGAACTCACAGAGATCCACCTGCCTCTGCCTCCTGAATGCTGGGATTAAAGGCGTGTGCCACCATGCCTGGCTTTTAATTTTATTTTTTATTTAATGTGTGTGAGTGCTATGCCCTCATGTATGTAAGTGCGCCCATGTTGTGCAATTCCCTTGGAGGCCAGAAGAGGTTCTTAGATTCCCTGGAACTGGAGTTATGGATGGTTGTTAGCCACAATGGGGGTGCTAGGATTCAAACCCAAGACTTCTGCAACAGCAGCCATTGCTCTTAACTGCTGAGCCATTTCTCCAGCCCCCAAAGTTGATGTTTTAGCATTTATAAAGGATGTGGGTTTGGAAAGTTAAGTGAGAGAAAAATCTAAATGCAGAAAAACACATCTTGTAGCTTAAAGTTTTTCTTTTTGAAACATCCAATTGGAAACTGATTTGTTAAAAGATGTTTGTGTTGTTCCCCCATGGAGCTGTCTATGAACTGGGGTAAAGAGAAAGAAGGTATTTGAAAGTCAATAGACCACAGTATCTACAGCTCTACTGTATGTGCTAGTTTAAATTCAACATTTTGAATGGGGTAGAAACAAATGCCTCCGAATTGGACCAAGGATACATTCATATGTCAGTTTAAGGCTCCAGCTGTTTAATCAAAATATGAATAAAAGGTCTAAAAGCTCAACAAGCAAAAATATCATAGTTGTGGGATTCGGCGTTTGCTTCCCCATTGTCAGCCAATTACTGTGTAATTTTTCCCTGTGACTGAATAACTAGCTGTTAGCAAATAATGAAAAGGCAATCACAGCGCCGCTTTGTTCCCATTACCCCTTTCCTTTATTCCAGCTATAATTATTGTCAGCGCTGGAGGTTTACTGTAGCATGGAGGAAGCACCAGAAAAGAAAATGGAATGGACTGGGGCATGAAGAATTGCAAATGTCACAGCCGCCTCTGTCGACACTGTTGGACTTCGGAGATTAAAAAAAATCAGACCTAAAAAAAAAAAAAAATCTCTACTCCAAGCTGTTGTGGAGACAGAGAGTGGGGACAAGGGGAAGGCAGGGGTGGGCAGGGTCAGGCCTGATGTTTGCTGTTGCCCTGTGTACAGTTCCCAAGGGGCTGGGCATTTTCAGCACAGTCTGCCTAGACCGACTGGAGGAAGTCCTGCTTTAGCCTTTGCCTCTCATTAACGGTCTCCATGCTGTTTCTTAATGGGGAGTGGCACATAAATGATGCATTTTATGGGGTTTGATCTTTCTTCAGAGAGGAAATATGCCGCATACAGACAGATGTCAGGAAGAGAAAATGACAATCGTGCCCCCTTCGTGCATTTGTTGGTGACCTATTTTTGGAAGTTGGCTTTTACTGACCATGTAAAATAGGCCTTCTTATTTTATTTTTATTAACTAAACTCTAAGACAGGAGAGAGAGAGAGAGAGAGAGAGAGAGAGAGAGAGAGAGAGAGAGAGAGAGCTTTTGGGGTCTTTATTTAATAAACATTTCCTTAGTACCTCCCCTGTACAGGTGCTAAATTAGACTCTGAGGAACCAAAGAAAGTGGGACATGGTCCCTGCCCAGTACAGACTGGGTCCCAAGATATTTTCACATGTAAGTAAATGCATTTCAGTATAAAAAGCAAGTTAGCCGGATGTGGCACGCCTTTAATCCCAGCACTCGGGAGGCAGAGGCAGGCTGATCTCTGTGAGTTCAAGGCCAGCCTGGTCTACACAGCAAGCTCTAGGACAGCTGGGACTAAAGAGAGATGCTGTCTCAAAAAGCCCAATAAATAAATAAATAAATAAATAACAACTTAGATCATTGGACATGTGTAAAACTATGTTTTGAATATCTGTATTCTAGTTCCATCTTTATCATTTGTTGCCTCTTTTTTTTTTTTTTTTGGTAGCTATTCAGTCAGCTACTGCTGTATTACTACCTGCTGAAACCTGAGGCTTAAACAAGCAATCATAAAGAACTAAAGCTTATGAAACTGTAGGTCAGTTGTGAGGTTCTGCTCTAAGCATCACAGCTGGATAAGGTTTGCTCCAACATTTTCCTTCTTGGCCGGTCTGGGTTGTCTGTCTTTAGACATTATCTGAGGAGGAAGGGAAGAAGACAAAGCTTGCAGATATGCATGCCACATGGTTTCAAGCCTCACTGCCAACAATGTCTGCTAACACCCAATTGGCTAAGGAAAATCAACATAGTCTCACTTAGAAGCAGGAGTTGGAGGGAACACTCTACTTCTCTGTAGGAGAAACTTCAGAGCCACGTACCTGTAACAAAGGTGACTAAGCAGAGGTGAAGAATTCGGAGGCATCAGTGTGAACAACAGTGCCTGGATAAAGCTTTATGTCTCTATTTTTCTGTCTATAAAACAGAAACTCATCTTTCCTGCTTCAAGGGATTACTGGGTGGCTCAAAAAGGAATACAAAAATGTTTTGACAGCTATTAAGGACTGGAACTGTGTATATCTATTACTGTTTTTATTGTCTATGTACTTTTTTTGTGTGTGTGTGTGTTTTCGAGACAGGGTCTCCCTATAGCCCCAGCTGTCCTAGAACTCACTCTGTAGAGCAGGCTGGCCTTGAACTCACAAAGATCCACCTGCCTCTGCCTCCCAAGTGCTAGGATTAAAGGCGTGTGCCCCCACACCCGGCTTGTCTATGTACTTTTACACCATAAACACTTTCTGGTTTTTCAGACTCAAATTGAAAATTTTCTACGTATTTCAAACTTTTTTTTTGGGGGGGGGGTGGCCATTGGTCATTCCATCCTTTAGAATAATTGTTTTATTTGTGATATGGGTCACTTTCTAAGACCCTCCTCAGATCTGAGGACACACAGATCTCAGTGCTGTTTTTCTGGATTTCTGTAGCAGCCAGCCGTGAGACTTCCTGGGGATTGGCTGGAAGAAGGAGTAGTTACAGGCAAACTCAGGGTCTTTTTGGCAACTTCTACCCAGGGGTTATTTCCATAGCAAAAGGAAAGATTAGGAGGGGTTGATGATCATAAATTGGTAAACAAGAAGACACAGGCACAAAGGCAGGAGGAAAAGGGCAGATTAGGAATATCCAGACCACAGTGAAGGGAAAACAAAACAGACTCAGACTCACAGAGTTAGACTCAGTGTGAGTACCTGTTCTAGCAGCTAACAACTGATGTACTGGGCTCCTCAGAACTTCTCTTTCCTTTTACATATGTTGAAGACATAGCTAGCCTCTGTCTTCTTTTTTTTTAACTTTAACTTTTAATTTTCAAAGCCAGTTTTTATTGACGCTTTGGGCGTTTCATACAAAATTTCAAATCAAATCTAGAACTGTGCCTCCCTCCCTGCCCCCCACCCCACCAGAGCTCATACATTCTGCCAAACATGTTTTTCATCTTTTTCTCAGTCTCTCTCAAAATTCTCAATGCAGAAGTTTACTGTTTCAAGCAGAAGTTCACCGTTTCAGTCAACCTAGTCTTGTTGTTATTCCTTCCAATATGCATCATTCCAAAATATGCACATATGCATGCCACAGATATCTTTTAGCATCTTCAGCTTGTGATTTTTTTTCTTTATTAGGCTGAAAGATGTCATGTTTGAAGGCTCTTCCTTGGCAAGACCAAACCACCATCAATTCTGCCCTTGTGCTCCACACTGGGGTTTTCCCTTCCCATGGTCACCAAATGAGGTGACCTTTAAGTGTTCATTTTGACTTAAAATGCTCATTTTGGGGGCTGGAGAGATGGCTCTGGCTGCTCTTGAAGAATTGGAGCTTGGTTCCCAGCACCAATGGGGCAGCTAACAACCATCTGTAACTCTAGTTCCAGGGGATCTGACACCCACTTCAGACCTCTGCAAGCATTGCATGACAGAGGTGCACTCATAGGAATGTAAGCAATATACTCATACATATGAAATAAAAATAATAAATAAAATTTAATGTTGTTTTTAAAAATTAGGAGCTGGAGAGATGTTGGCTCAGCAGTTAAGAGCACTGGCTGTTCTTGCAAAGGACTCAAGTTTGAATCCCAGTGGCCACATGGCAGCTAAGAACGGTCTGTAATTCCATCCAGCTCCAGGGGATCCAATGCCCTCTTCTGTCCTCTCTTGGCATTGCATGCCATGGGTGCACTTGCACACGCACAAGTATAACATTCATATATGTAAATTAAAAATTAAAAAAGAAAAAAATCAAAACAAGAAAACATATAATGCATTCTGCCTGAGAAATCTTCAATCTCTTAAATGTGAGAAAGCCTGAAGGCTTGCTTCTGGTTGCTGTTTGTTTCATTGTTGTTATTGTTTTGAGAAAGTGTGTTACCATATAGCTTAGTCTGGTCTCAAGCTTAAATAATATTTTAACATTTTTTATGTGTATGAGTGTATTGTCTGCATGTGTGTAAGTACATCCATGTTTTGCAATGCCCACAGAGGTCAGAGAGGTTGTCATATCCCTTGGAACTGGAGTTATGGACAGTTGTTAGTGCAATGTGAGTGCTGAGAGTCCAACTTGTGTCCTTTGCAAGAGAAAATGGTGCTCTTTTTTTTAAATTAATTTTTATTTATTTCTGTATGTGTATGAATGTACTGTCTGCAGGCAAGTCTGTGCACCCGTGTCGTGGTCAGAAGAGGGTCTCGGATTCCCCTGGAACTGGAGTTCTCCTGGAATTGGAGTTTCAGATGGTTCTCGGCTGCCAGGTGGGCGCTGGGGATCGAATCCAGGTCCTCTGCAAGAGCGGTTGGCACTCTCAACCGCTAGGCCATCTCTCCAGCCCCGAAAATGGTGCTCTTAACCACTGAGCCATCTCTCCAGGCCTGGCCTTAAACTTATATCATTCTAAAGCCTCCTAAGCCTCCTGTATGCTGGGGTTATAGGTGTGTGCCACCTTATCTGGCTTTTATGTTTCTTGACCGCATACTTAGAGTTATTTTTGTTTAGCAAAGCCTCTGTGTGTGTGTGTATGTGTGTGTGTGTGTGTTCCATATTTGTCCTCAGGGACAGGCTAGTCCTCTCTCTCTCTCTCTCTCTCTCTCTCTCTCTCTCTCTCTCTCATACACACACACACACACACACACACTGAGTCAGTATCCCATTGGGCAGAGAGACACTCATGAAGAACTGTATGCAAAAGAATGAAGAGGAGAAAACAAGTTTATTTGAGAATAGAGATGTAATTATAAGAAAAACAGCTAGTTAATTTAACAGTGCTTTTTGAAACTAACAAATATGATCATGAATATAAGCTCATTAACTCTCAGGAAAATTCAATATGATTTGCCACATTAAGGAGTCAAAGAACAGTTGTTATACAAGTCCCAGTACCTGACCTATAACATGGAGAAAAAAAAATTGGATCATATCCCCACTGTGTGTGTTTGTGTATGTATGTATGTGTCTGTATAATATATATATACATACATATATAAGACAAATTAAGTGAATAATAACCAAATATATGAACAGTTAAAAGAAATATAGTAAATAAAATGCCATGTCAGTTAGTCAAGCTGTTCGGAATAAATATATCTAAGACTTCAGAGTACAAAAAGATGACGTAGTCTAGATCCAAATGAAGAAATTATAGTGGAGAGAGAGAGAGAGAGAACTAAAAGGCTATGAATAGGCACATTAGCATGAGAGAACCAGAATAGCTGCCGTATGTGATGTCACTGGCAGTTACCAGGGAAAAGGAGACTATGGTCCTACTCTGTGTTGATAGAACTTGGGAGAAATTACATGCTGAGTTAATACTAAGTGATGGTGAAGACTCTAGTAAACAGGAAGCAGGAGCCCTTCCGCCTGAACTGGTGAGAGTTTACTGACAGCAGCTCTCCCCAAAAGGGTTGTGGTAGTGGTGGTGACATGAGATGCAAACAAGTCCTAGGCCCCTGACACCCCCTTCAAATGTCCACTGTAGACACACCCTCCCACTTGTCCACAGGGAGGTACAAGTGAGACCCATTCCTGGAGCGGTGTCTGAACTGGAAGATCTTGGCATGCAGAGGTATAGAGAAGTAAAGCTTAGACCAAAGTCCCCAACCTGAAATTCTGACATCCAAAACCCTCTGAAAACACAAATTTGGTACAAACTTCTCTGGTGACATTACTCAACCTGAGGCTAGAGTCTTTATCCCAATTAGTGTAAACATTCATACCTTTTGGTGCAGGATAGTAATTATTTGACTATGGGGTTCCACCTGGAGCTTGCTGGATGGGTTCTGAATCACCGAATCCTAGCATCTACAACTCTATAAAATGTAGTCTAGATACACATATCAGCCTATAATGACCTCACGAAAACATACTACCAAGGAAAGGTGTGTCTCTGGCTTGTGCGTGAGGATGAGGCATAGATGAGGGGATGTAAATACCTTAAAGTAAAAAGAAAAAGGAGCCCTAGCAGGGACTGGAGGCCACGTGAGCCGAGAAGCAACGTTGCAGTTTCTGTCTGATGCCTGTAGCTTGGTTTTTGCAAGTCTCATTCTTCAACTCAGTGATGACTTACAAATGTTCTAAACCTCTGTGTTCCTTTAAGTATAGTCCTCAATATTGGAGAAAACTGCATTCACTGCAAACAGGCTATGGCTGGAGAGGGTCACCTGGGCAGGGCCCTGATCATAAGCTGTTTTTTCTAACCCTGGTGGGTTCTACTTTGATCGCACAGCACTGCCTGTGTGCCACCTCAGGCAAGTCCCTGGCTTTCCTCAGCTTCAATGTTCTCTGGCTTTCCTTTCAATTCATTTCTGTGACGGGGTCTTTCTGCATTTCTTGTCAGTGGTCAAGGACACATTTCTGACACCTCTATGGTTCTATACAGTCTTCTTCATGTGGTCTCCATCCCTCTTCATCTGACGAGGAAATCTCCAGTCACCGGTCACTTAGAGCTAGGCTCAAAGCTCATGGTCTCCATGAGAGTGCCTCTCTGTTCCTGTTGCGTCTGGGGTAGACCTCATGATATTTTCCGAATACTATTCTGATTGCTTGAATATAGTAATTTTTTTACATAGGAGCTGAATCTTGTGCAGATTTATAATCCTGAAGTTTACGACTATACCAAGCATACAAAAAGTCCCTAATAAATGCTGACTGTCACACACAACCTTACGACTTTCTGTGTAGCTACATAGTTAAATTGACTTTTTAGAACTTGCTTCCTTGTATATAACAAAGGCTAAATACTATTCCACTGGGTCTTAAAGAATTTCCAAGCAGGAAGGAATTTCAAGGGTTGTTGTCCAACTACTCCGTGGATCCAAATGCATCCACGGGACACTCCAGGTCTATCTTTGGGGCTCTGGATTGTAGAAGGGGGTTGCAGTTTATGCCTCTGCTGTGTGGATGGAAGTGACGTAGAAATCCACTGGGTGTGGGCTAGCCTCAATCCCCATCCTCCATCTTGTGTTGTGTAGCCTAATCATTCACTACAAGGTTGTATTCATTAAGCCCTGGTTGAAGGGAGGTAGGGTAGAGGGGCTTACCTGTCCTACAGAATATCCACGTACTTTCCCTCTTAAGCAGCAGTCTTTAATTTGTACAGTTCTCATCAAGTCATTTCAAAGAACACATCTCTCTGCCCATTGTTTCAGAAGCGTGGGTCAACTAAGCAGCTACAGGTAGAGGGGACTGCATTGAGTACGTTGTTCTTAAAGAAGTAGTGTTCTTGGGAATATTGAAGTGCAGGGAGATACTGTCCTTGTACTGAATGGCCCCGGGCTTCTCATTCTGCTGTAACCGTGTCAGCTTCTACTAAACCCTCGCCGTAGCTTTCTGAAAGTCTTGCTTTGACTTTATGAATCAACACCTCAAAGATTGTTAACAGTATTCAGGAGTAAGAGACATGGGGCCCCCTTCTCTGTGAGCACGGGTTTGTGCTGCCCATGTTTCTGGGTTTTTTTGTGCCGTTCACTACACGCTGGCAGAAGTAGTTACATGATATGAGTAGACAATCCTTAATTCAAAATGCCTGAGACTAGAAACATTTCTAACTTTGGAAGCTCATTATTCAGAAATACTTGCAAAGATTTTGCTGGTTGAGCATCTCTAACTCCCAAATTCAAAACCTAAATATAAATCTTTTTTGTCTGTCTCTCCTTGATCTACCTTTGCCCTTCCTTGCCTCGTTTGTGTGTGGAAGGGGGATCCCTAAGACCTTCTAGACCCTCCTGCCAGATGGATTTCATTTGAGTTCATTAAAGAGAGGCACTGAGACGCCCAGACGATGAGAAGGGAGAGAAGTTATGGTTACAGTCTCTGACACTACACTTTCCCTTTTCTGGGCCACATTCCCTGGGAAGGGCTGCTACCCTCCTTGAGCAGAGCGCTTTGCAAGTGACCTGTCCTCCAGCACTCTGGCTCCGTTCTCTCTAATCCTACTCCTTTGTGTTTTGTGTTTCTTTCTCCCCCCTTTCCTCCCATCTTCCCTCCCTTCTCTCTCCTTCCCTTTCCCTAACTCCATTCCTTCCTTCCTTCCTTCCTTCCTTCCTTCCTTCCTTCCTTCCTTCCTTCCTTCCTTCCTTCCTTCCTTCCTTCCTTCCTTCCTTCCTTCCTTCCTCCCTCCCTCCTTCCCTCCTTCCCTCCTTCCCTCCTTCCCTCCTTCCCTCCCTCCTCCTTCCCTCCCTCCTTCCTTCCTTCCTTTTCCTCCCCTTCTCTCTCTCTCTTTCTGAGATAGGCTGGTTTCTGAATTCGCTAAGAGTGACCTTGACTTTCTTGTTTTCCTGCCTCTACTTCCCAAGTGCTGGGATTACAGCATGTGCTTCTCTGCCTGTCTTTGCCATCCCTTTGGGGTGGTAACAGCCTCCTGCTCAGGATTGTATCTGGGTGCTTTATCCTTTCTGCACTCTGTTAATGCTCCTCATGTCCCTCAGGTAGACTCTTGAACCATCTGAAGGAAGCCGTTTCCACCCAGGCTGTGGCTGAACCATTCTTTTAGTCAACAGACACCTATTGAGTACCTACTGTATCCCCAATACTGCCAGTAAAGCAGTGGACAAGGTAGATATGCTTCTTATTTTTACACAGCCCAGATCTAGTGGAGAGGAGACAATGAACAAGTGTTTGCATAATGAACATTTTTTTAAAATTTTATTTATTTCTGTATGTGTAGGAATGTACTGTCTGCATGCAGGTTTGTGCACCCGTGTCATGCAATGCCGCGGAGGTCAGAAGATGGTGTCGGATTCCCCTGGAACTGGAGTTCTCCTGGAATTGGAGTTTCAGATGGTTCTCAGCCGCCATGTGGGTGCTGGGGATCGAACCCGGGTCCTCTGTAAGAGCGGTCGGCGCTCTTAACCGCTAGGCCATCTCTCCAGCCCGCATAATGAACATTTTAAAGAGGGAACTTTGGGGGCTTATAAAGGTGGGTTAGTGGTTTGCAGGTGAAAAACTGCTGCAGACATTTACATACACAGCTAAAAGAAAGCTTTCCAGCCACACAAGTATTGGCTCTCATAGGCAGACTGTAGATTTAAAGCATAGCTATCAAAGTGAAAAGGGGTCATTTGGAAAGAAAGGATCAATAGAAGAAGGGAGGGGACCAGAGAGGTAAAATGTAGACACTGAGCAAAGTCTATACTTGTATGGAAATTTCATAATGAAACCCCTCAGTTTGTGCAATGAATATATGCTAACAGGAAGAGAGAAGTCTGATCAAGAACAAGAAAGCTGCTCTGCTGTTCTCTCCCACCTTGGTTCATCATCTTCCCAGCCAAAAATTAACAGGAAGAAATGATCCCTGCAGGTTCTTGAGCATTCTCTTCAGGAGCCCCAGGCATGTGGCATGTAGAGGCAGTGGGGACAGCCAGGGAGGACAGCAGGCCACACATGCACCAAAGGGAGAAGAAAGAGGGTCAACTTGCATTGAATCTAGAAACGCCTAGAACTTTCCCCACTGCAAGTCACACTGGGCTTTGCACACTTCCTGGGATTTCTCCCTACTCCTAAGAGAACCTCCAGGTAACAGGAAATCCTAACCAACCCTAAATGTAAAGGTGGAAGGAAGAAATCATTACCAGATTAATACATTGTGAAAAGATTCACATGCCTGATAGGTACTTAACAGTGTGTTGGTGATTAAATTAATTGCACGTAGACAACGGAAAGACAGCTCTTTAATGCGCATTAAATATTAACAATTTGAGATGATAGGAGTCCGAGTGTCTTCTCTCTGCAGCTCTCTTTGTCAATGAAATCTACCTCTGTATGGAAGAAAGAGATAGTTTGGAACGCTATCGTCTTACTCAATGAAGGCCAGCAAGGCTCCCCACGGTACCTGAGCCACCAGCAATCAGCCTAATCATAAATGACCGGAACCAAATGGATTCAGGCAGCCATGCTAACTACTGAGTTAAAAAGTTTTATATATCAAGAGTCTGAATGCCAGCTAAATCAAAACCTTTCCAGGCGAATCAAAGGGCCAGCAGCCTCCTCCATGTTTCTGCCGAAGGCTTTGTTTCACCATTTGCTCCCAGTGCTGTCTGGAGGCTGCTGGCTGAATCTGGCTCCATCCATACAAGTTCCATTACCCTCGGAAAGTGGTCCATCACCTTTACATTAAAAGCATAGGGGGCAAAAAGAAGCAAAACAAACTGACTGATTGCAAAGCCAGCTATGATGTCAGCATCAATTAATGTTTCCCACAGGCATGCTAATCAGCTTCATGACATAATAACGGCTTCTATTACACCGGTGGGACTTCAAAGTTGTTCCAAAGATAACATAACACAACGCTTGAAGCCCCAGGAAACTTCCACCACCATTTCAGATGTTTTATAAAGTTACCGATCTGATCTTTGTATTGCTGAGGGGGGAAAAATGGAAAGGAAACAGAATATTGAATTTGGGATGAATCAGGGCTGGAAAGTGACTTCATTACAAATTCCAAATGTTCAAAGAGATAGCAGCGATTAGAAAGCTGCAAGGGGTCCCGTTGAAGAGCAGCTCAGTGGCAGACTTGTCTCCGGCAGGCGCATGGACAAAACTCCCAATTTGGAAAAAGTAAAAAACTAAGTCTGTGTGAAAAGCATTATGCTGACTAGTGAATGAATGCAAAAAGAGCCCCTGAAAGTGGAAGAGGCAGAGGGCTGATTCTCACTCAGCCTAACCTCTGCTATAGATTTGTCTTTCGGGGTGATTATTTGATATCATCAATGTTCCACCTGACATCTTCAAAATGGAAATAAGAATACCTTTACCTCCAGGGTAGAGTTGGGAAGGCTGAATCAGAGATCTGGTTCTACTACTGCATCAAAATGCTCCTTTTATGTCCTTTCCTGTCAATAAACTCTTGATGTTGTATAACAGTACTGTGACTCTTCCAACACTTACAATGTCTGTATCAGCCATCCCAGGGAGGTGACTTGGATTACCCTGCTAAGTCTTTCTGATCTTCTGTGCTAGGCTTATGCAGACGATAAAACAGAGGCTCAGAGATGTCTAAGCGACTTGCCTGGGATAGAACAGGCAGAAAATCACAGTGCTGGACTCCAGAGCCATGCCTTCTGTGATCTCAAACACTACTGTCCGCACAGATGTCCCACACAAATACACAGCAGACGCCCCAGTAACATCTGTACACACACGCACACAATCATGCACTACAGAGAACCAACCCCACAGTCCTTTAACAGTCTACTGGGGTTATAGTTGGGGTTTTGCAGTTTTTCCACCTGGGGATGAAGGCGGGCAAATTCAGTCAGACAGCATGACTTAATCACTTTGGAACTCAGTCCTTGATCTGTGAATATGAAGATTCATAGAACTTACTTTTCAAAGTGTTAAGTATCAAAGGATTAAATATCTGTAAAACATTTACCACCGTGCCTGAAACTTGATAAACATTCAATAAATTGATCATTATTTACTAAAAACAGGTAAGTGTTGGTCATCAAAAGGGCCCCCCTCGGTACCTTCCCATCTGTGTCTCTGTCTGTCTCTTTCACACACATATGTATGCATGTGCACACACAGAGAGCTCAGTGGCAGTCCCAGACTGGTCTGGCACAACTACCTCCAGAAGCAGATGTGCCAACAGGGCTTTCCTCACAGCATCTCACGGTTACAGGAGGAGGCTGCTGAGAACCTTCCCGGCAGCAGCTGCCCCCAGCTTGCTCACCTCTCCTTGTCGCTGTCTCAGCAGTTCTGGCCCCCTTGGCACTTGTGAGGCTCTGAGTTCTTGCTACAAGCAGGGCCCAGCAGCCAGCTTCAGCCTGCATGGACTATTTGGAAGGCAAGACTTCCAGAATGCCTGAGTCCAACAGAAGCACAGGATCATCCAGGCTCGCTGTCACCTCTGCAGATGCACCAGATGTGTTCAGAGTTGGTCTGCTTGTCGGGCATCCTCAGCCCACCCCAGGGAGCCTCTGGGCTGTTTGGGGAAGTATAGTGGACACTTGTCCCTTCCCTTCTCATTCACTGTAGGTAAAGGTGAGCTCACCTCCCACCAGCCAGCAGGGCTCTACTGAAGGTAGTGTGTATCCATCGGGCCCGGCACTTGGAGGTGACAGCCACTCCCAGCTACACTTTGGGCTTCTTGGGGCCTGTGTGGAGGGCCCACCTGGCAAGTTTAAGTGTGGAGAAATGGGTAAGGAAGAGAAGATGGAAGCAGAAGGCCAAATGAGAGAAAGCAGAGGGAGGATGACAGAGAAAGGGAGAAAGGGAAGTGGGGACACTGCTCAGCCCCTGACAGGTGTGGCCGTGCTTCTAAGCAGCCTGGGCTCTTACTCAGCCAGTGTGTCAGAGGCTAGTCCACTGAGGGAGCCCAATTAGCAGCCAGGGCTTTGCCTCAGAATTACCTGTAAGCAAAGCATCTCAAGCAGGCTGGGTTTCTTTCAGCTTCAGGCAACTTTAGAATGTGTATATGGGATGTTGCCTTTGATTCACTTTCTTTCTCCCAAATTTTTAGAATGGGTAGGATTGAGGAGAAAACAAAATTAAATTAAAGTCCTCAGAACTTTGCACATGGGTGAATACACACAATATAAATAAATAAAATACAATTTTAAAAGAGTGCAGGGAAATAAACTCTTAGTGCAACACTCGCCCAGCCAGGGATCACCCTAGCCCCTCATCCTCCAAGCAGACCCCATCCTCCGAGTAGACATACCAGAGCAGGAGCACCCGGTGGAGCCTGGGACCTGGGCAGTTCCCTCCGTGAGGCATCTATCAGGGCTCTCCTGTTCCCTCTTCTGGACCCTCATTTCTGGATCCCAGGCTCAGTCCTATAAGAAACACCTGCATCCAAGTCCTTGTCTCCAGGTTTTGCTTTTAGAGACATCCAAGGCAAGCAAGGGTGAGAAAGACGCCTACTCAAAGGGCAGCAAGCCTAGACAGTAGACAGGAGTCAGCCTTGGGGTTGCTGGGACTGAGAGAGCCCACTAAAGACCACCACTCTCATAGCAGGCAGAGCCTCCACGAGCTCCAGTTTTTTTCATCTGCTAAACGAGTCCACGTATCTCAAGCAGAACTGAGTGGCTCCTTCCCCTGTGGTCACAAGGTATTGGTTAATCCAATCAGAAAAAATAAAAATGTTTGGCCAAACCTTTTCTGACCAAGATGACAGACAATATCCATACAGGCCTCTCATAAACAGCTTCCAGCAAGTCAAATATTCCTATCTAACACTGCAGGACCAGGGAAGGGCATATGCGAAAAGGCAGAGGGGCTAGAGACATAACTGTACATTTTGACATTAAATGAATTACATGGAAATTATATGCAAATCATTATGTAAATGTGGCATATGTTGTTTTCTAGTTAACAGCTTGGACACTTTCAATAATTACAGCATTTTTCAGGGTGAATTAAGAGCCCCAATAAACAATATTTAGGACCTACTACAGATGAAGAGGATTTAATGGTCTTTGTTTTTCATTTTAAGTGGCTCAGGTTGAGAGAGAAACTTGAAATTCTCTCCCTGTGTCCCATAAAGACCATTATATATTATACAATATTCTTTTGATGACAGCAGCGATCTATGACAATTAATAAGCACATTAATGCCAAAAGCCTTTGAAAATATGGACTTCTCAAGAGAGCACCACTTTATCTTATTTTATCCTTTTGTACTTGGTGAACAGATGTAAAAGATTAAAATGAAATATCTTTCTCTCTACTGCATGGTCGTCTATAATTTAAGACGAAGGAACCATGCTTCATATTGCTAGATACTCTGCCACTGTCCCTCATCACTCCAGTTGCCTGGAACGGCCTTAGCTTGACAGTTTATCTCAATATAAAACTTCCCATTCTTTTGTTCCTCACTCTTCTGGAACCTTCCCCTACATATTGATTTGATGAGGAAACCATCCATAGTCCAGGCGAGGCTGGTGTAGCCAGTGAACACAAGGTTTTCGATTTTCTTTGCAGACCTTCACTTCTAGAGATATTTTGGGTGAGATAAGCAGGAGACTCTTCTAATCACCAAAGGTCCAGATGCAAGGCTGGATGACATAAAGTCCGCACCATTTTAAATGCAGAGCGGAGCTTGGGAAACAAACAAACAAACAAACAAACAAAAACAAACCCCACAACAACAGGGAAATCCCCAGAGGCTTAAAACAAAGAAGCATTGGACTAGAGAGATGGCCTAGCGGTTAAGAGCACCGACGGCTCTTGCAGAGCACCCGGGTTCGATCCCCAGCACCCACATGGCAGCTGAGAACTGTCTGTAACTCCAATTCCAGGAGAACTCCAGTTCCAGGGGAATCCAACACCCTCTCTGACCTCCTCGGCATTGCACAACACGGGTGCACAGACCTGCATGCAGACAGTACATTCATACACATAAATAAAAATTAAATTAAATTAAAAAAACAACAATAAAACAAAGAAGCATTGAAGAACCAAAGGTTATGTGAGAACTGATGCTGTAGCTGTCTCAGAATGAGGCATGGCTGCCAAACCGGGCAGAGTGAGAGCTTAGGCTTTAGCAAGCATGCAGGGACAGGACTGGAGCTTTATGAATACCTGAAGCAAGCTCACTCAGAGAGCTGCTCCCTCAGTGAGGGAATGAACCAGGCTATCCCTCCAGCACAGAACTGACAATGTAAGCCTGAGCCTTGGTAGAGGGAAACAATGTATCCCCCAAGATAATTCATAGCTAAAAAACAGATGTTATTTAGTTGAGGTTCATCTGGGAACATGCTGGTTTGCCCAGTGGTCTCAAACTGGGTTATCTGTGTGATACACCTGGCAGAGATCAATAAACGTACTGGAAGGGTGTGTTCACAGGCCAGCCTCGACAACCTTCCCACACATAAAGCCTCTCTAAACGTGAGAGCACACCCAAAATTGTAAAATACGGCAGGGAGAAGGAGTTTCCTAAGCACACAAAAGCTGACCTTCAAGCCTTCTCCTCCCACAGCCTAGTGAAGAGGCTGACGATCTAGGAGACACACAGCTCGCCATCACCTGAACATATGGACCCTGTGTACCAGTGATTTTGATCATTGCTGCGGCAAAGCACCTGACAAAAGTGACTTAAGAAGGAAGTTTATTTTGACTTGTGGTTTGAGGAGACGATGCTCTTCTGCCATGGCCGCTGCTCACACTGCGTCCACAGTCAGGAAACAGAGAGATGAATGCTGGAGCTCAGCTCGCTTCCACCTTTCCCGCTCTTACTTCATCTATGGGATGGTGACACCCGCATTCAAAGTAGGTCCTCCCTCCTCAGTCAAGCCTCTCTGAAAGTGTCACTACACACAAGCCCAGCGGCACATCTCCTTGGTGGTTCCAAATCCAGCCAAGCGGACCTTGAAGATTAACCACCACACCTTACCATATGTTTCAATCCCCCCGGAATATGGTTTCTAGTGCTGCTTCTTCTGTAAACTTTGTTTAGTGTGAAGACTCTGGTAAAGACAGAAAAAAGGAGAATTTTTTTTTTTTTGTTACTGTGGATGGTTTAAAAGTCTTTAAAAATCCCCAAACTCCCCAGTCTTGAGCACTGGTCACTTGGAGATCCAAATCTTTTTACATCGTGCAGCATTCTAGACTGAAGACGTTGCTCTCTCAGACAGTGCTCAGCTAAAAACACAACCCAGAGGACACAACCGTGTCTAATGGAACCATCAGTACCACCGTGGGCACTTGGACGGGACTTCTACATACGAAGAAAAGGCCACAGAGGACTGGATAACTGGCTCAGCAGTTAAGACTACTGGCTATTCTCACAGAGAACCGGGGTTCAGTTCCCAGCACTCACATGGTAGAAAACAACTGTCCATAACTCCAGTTTCAGGGAATCCAACACCCTCATCTGGCCTTTGTAGACGTTGTACATCCATGCAGGGAAAACACTCATATGCATACAAATAATAACAATAAATAAAATGTAAAAGATAAGGCCATAAAAGCAGCTTTCCAAACAAGGAAAGGACATATTTGGGGATACAGAAGTTCATGAAGAGCCAAGGTCCCTTTGTGATGATCTTAATTATTTGTAATCTCCATGAAGGAACCTTCAGCGAATCTCTGCTCCGTCTCAGTGGCCTGCTCTTAGGACTGATAATTTCACTTCCATCTATCTTTCCAACCATAGCTTCCCCATACTCTAGGCAAACTACCCATTCAAGAGGTCTGCCTCTTCCTCCAACCCAAGTCTATCCTCTTCTAGAAGTGACCCTACAAGCATGGAGACCCAACCACCCACACCTCTCTTCTAGCCCTTCTCATGTGCCATCTGTTGGCGTTATTAGAGCACTGATCAGATCCAACCTCTCTTTATTGAAGCTCTTAAAAGGTGAGGTCCGGGGTTAAATATCTGCTGGGTGGAGAACTTGAAGCTTAGTTGAACTTATTCTGAAAAAATACTAATGTGTTAAATATGGCAGGGTCTTACCGTGGCTTATAACATCTCCTAACCTGTAGAGGATGTAAGCTTGTGGCATCACAGCAATGTAGTCTGGACACTCATTTGATCAACTTGATTGAACATACAACCCCTCACCCCCCGCTGGAAGGTGGGGCTGTGGGGGTTTGGGCACAATAGCCTGCAAATTGGTTTTATATGAAGGATGCTTGTACTCATGGATTATTACTTATAGCTAAAAAATGAAAAAAAAAACTGAGAGAAATATGCAGGACAGTTATGGCAGAATGCATGATCTCGGTTGGGGTGGGGGTGGGGGAGAAGGGAAAGGGAAATATGCCTGAACTGAATTGGAAAATGATGTATGAAATGCACAAAGCATCAATAAAAAAATGTTAAAAAAATACTAATGCGTCACAAGATAGTATCCACAGGAGAGGCACCAGTGTGTGCCCATGTGTCCTGCTTCCCACCTGGGCTTGGCTTCCCTTAGCCATTCTCAAGGGAGCAACAAGAAAGCACTTTCCAGCACAACAGTCTTCTGAGAGCTAACTTTATTTTTTATTTTATTATTTTATTTTATTATTATATTCTTTTGGTTGTTTTGAGACAGGGTCTCCATGTAGCCCCAGCTGGCTGGAACTCCTATATAGACCAGGCTGACTTTAAACTCACAGAGATCAGCCTGACTCTGTCTCCTGAGTGCTGGGATTAAAGGTGTGGACCACCATTCCCGAGTGCCAACTTTATATCACTGCTTTTTCTGCAGTTGCTCCTAGTATTTATTGGTTAATTTCCTTTAAATCAACTTACTTAAAAAATCCACATGGTTTCTTTTTGGTGGGGGGGGTCTTGTTGAGACAGGGTCTTCCTGTAGCCCTAGCTGGCTTAGAACTGCCTATGTAGACCAGGCTGGCCTTGAACTCACAGAGATCTGCCTGCCTCTGTTTCCAGAGTGCTGGGATTAAAGGTGCATGCCACCATACCTGCTACATAGTTGAGATGTATTTTTAAAAGAAGTATTTCAAAAGTCCTTACTACAATGGAAAATCATTATCACTTGGAATGATAATAAAAAGTTACTATAAAAATGCAAGGTTAGGGGCTGGAGAGATGGCTCAGCAGTTAAGAGCACTGGCTGTTCTTGCAGAAGACCTGCGTTTGAATTCTAGCCCCTACATGGCAGCCAACAACCATCTTTAATTCAATTCTAGAGGATCCTCTTCTCCCTGTGTGGGCATTCCACAACATGGGTGCACTTACACACAGGCAAATAAAATATTGCATGCATATAAAATAAAATATTACATACATATAAAATATTACATATAAAATTAAATAAAAATAAAGATAAAAAATTTAATGCAAGGATAAAAACAAAACCATTAAATTCTAATGGGACATAATTGCTTAACCAAAGCTCTCTGTTTGAAGCTTGAGTGTCTTTATTGAAGATGAAGATTGCAAAGTGTTGGACAGGAATGTGAGTTTCAACATTGGTGGAGAGTTCCTGTTCCTGCTTCTTGCAAGCCACAGTAGCACTGGAGGCTGCAAAAGGAAATGTCTTCCTAGACTCAAGGTTACCTTGGGAGGCCCAGAAATCATCTTACCCGATGCCAATAGGCTGCATCCAATGCTTTTGCAGGAGTGTGTATTAGGGATGCTCTGGAATAAGACTCAGATCTGAACTCTCCCTGCTCTGGCTAGACAGTGATGGGGGAAAGTTCACCCTCAGTTGTTGTGGTGGTTTGGATGAGTGTCCCCATAGGCTCTAGGTATTTAGACATTTGTCTCCAATTGGTGGCGTTGTTTTTGGAGGTCTTGGAGGGTGTGGCCTTGCTAGAGGAAGTGCGTTGTTGAGGGCAGGCTTAGTGAGTTTTAACAAGCCTCATGGTCTACAGTCGCCCTCTCTCTGCTTCCTGTGCTCTTTGAGAGATGTGACCCTCGGTTTGCTGCTCCAGATCCAGCCGCCTCGCCTCCCGCCACAATGGACTCTAGTTCCCTGGAACCGCCAATCGTAAGCTCAAATAAACTCTTCCTTTTATAAGTTCCTTGGTCATGGTGTTTTATCACAGCAACAGAAAAGCGACTAATACAGTTGTCTTCTCAATAGCATGCTTTTCAAAGGCTGCCTGCTGTGAGCCTCCATAATTTCCTTCAGTCAGGACCTGCACTTGGCAGGGGCCTATAGGTTGGCTATTGGTTGTGACATGTGACATCAGTTTAGACAACTTGCTATACATCAGGCCCAAGGTCAGAAATTAACCTCTTGACTATTTCATAAGGAAACATCCATTGTTTGGGATGATGATGATGATGATGATGATGAATCAAATATTGGCTTAAGTAAAAGCCTTAATGTACACTATAACTTGAGATTGAATAGTTATTTGGCAAAAACAAAATAATCGAATGGCTTCCATTCCACATTGGTTTTTTTTTTTTTTTTTTTTTATCTGTATGAATGTACTGTCTGCATGTAGGTTTGTGCACCCCTATAGCGCAATGCCGCAGAGGTCAGAAGAGGGTGTCGGATTCCCCTGGAACTGGAGTTCTCCTGGAATTGGAGTTACAGACGGTTCTTAGCCGCCATGTGGGTGTTGGGGATCGAAGCCGGGTCCTCTGCAAGAGCACTTGGTGCTCTTAACTGCTAGGCTATCTCTCCAGTGCAACACATTATGGTTTTTTAAAACATATTTTATTTATTTTTATTTTATGTGTATGAGTGTTTTGTCTGCATGTATGTAAGTGTACGACGTGCATGCCTGGTGCCATGGAGAGCAAAAGAGGAATGGAATCTCCTGGAACTGGAGGCAACAATGGATGTTAACCACCATGTGGGTGTTGGAAGGGCAGAAAGTCCTCCAGAAGGGCAGAAAGTGCTCTTAACTGCTGGGACACGTCTCCAGCCTCCACATGAAGTTTGAATGATCTTACTATACCTCATTTTTGGCTAGCAATGCACTCTACTTGAGACCAGAAGAGTGTAATGGGGTAAACGATGGCTTTCAAGGATAGAAGTGGAGATGAAGGAACTTACTGTTTCCTACATTCTAACTAGTTGTACTTTTAAAAACTAGAAGATGGAATTCTAAAGGAGAAAAAAACACCTTTATGCGGTCGTAAAGAAAGAAAACACCGAAGAGGCCTGCAAAGGTATCGCTGACGTGGACAGTACTATCAAACTCTATGGTATTAAGAGGGTCACTAAGAAAAATCAAATTCTTGTAGACTCATGTAGTCCCAGAGGCCTAAGGACCCAGTTTAAGGACAGTATTCCACATGCAGCAAAGAAAAAGGGGCAAAGCAACGCAGACTCTTGAACCTAATCTTAGCTCCCTTTCCGACTCCCACAGGATCTTGGGAAAATCCTTGAGTGTGTTTAAGTCTGCATTCTCTTCTCTCTGTGAGAAGAGCTTGGGATCCTTGAGGAGGTGAGTCTCCGGTTTCCCTTTTAATTCCAAAATTATTTGAGGTTGATTTTGTGTTTTTCTTGACAGGCTCATGAAATCTTGAAGAGTTTTAGACTTTGTCTACATTGTGTCAGGTTTTTACACTCCTCTCTGCCTATGAGATCAGACGTGTGAAGCCAGGGAGCTTAGATGTTCCTGGTCCCTGAATGAGCCCAGGTGAAGAAACCCAGCTCACATGGAACCAGACCAGACCAGAAGACAGAAGGCGAGGAAGGATGAGCCAGGTGAGGAATGGGCTTGACACTTGTTTCTTGCCCTTTGGTTAAATATCTAATATGATGTTCGTTTAAACTTCTCTGCCTGCTTCTGCCTTCTGGAATGAAGAAAGAATGATGTCCCCACACCGTCCAGGCCTCAGCGTAAGGATGGTCATGTGATGAGAGGGTTGAAATAAGGAGCTGTGACTTCAAAAGTCAGAAGGGATGACCCAGGTGACCCAGGCAGGACTGCCTTCCAGGCCACCCACAGCCAGCCAGCTTGTGGAGCAGGATATGGTGGTCTTTAGATAGTAGCCTTCTTGATATAAGCCCCTCATTGTAGGACAGTGGTTAGTTTTAATGTCTATATTTGTGACAACTGTGTTGACAGGTGCCATATCTCATACACTGAGCATCTACTGTTTTTTTTTTTTTTTTGCATCTACTGTTGATAAAAATGTTATGCCAAGAGACAGGCCTATTGAATAAATGAGTAAACAAAGCAAACAATAAAATTCCTCCACTCACTAATATTTGTCCTGTAAGCAAAGATGAAGGACTGAGCTGCTCACTAATCTAATATCTTTTCAACAGGACTAATTGAGCCTCATTTGGTAAGCATTCTGGTAACTGCGTGGTATAAAAACAAAATAAGGTTTATCTTCTAGAACATCAGTCCAGGTCCATGGGGCTGTGGTAGCCCCTCCCAAGCTGCAAGGACAACAGCGAAAAGACAGACACACAATACAAAGTACACAGAGCTCAGATGCACAGCCCACAAATGTTCACATGTACTCATCAGAAGAGCATTCTGCTTCTGTGTGATATTATCTGGACAAATAAGAGTGTTTCCATTTAGGATTCAGCTATTTGTCTCTATACAGGAGATTTTAAAAAGCATGAACTGTGTGCTATTAATGTTCATGCATGCTTGGAAGACTCTGTTTTCTTTGTAATTCAGCATTAAACAACAACAAAAAAAGATCAGTCTTGACACTAATCCATGTAACAGCTAGAAGAGAAGCAACTGCTTTACATCCAAAGTCACCCTCAGCTATACACCAAGTTTAAGACCAGAATGAACGATAGGAGACCCTGTCTCAAAATGACAAAAAATAAATAAAAAAGGGGCTAGAGAAAAGGCTCAGTAGTTAAGAGAAGTGGCTGTTCTTGCTGAAGACCTGGGTTCCATTCCCGGCACCCACATGGCAGCTAACAACCATCCCTAACTTTAGTTCCAGAGTAATCCAACACCTTCTATGACCTCTGCAGGCATTGCAGGATACAGATGCACTTACATACATGCAGGCAACACACACACAGACACACACACACACACACATACACACACACATAAATGTTTAAAAGTGGGCTGGAGAGATGGCCTAGCGGTTAAGAGCGCTGACTGCTCTTGCAGAGGACCCAGGTTCAATCCCCAGCACCCACATGGTGGCTGAGAACCATTTTTAACTCCAGTTCCAGGGGAATCCGACACCCTCTTCTGACCTCCGTGGCATTGCACAACATGGGTGCACCAACCTACATGCAGACAGCACATTCACACACATAGAAAAATAAATAATTAAAAAATGTTTAAAAAAGTAAATAAGATAAGATAATAAATATAGAGGGGAAACTAAGCCTTCATCCTACCTCCCATATGTAGACAGACTATGCCACTAAGACAAAGGCTGTAAAGATAGAAGGGGAAAGCAGATAAATGGTTCGTCCATGATGGCGTTACAGAATGACGTTAACAACCTTGCATTGCCTGGCTTTGGATTTGGTTTATAAAAAAACTAATTCCTATCTATTTAAGAAATACAACTATCTGGGTTCCTTGATATCTGAATCGGATATCCAGCTCTGGAATTGTAAGGCTTCAGTAGCTTTGGATAAAGAGAAAACACTGAAAAATAGAGCAATCTACATGGATTTTTTTTTTTTTTTTTTTGGTCTTTTTGAGACAGGGTCTCCCTGTAGCCCCAGCTGGCCTGGAACTCACTCTGTAGACCAGGCTGGCCTTGAACTCACAAAGATCCGCCTGCCTCTGCCTCCCAAGTGCTAGAATTAAAGGCGTGCACTACCATGCCCGGCTTCTACATGGATATTAACTACTGTTATAATACTAATGATGTGGTATAGCCCAAGAGAACGTGGGGAGCAACAAACAAACAAACAAACAAACAAACAAACAAACAGGGATCCAGATCATCTTACACCCAGGCTGACTGTTCCTGGGAACCAGAGAATCTGTACTGGACATGAAGGCTGTGGAGTTCCATGGTTTGTGAGACAGATAAGCTGCTGTGCTTAGTCTACCAGCGTATCCTATTTTGTTCAGGTCTTTGAAGATGAACAGCTTTCTAAGATGGGTGATTCTCATTAACTTTTTGTGTGAGTTTGTGTTTATATCTCTTTGTTGACAAACTACTTTCCCTCAAATTTCTAAAAACACCAAAGTTCCTAAGTTCAGAGTCGGATGAAATCACAAATGTTTTCCATGTCATATTTTGCAAATATTGATCTACACTCTTTTGGTATCAAGGTATGAATCTGTTTCATGATAAATGGAGGGTTGTTTGAGATGAAGTGGGAGCAGCAGACACATCGTATTCAAATCCTCCCAATCCCCAGTAGGAAAAAATAGTCTTGAATTTAAAGTGCAATCGTCAGTGTAAACCCATCTGTCAAAGACACCTAGATACAATCACTGTTCCTTGCAGGAAGGCTGGGATCTTGGATCCTGTTTCCTACTAATAGGATTCCTAGGGAAATGTCTGCTTTCATGTCTGGGGCCTGAGTATAAAGATGAGGCTATCTTACTTTTCCATCTCAGACATCATTCCTTCTCAAGATCGGGGCGTGTTTAGAGGAGCCAGAACCAATGTAGAAGAGGCCAGGGAGACAGCTTAAGCTTCAGGAGAATCAGCGTCGTAACCAAAGGAATCCCATCCATGTGCTTCATCATGAATTCACAATGACATTTAATACATACACATCTTATTTTAGAATAGATTTGAGTTTACAGAAAAATTGTGGCAATGGCCCTTATCCAGTCTCCCTGATTGTTAAGATCTGGTATTCTATGACACATCTGTTATGATTACATTTGTCACAACTAATGAAGCAATATCTATACATTATAATTTAAAGTTCACTGACTTGGAATAGCCCTCCATTTGTTTAGGTCTTCTTGGATTTCTTTCTTTAGTATTTCACAAATTTCCCTGCACAGAGCCCGTATTTATTTTGTTAGATTTTTACTAGGTGTTCCTCTTTGTTTTCTCTTTCTCTGCCTTCCTCTCCATCTCTTTCTCTGGTATTCTGTATCTGCCCCCCCCCACACCTCTTTTCTTTCTCTACCTCCTTCCCTCCCTCCCTCTCTTGATCTTTGTTTCTGTTTTTGAGGCAAGGTTTCACAGTGGAGCCCAGGCTATCCTTGATAGGAATCTTCCTGCTTCAGCCTCCTAAGTGCTGGTGTTACAGCCTATACCACCATTAGCTTTTTTTCTATTTTTGAGTAAAACTTAATGATTTTTAGAAAATACTAGTTGGTTATCTGAGATGATAGAAAACCATTTATCTTAAAAATTAAAGCCTATGTCAGGTATGGTGGCACATGCCTTTAATCCTAGCACTTAGGAGGCAGAGGCAGGTGGATCTTTGTGAGTTCAAGGCCAGCCTGGTCTACATAGCGAGTTCCAGGACAGCTGGAGCTACAGAGAGACCCTGTCTCAAAAAGACCAAAAAAAAAAAAAAAAAAGAAAAGAAAAAATTAAGGCCTATAACCCCAGTACTTGGAAGGTGGAGACAGGGGAATCAGGAGTTGAAGGTCAGTTGCCTACTGAGTTCAAGACAAGACTGAATAGCATGAAGACCCTGTTGGAAAATGACAAAAATAAATAAATAAAATAATGAATACATGAGGAAAACTAAGTCTTCATCCCACCTTGCATATTTGCCCCAGATGAAATGAGACAAGTAGAAGCATCACTTTAGATTTATAGTTCTTTCTATTAAATGAAAAGAATAAGATTAAAATATTATAGCCAGGCGTGGTGGTGCATACCTTTAATCCCAGCTTTCAGGAGGTAGAAGCAGAGGCAGGTGGATCTCTGTGAGTTCAAGGCCAGTATGGTCTACATAGTGAGTTCCAGGACAGCTGGGACTACAGGGAGAGCCTGTCTCAAAAAAGACCAAAAAAAAAAAAGATTTTAAAATATTATTGAATGAAAGTCTTTATAGCTTTTACATATATAGCTGCTAGTATCAGATCCAACAGGAGACTAGTTTAGCATCTGGATTCCACCAAAGGGCAATAAACAGTACCCTGAATTTGCAATAAGCTAAATGGACTTGAGGCTCTTCAATAGAAGTGGCTAAGACAAAGGAAAGGAGGAACCTGAGATGAAGAGACTTAAATGTAAAATTTCTTTTAAAAATGGGGACTACAGTACAGCATCTAGAGAGGCCTACTTGACCAGTAAAACTTTCAAAGAGGACAAGGGGTTGACACTTGCAAATGTGGGGGTGTATGTGTGCTTCAAGCAGCAGGTCACTCAGGTTGATCTGGGGTGGGAGCCTTGTGTCTCCTGAGCTGGGTAGCTATTTAACTGTCATCTGTGACTCCTTGTCTGCCTTTGATGTTATTTTTCCTGTGCTATTTTTTTTCTACTTTAAAAATAGTTGACCAAAAATAGAGAAAAAAGAATGAAAATCTAGCTTTCCAGTTTTTGTTTGTTTGTTTGTTTATTTGTTTTACCTCTAAGACAGGGTCTCCCTATAGCCCCTGCTGTCCTGGAACTCACTTTGTAGACCAGGCTGGCCTTGAGCTCCCAGAGATCCGCCTGCCTCTGCCTCCAGAGTGCTGGGATTGAAGGTGTGTGCCAACCATGTCTGGCATAGCTTTCCAAGTTTTAAGAAAGCAAGTTCTATCTACCCATGAGTCCCAGGTAGTAAGTTAAATGTTTCATTGCATGCAAAGGCAAACCTGTCGAATCAGGCCATGTAACACACTTCAAACACAACTGCGCCATTGCCAACCCGAAATCCAGAATGTGCCTCTGGATGTGCTTTGTCACAATGCTTACTGAAAAAAGCCAACAAAAACCCCACAAAAACAGCAAGTGGAGAAACGGGACAAAGAAATAAGCACAGAAAAGGGCCCTGGATAGAGCAGGCCATCCTTCTGGTTTTGCAAAGACCACACTAAGAGATTTTTTTTTAAATCCAACAAAGATGAAACTGTGCCAGGTGTGGACTATCAAAGCCCTTCCTGGGGGAATACTACTTCATGACTGAATCATGCACACTGCTTGGAAGCTCACACAGTCTGCATCTTCTGTGATGTTAACCTGTTATTCCTGCCCCTCTTGTGTACTCATATCATTCCCAAAGATATCTGTAAATAGTCCCTTACCTTCTATTTTACCAGTCAAACAGATAGGCGCAGGAGAAGTTGAATGCATACATAGTCTCTTCTCATCTGTGTGCAGTTCAAAAGATTGGCTCACAAAGGGGAAAACCTGAGTTGAAATTCTTTATTTAGAAGCAGACCTGAGAGCATCCATTGCAGAGGAACACAGTCGCTGTGTGCACCGGGTGGGCAAGGAACACAGTAGCTGTGTGCACGGGGTGGGCAAGGAACACCAGACTGTTAGTTTTTTTAAAGCCTGGTCATAATTTTGCTAAATTCCTACTGATGCATAATCCATAAGAGAAAACCCAGGTTCTAACTCTGGGTGTAGGATAATTATCTCTTGAAATGCACTCATCATTTGGGTTTGGATTTAACCCAGACATTAAGTGTAACCAATGTGTTCCAGTTTACAGATATGGAAACAGAGGCCTAAGTAAATGAATATTCTGTCTCAGAATTAAACAGCAGGATTGTTGAAACTAAGATTGAATGCAGAGTTCTTATTTGATATGTTTTTATGGTTTGTAAGCAAAGGCCATTTAAGACATGCTAGCCAGGCTCTCCTGGGTCTGGAGCAAGGGTGGTAGGGCTATCAAGAATTTCAGGCCAGGTGTGGTGGCGCTTGCCTTTAATCCCAGCACTCAGGAGGCAGAGGCAGGTGGATCTCTGGGAGTTCAAGGCCAGCCTGGTCTACATAGTGAGCTCCAGGCCAGCTGGGACTAAAGGGAGACCCTGTCTCAAAAAAAAAGAAAGAAAGAAAGAAAGAAAGGAAAAAAAAGAAATGTAAATGCTTTTTGTGCCAGATGCCAGCAAAGAGTTAATAATTCAGCTAAGGGGCTGGAGAGATGGCCTAGNAGGAGTGAGCAGGCCTAGGAGGAACACTTTCAAAAAAGACTCAAGAGTTATCTTTTGGTAATTTGGTCCCCTATGGGGATCCAAACAGCCCCCTGAGAAGGAGTGAGCAGGCCTAGGAGGAACACTTTCAAAAAAGACTCAAGAGTTATCTTTTGGTAATTTGGTCCCCTAGAAGTTGGGACCATGGTACTATGGGAAATAAATGCTCAATGTAACTTTGGTAAGCAACAGGCCCCAGAATGACAAAGAGGGAGAAGATCCTTAGCTGTGTCAAAGAAGATCCTGATAAGGAGAGAGTATCCTGGCCATCTCAGGACCAAGAGAGCAGTTGTTAGAAACACACACTGCACAATTAGCACAGATTTCTGAGGCCACAAACGAAAAACACAAATCTCATTTCTGTTAGCAGAAGTAAACCTTCCTTCCACCCCTAGGGGTCCAGAATGTAAAATGTTATCAGTGGGAACATTGCATGGGTTCACATCTTTCCAACTTTAATGTTGTTCCAAAGGAAATGATATCATCCATTTCCCTGTACTGTGGAAGCAGCTCACATCCCCCAGGTCAGAACCAAACAACTACAATTAGCCAAAGAACGTGGACAAATGAGAGGTGAGACCTGCCTGCTTGCCCAAGTCATTCGGATCGCCTGAACTTTGTAGACCTGGCCCCAAGAGAACATGAGCCTAGGTCTGAACCACAGCAGTCATTCTACGAAAGGAAACAGCGTCTCACACTGTGCAGTTGGGAAGATGGTCTTTTTTCTTCCTCTGACATTAGATCGATTGGAAACCCATGGCAGGAGAATTCCACACGGATGAGGGAGGACTAGAGCCAATTAAGTTGGAAATGCTAACAAGCTGCTTGAGAGAGCTCTGAGGCATGCCGGGACAGAGCATGTCCACAAAGAAAATATTAATTTTAAGCTCAAAGAAAAAATAAAAATGGGAATTTAAGGGGGGACGGGGAAGAAGAGGAAAGTGTCAGGATATTTATCTAAACTGTCATTCCTGTGTTTTTGAGAGGGCTCCTGCCCTGGGAGCAGTCAATCAGCACCCCGTCTGATCACAGCCCTTGCCCTGATCACAGCCCTTGCCCTGATTGAGTGTGGAGATGTCAGCTGAGGAGAAAAACATGTGGAAAGTCTGTTAACCATGTGTGTCACTTCTGGTGTCAACATGGAAGGAGACCCAGATGGCTGCAGAGTGCTTTTCTATGTCAGTTCCAAGGATGGTGGGGAGCCCCGGGTGCTTGGACAAAAATTTCAGCATTATTATCATGGTTATTGAGATGATGATGCTGGAAATACATAGAGCTCAGTGTCAGCCAACATAATCAGAACAGGACTAGTGGAATACCAGCATCATGCCTATGCAAAAGTTTGGGATTTGAATTTTGTATTTCTCACAGTGGAGCACTGAAGTCGGAATCCTTTTTAGAAACTCTGTGCTACTTTTGACTATTCTGCTGCTTCAATTTGGGACAGAGCATTCATTTCCTTACCCTTCACTTTCCTCATCTGTAAACTAATGGCCGTGCTGTCTGGGTTGGCATAGTGGCAGACAGGATGGAGAAGGGAGCTAGCGATGGGCTGTGCCTGGAACTGCCTCAGATTAGAACTGATTTCTCAGGGGTGACACTGAACCTTCTGAGTGTGCTGTCCAACAGAGCAAAAACCTTGGTCCTGAGCAGTGCTTGTATAGCATACTATATATTCAAGCCACCCTGCCTCTTGTCCAATGCAGAGTCTTAGTCTGCAAGTCTGAGGAAGCACCCATGACTCCATTTCTAAGAGGCTCTGAGTGACAGGAACAGCTGGCTTAGACCGATTCCAACAGTGAAGGCTCCAGGGGTGTATGCAGTGCGGCCTGTGGCTCTGGCTGCCCCACATCTAGCTGATGCCTTGTTCTCTACCACAGCACTTGGTATTCTCTTGGACAGCTGCACTCACTCCCTGTCGGGTATTCAGGTGGTCTGATGCCAATTCTCATCCCCAATTCCAGTGGTAGCCCCATGTCTTAAGCCTAGCCAACACCTTTTATTGCCACAATTGGCTTATAAATAAGCACCTGGCTCAGGGCAGGCTAACCCAACACAGGGGTTTTGCTATTGCTACTGGAGTTAAAGATGAGGCTCTCTTAGCTGGAGCTGCTAAGCTATAACTAGACTTTGAGAAGTCAGAGACTTTGAGAACCCTGTTCGTTCTATCATGATTAAGATTCCTGAAAAGAAAGTCAAAAGAATAGAAAGCAGGGCTGAGAAGAGGACTCAGCAGGTAGGGTGTCTGCTGTGGAAGCATGATGGCCTGGGTTCAGATTCTCAGAACCCACGTAAAAGTTGGGCATGTTGGCATGTGCCTGTAGCCCCAGTGCTGGGATTGGGTGGAGACATCAGATCCCGGGGGCCTGCTGGGCCACCAGTCTAGCCAAAACATTAAGCTCTCTGTTCAGTGGGTGACCTTGCTTCAAAAATAATAGATGGAGAGTGATATAAGAAAGGGTATCCTGGGCTGGAGAGATGGCCTAGTGGTTAAGAGTGCCGACTGCTCTTGCAAAGGACCTGGGTTTGACCCCCAGCACCCACATGGCAGCTGAGAACCATCTTTAACTCCAGTTCCAGGGGAAACTGACACCCTCTTCTGACTTCCACGGCATTGCACGACACGGGTGCACAGACCTATATGCAGACAGTACATTCATACACATAAAAAAATAAAAAAAATAAAAAAAAAGGGATCCTGAGACCATTCTGGCTTTACCATTTTCTTGCATAGGTACACACATGCACACGTGCGCACACGCACAAATGCACCTAAGTTAAAAAAAAAAATAACAAGAGACAAGAAAGCAACTCTGAGTGAGCCAGTGATATTACTTGAACTCCTAGATACAGCCGTGCCTGAAGTCCACCAGCCCAGCCTTTTCAGTTATATGAACTAATGCCCAATGTAATGGCAACTGACAAGGAATTTTCGTCTGCATTTTCTTTTTTTTTTTTTTAAATCTGATTCTTACTTTTTTAAATATATTTTTTATTTATTTATTTTTTTATGTGTATGAGTGTACTGTCTGCGTGTAGGTTGGTGCACCCATGTCGAGCAATGCCGTGGAGGTCAGAAGAGAGTGTTGGATTCCCCTGGAACTGGAGTTAAAGATGGTTCTCAGCCACCATGTGGGTGCTGGGAATCAAACCCAGGTCCTCTGCAAGAGCAGTCGGCGCTCTTAACCACTGAGCCATCTCTCCAGCCCCCATGCATTTTCAACATTATCACTTTCTTGCTATAGACCAAAGGTCAGTGACGTTTTTATGAAGAGCCAGATAGTAAATAATTTAGAACTGTAGAACAGTCATTGCCAGACCTGCTTTAACTCTGCTGTTGTCAAACGAAAATAGTTGTAAGCAATATCTGAACATGTGCACCAATAAACTGTATTTACTAGAACTGTGTCTAACACACTGTGGCACCCTCTTTCACCATTTTAAATAGTTCAAAATTGAAACAGAGAAGCCAGTGTCCAACCATACCCCAGCAGCAGATCAAAGTTTGGGAAGGGATTAACCACGTCTTCAGCAATTGCAGTTTAAAATTCCAGTGCGTTAGACAAGCCTTTTTTGAAATGGTAATGTCTCGTACCTGAGTAGAAAAGACAATTAAGATAATGTGTTAATTTTCCCCTCGAATCTGACAGTAATATTTTGATCCTGTTAATTATCCAGAGAAGAGAAACTGTATGTAATGTGAGAGCTCTGAGCACAGTTGACATGCTTGCTGCCTGGGTAAGCAGGCATGCTTATCCTATAATTAGTAGCTTGGAATGCAATTTCCAGTCCTCCCTAAATACACCCACTCAAAAATGAACCAATGCGGTGTTTCTGAGCTCCTCCAAGCTGGCTTTCCCCCTGGGAAGACAGCCAATGATTACTTACTGAGAGTTACTCTCCTTTCAAAACTATCAGAAAATAGCAATCCATTCGCTAACGATTTCTGGCAGGTGAGAGTTAATCGATGCCTTAAGAACACAGGGAGGCCGCCTCACTACAGTGCAGTAGGCTCGCCTTCTGAGAAGGATAAACTCATCGATGTCACTAACTGGGCATTTTAATGAGAGTTCATTACAAAAGGGCAAACAGATCCATAAGGCAGCAAAATGTGGACGGACCCAGAATCATTCTTGTAAACTGGGAAACAAGGCTCTCTACCTACTACCGAGGCTCAGAACGTCGCTTTCCTCTGACTGGAGCCCATGGCTGGTTGAGCTAGGTATTCACAAGGGAATGAACTCATTCTTTGAAAACAATGTGCTGCATTCATTGGGATTTTGCAGAAGAACGGAGCCTGTGGGCACTATTCAAAACTCTACAGAGACCAGTGCCTTGGGAATGGCTCAGGGACTCCAGGAGGCTGAGAAGTCTCATGATCTGCCATCTGCAAGTGGAAGGAAGTTGTGGCAGAGCCAACCAACAGGGCCAAGAACAGAGAGGCCGATGGGATAAGTCCCAGCCTTGGTCTGGAAGCTGAAGAACCAGGTAGTCAAGGTCTGAGGCCGGGAGAAGACGGACATCTCAGGTAGAACAGAGGGGAGGTGAGTGGCACTCACCTTCACCTGATTCTATTGATTGTGGTACTGGAAATTGAACCCAGGGCTTCACACATGCTAAGCAAGTTTTGTACCACTGAATATACCCCAGCCCTCTTTTCAATTAATTTTTACTTTTTACATTTTTAATTTATGTGTGTATGTGTAATGCGTGTGTGTGGGCGTACGTGCTGTGGAGCACATGTCGAAGTCAGAGGACAACTCTCAGGAGCCTGTCTTCTCCTTCTACCACACACAGCTGTGGAACTGATGGTCCCAAGGCCAAACACCCAGTTGCAGAGCTGCTGCCTCCCACGCCCAAGAGAGTGGAAGAGCTATGGGGTCGACAACCCCACAACCAAGCACATACGCAGTAACAGCCCAGGGACCGTGTCAGATGGTGCAAATCTGAGAAACCCATTTGTTCTGTGTCACAGGCAGCTTATACAGGTTTGAGGCGGCCAGGTGCCACATCATGTGACATCACTTCCCATTGGCCAATCTTAGACCTCCACACCATCACGCATCATCCTAACTCAGGTGAATTTAGAAAAGGGGTGTGCTGACAAGCAAGCCGACTCATGACTTCTGAGTGTGCAGTCTTTGCTCTGCCTAGTGTGCTAAGCAGATTAGTAGCTGGCAGACTCTCAAGACAGGTCCGAGTCCAGGATTACTGTTCCCTCACACAACAGGGAGCCTGGCGCATGGGTTTGAATCGAAGCCCTGCCACTTAATAGCTATGCGACCTTATGAAGATGACATTACTTGGTCTTTTAGTCCCTCCCTTCTAGACAGAAGGGTGACAGCAGCTCTTCATTGGCCTAATAGGAAGTGCAAATGATTTAGCATAAGTAAGTTTCTCAGAACCATGCCTAATAGTACTGAGTAAGTACTATTATCTCTATCTTCATCATGGATTACAAATTCTCCAAATGATACAGGAGAGTCCAGGTCCTACTCTCAGTTTTCAGCACTTCTCAGGCCTGATCTTCAGGAAATTGTCACAAGGAAAGGCAGTCCCTGCTGAGGTCTGCCTGAGTCCATGGGCCTCAGCTCAGATGCATCACCAGGCTTTCAGTAGGCATTCATTCTCCTTTTTGTTCCTCTGTCTCTAGAATCTTCTCCTTTTCAAAGATCTGCTGTAGGAGATTAGGGATCTGTACACCTTGAGGACCAAGGGATAGAAATTGTTTATCCTGATCACCACTGTAGCTGAGGACCGAATCAAAGGAGCCGTGCTGACAGAGGGCAAGAGTACTGTTAAATAGCAGTGATCTTTCCTTATTAATTCCTAAATAAAATTGTCCCATGCCATTGATTAGGCACAGACAAGAAAGAGAGGGCGACATTAGCAGTTCTTCAAGCCCCTCTCCAGTGTCAAACCAGAACTCTACCTCTCCAAACAAGTAGTCTTTGCTCTTCTTCCCTGGAGAAATGTTGCAGTCTCTTAGACAGTCTACATCGGTCACACTTTGCCTGTAACAAAATGCCTGACATAACTTAAGGGAGAAAGGATTATTTGGCTCACAGTTTCTGAGGTTTCAGTCCACAAGAGCAGGGAGGGTGAGGAAGAACAGCTCATATCATGACAGACAGGAAGTAGAGTGGAGGAGAAATGGGAAGAGGGCAGAGTAACATAGATCCTCCAAGGACACGCCCCAGCAATCCACTTCCTCCAACCAGACCTCACATTCCACAGTTCCAATGCTGCTACATAGTAGATTCAAATTTTGAGTCAGTCAGTAGATGAAACCACTCATTAGGTCACAGCCCTCATCTCTGGAAACCCTCACAGAAGTGCCAAGATTTGAGTTTCACTAGTCCAGTCTCTTTCCACACAATGAAGTTGGCAGTCAGGAATTACCACCATCACATACTTCTGGGCTCTGTGCCCTAAGGGAAACAGCCTACAATCTACATACCTGTGGAGGCCTGGGCATATACATGGTCCTTTGAGCCTTTGCTTCTTCCTCCTTACTCTCAAATATTCCCTCATTCGGAATTCCTTCCCTCTACCATGTATGCTTCTATAAACCATCCCTTAAGTGCTTTCTGAATAGCTTTTATATGTGAGGCATTGTTCTGGGCACTGGGAATATAGCAATGAACTGAACAAGTGCCTGCCACATGTAAGTTACTTTATACTCCGTTCCCACCATGTGTGCCAGTGAAGGGACAGATGAGTGCTTCTCCATTGTTAAGAATAACATCTAATGGTTCATTTTCAAACTTGCCTTGAGCCAGATTCGGTCCAGCTACAAATGAACAGAAAATGCTAAATTCCTGCTAATGCTTGCTCGTCTAACTATCCCCTGCCAAAATCTGTTAAAGTACACCCCCCACATGCACGCCCAAATTAGAAGTTTAGAATAGAAAATTGCAGCCAAGCCTTGCCTGAAAGATCCTGTATCTGGTAAATTTTAAAATAAACAGGATGGAAAATATAGAGATGAACCACACACACTTTTTGTTGTTGTTGAGAAAAAGGCAAATGTAAGCAACAAGAAAGATCAGACGTAGAGAACTGTAAGACTGTACTCTCCTGATTACTAAAACGCAGAGGCCAGGACATGCATTCAAGGTTTATATACTGTTCCCTGCACTTAACGGCCTTGCAACATTGTAAATAAAACTGCCTCCCTTTCATATCTTGGAGTCTCCAGTTACAACAAATGAGAACCAGTGTCTGTCACCCCCATGCTGAGTGGTCAAGCTCACGTGACTTCGCCTATCGCCCCTCTTATCGGGTGCCACCTAGGACTCTGGGGATCAAATGTTCATCCTCAGGCCTAGTCTTGGTTGACCAGCCCTGTCTATGTTTAAACTTCTCTCCCAGTGAGAGAACAGAGAAGGACATTCCTTTCCTGGAACAATTGCATTTTAAATATATTTCTCAGACCTGGCTACAGTGGCAAGTGCCTGTAATCCCATCATTTGGGAAGCTAAGACAGGAGAACAGGAGAATTACAAGTTTGAGGCTATCCTGGTCTACATAGACTCTGGAGGTGGGGGTGGGGGGCTGAAATGAGTGAATGAATTAAAACACATGCTTGAACAGAAAGGCCTCAACCTCTGATGGAGGAGCTAGGTGACAGTGCACTTGTAGGATCATAGGGACTCAGTAGGTCCCTAAAAAATCACCCCCTTCCAGCGGCTCTGCCTTTATTCTCCCACCATTCACTTGCCGAGCAAACATTTATTGTTTAGTCTATGAGGATACTGCAAAATATGTTAGAGAGGGTAATCAGACAATATTCCCACTTCAAAACCATGGGAGAGCCTGGCCTACCCTGGGGGCTTGGGAAAGCCTTCCTAAACAGCTAAAGCCCCAGCTGAAATCTGAACCCAGAAGGATGCATCCAGAAGTGGGACTGCAAGGTGCAAAGGCCCCAGGATGGAGAAGACTGGGAAAGGAAAGAAACGGAGATGGTGTGGAGGATGTGAGGGGAGAGAAGGTGGAAGTCCCAGGATGGAGGAGACTGGGAAAGGCAAGAAACAGAGATGGTATGGAGGATGTGAGGGGAGAGAAGGTGGAAGTCCCAGCCATGTGGCCCCTTAGGCCTCACTAAGGATTTGAGGTTCATTTTGAGGGAGTGAGAAGCTAGGGTAGGTCATGTAACATGACCCAGATGCTCAGGCTATAGTGATCACAAAACTGGGGGAGACTTGGGAGAGGAATCTGCCATGCGGTGGGCAGCAGACAATGAAGATGAACCTTGGAGGTTCAGAAGAGATGGAGACAACAGTCAGTTTAGAAAGACCAAAGTGGGCGGATGGGGAGGGGAATAGCAGGCTCTGTGCTCTATGCTGGACACTTCTCTGTACCATTCAGGGTCTGTGCTCCCTGCTGGATGCTTCTCTGGACCATTCAGGCTCTGTGCTCTATGCTGGACGCTTCTCTGTACCATTCAGGGTCTGTGCTGTATGCTGGATGCTTCTTTGGACCATTCAGGCTCTGTGCTCTATGCTGGACGCTTCTCTGTACCATTCAGGGTCTGTGCTCTATGCTGGATGCTTCTCTGTACCATTCAGGGTCTGTGCTCTATGCTGGACACTTCTCTGTACCATTCAGCCTCTGTGCTCTATGCTGGATGCTTCTCTGTACCATTCAGGGTCTGTGCTCTATGCTGGATGCTTCTTTGTACCATTCAGGCTCTGTGCTCTATGCTGGACGCTTCTCTGTACCATTCAGGCTCTGTGCTCTATGCTGGATGCTTCTCTGTACCATTCAGGGTCTGTGCTCTATGCTGGACACTTCTCTGTACCATTCAGCCTCTGTGCTCTATGCTGGATGCTTCTCTGTACCATTCAGGGTCTGTGCTCTATGCTGGATGCTTCTTTGTACCATTCAGGCTCTGTGCTCTATGCTGGACGCTTCTCTGTACCATTCAGGCTCTGTGCTCTATGCTGGATGCTTCTCTGTACCATTCAGGGTCTGTGCTCTATGCTGGACACTTCTCTGTACCATTCAGCCTCTGTGCTCTATGCTGGATGCTTCTCTGTACCATTCAGGGTCTGTGCTCTATGCTGGATGCTTCTCTGTACCATTCAGGGTCTGTGCTCTATGCTGGACACTTCTCTGTACCATTCAGCCTCTGTGCTCTATGCTGGATGCTTCTCTGTACCATTCAGGGTCTGTGCTCTATGCTGGATGCTTCTCTGTACCATTCAGGCTCTGTGCTCTCTGCTGGTCGCTTCTCTGTACCATTCAGGCTCTGTGCTCTATGCTGGATGCTTCTCTGTACCATTCAGGGTCTGTGCTCTATGCTGGACACTTCTCTGTACCATTCAGCCTCTGTGCTCTATGCTGGATGCTTCTCTGTACCATTCAGGGTCTGTGCTCTATGCTGGATGCTTCTCTGTACCATTCAGGGTCTGTGCTCTATGCTGGACGCTTCTCTGTACCATTCAGGCTCTGTGCTCTATGCTGGATGCTTCTCTGTACCATTCAGGGTCTGTGCTCTATGCTGGACACTTCTCTGTACCATTCAGCCTCTGTGCTCTATGCTGGATGCTTCTCTGTACCATTCAGGGTCTGTGCTCTATGCTGGATGCTTCTCTGTACCATTCAGGCTCTGTGCTCTATGCTGGACGCTTCTCTGTACCATTCAGGCTCTGTGCTCTATGCTGGATGCTTCTCTGTACCATTCAGGGTCTGTGCTCTATGCTGGACACTTCTCTGTACCATTCAGCCTCTGTGCTCTATGCTGAATGCTTCTCTGTACCATTCAGGGTCTGTGCTCTATGCTGGATGCTTCTCTGGACCATTCAGGGTCTGTGCTCTATGCTGGTCGCTTCTCTATACCATTAAGGCTCTGTGCTCTATGCTGGATGCTTCTCTGGACCATTCAGGCTCTGTGCTCTATGCTGGACGCTTCTCTGGACCATTCAGGCTCTGTGCTCTATGCTGGACACTTCTCTGGACCATTCAGGCTCTGTGCTCTATGCTGGACGCTTCTCTGGACCATTCAGGCTCTGTGCTCTATGCTGGACGCTTCTCTGTACCATTCAGGCTCTGTGCTCTATGCTGGATGCTTCACTGTACCATTCAGGCTCTGTGCTCTATGCTGGATGCTTCTCTGTACCATTCAGGGTCTGTGCTCACTGCTGGACGCTTCTCTGGACCATTCAGGCTCTGTGCTCTATGCTGGATGCTTCTCTGGACCATTCAGGGTCTGTGCTCTATGCTGGATGCTTCTCTGTACCATTCAGGCTCTGTGCTCTCTGCTGGTCGCTTCTCTGTACCATTCAGGCTCGGTGCTCTCTGCTGTTCACTTCTCTGGACCATTCAGGCTCTGTGCTCTCTGCTGGTCGCTTCTCTGTACCATTCAGGCTCGGTGCTCTCTGCTGTTCGCTTCTCTGTACCATTCAGGCTCCGTGCTCTATGCTGGTCGCTTCTCTGTACCATTCAGGCTCTGTGCTCTATGCTGGACACTTCTCTGGACCATTGAGGGTCTGTGCTCCCTGCTGTTCGCTTCTCTGTACCATTCAGGCTCTGTGCTCTCTGCTGGACCCTTCTCTGGACCATTCAGGCTCCGTACTCCCTGCTGGACGCTTCTCTGGACCATTCAGGCTCTGTGCTCCCTGCTGGACGCTTCTCTGTACCATTCAGGCTCTGTGCTCTCTGCTGGACGCTTCTCTGTACCATTCAGTCTCTGTGCTCTATGCTGGACACTTCTCTGTACCATTTAGGCTTTGTGCTCTATGCTGGACACTTCTCTGGACCATTCAGGGTCTGTGCTGTATGCTGGATGCTTCTCTGGATCATTCAGGCTCCATGCTCTATGCTGGATGCTTCTCTGGACCATTCAGGCTCTGTGCTCTATGCTGGACGCTTCTCTGTACCATTCAGGGTCTGTGCTCTATGCTGGACACTTCTTTGGACCATTCAGGGTCTGTGCTCGATGCTGGACACGTCTCTGTACCATTCAGGCTCTGTGCTCTCTGCTGGACGCTTCTCTGGACCATTCAGGGTCTGTGCTCTATGCTGGACACTTCTCTGGACCATTCAGGCTCTGTGTTCTATGCTGGACGCTTCTCTGTACCATTCAGGGTCTGTGCTGTATGCTGGATGCTTCTCTGGACCATTCAGGATCTGTGCTCTATGCTGGACACTTCACTGTACCATTCAGTCTCTGTGTTCTATGCTGGATGCTTCTCTGTACCATTCAGGCTCTGTCCCCTTGGAGACCCTTCCAGACAGTGTTCTGGTTTCTGGTTTGCCTCTCAGGATTCTAATCCTGATGACAAGATGAAGCACAAAAATGACACAATGGCAGACGGCCGTGGAGACAGCCAGGAGGTGGTAAGTCCTGGCTGCCAGAGGTTCCAGAGGAGCTGGGCTGGTTTCATCTGGTCAAGAGAGACACTAATCCCACATGCCTGGTGGTAGCAAGACACAGGACAACTGACTGCCAAGTAGGCCTTACACTGCCTGTTACAGAAGCATGCAGTGGCTGCTTATCATTCACGTGCTACATGCAGATGTGATTTCAAAATGCTGCACTCTACTGTATGACTAAAAAGTGACCTCAGTTCTGCTTATGTCACAAAATCTAAGAGAGTCAAGTAATTTAGGGGTTGTCATGGCAAAGTGATACTTGCTTGGAATCCCCAAACTCCCAAAGAACATTTCCTGGGGTACTCATTCATGCACAGAGAATGTTATCTATAATTATAATTATATCTCTGAGTTATCAAAAAATCATTAAACATCAAAAAAGGAGAGATGTAAGTACCAAAAACTATTCAGAAAAAATTCTAGCGTTTGAAAATCTGAAGCCTAGTTGTGTCGATGCTTACCGAAGCATCTTCATCTCAACGGTACCAGGTTCACAACCTGTCTGCAACTTCTCCCATCTGAACACAAGCCTGTTTCGCCACTTCTCAAAACATTTGTAAGTGCAGTGACAGAGGAAATACCTGAATTTGAAAGCAAGTCTTAAGGTGTTGTGAAATCTCAGGAAGGTTCTTAAATGACTTAAACAGATGTTTTTGAAGTCTGATATGTCCTTAACCCAACCCAAATTTCATAACAAAGTCAAGAGCAATAGAATCAAGTAGGTTTGAACTGCCTGCTCTATACAGCCTGATTTCACAGGCTTCCTGCCTGGGAAATGTGACCATGGCAACAGTGAGAAGCACTTAAGAGGTAAGTCCTTACAAAGGCTACGATAAGAAGCCCTGTTTCTGAAGCTACGGCGAACTAAGGCCAAGACCCTGGAGCCGAATGGCTTGTGAGAAGTCCAGCCTGGCCATTTGTTGGCAGGGTGACCAGGGTAAGTCAAAAACTCCTCACCCTTCAGTTTTTTTCTTTTTTAATTTGGAGATAAAATGATGCCCACCCCACAAAGGTGCTGAATGGCCTCAAGAAGATGGAAGTGTCTAAAATGGTGATAGCAAAGAGCAAGTCCTTGATAAATTCTACCTTGGGCAATTATTTGTTAAACGTTATAATTAATAAAAAACAATAGTAGGACTATTATTTATTTATTTATTTATGATTTTTACTTTTGTTTCTTGTTTTGCAGTAGTAAGGATTAAGCCCAGAGTCTCCTTTAATGTTAAGCAAATGTTCTATCACTGTTTCATTCCCAGCTCTCTTATATTTTATGTTGAAACAGGATCTTGCTAAGTTGCCCAAACTCCCAAAGAACTCAATATGTGGCCCAGGCAAGCCTCAAAAGTGGTCCTCCTGCCTCATACTGCTGAGTAGCTCTGATTATAGGTACATGCCACCAAGCACAGCAGAGTTTTTTCTTTTTATATGTACATCAAAAACATTTAACATCTAACAGGGTCTCCCTGTAGCCCCAGCTGTCCTGGGTGTGTCCTGGAGAAGTGCAAAAGCACCTGTCCTGTGGCTCCGGTTCAAGTCCCATTCTTACCATGCATGACCACGCTGTCCCTTGGAGAGAGGAGAGGAAAGTCATGGCTTAAAGCACAGCTAGAAAAATAAATATGCGAGCAGTACTGGCTCATTATTTTTGAGGACTCCGGAATGAAGTTCCAGGTAGGGAAAAAAAACCCAAAAAACACAACAACCGCCAGCATTTCCATTCTGAATAGGCATTGACGCCAGGAGCTCAGAAATAAAGATAGCGATTCCTTTATTATTCCTTCTCTTTACGACCTGCATTAATTCTGATTTCTATTTAAATAAGAATGATTAAATTTTATCAGCCGAGATGGAAATATTGTGATAAACACTGGCTCTTGGCCAAACTAATCTCCCAAACCCACAGCTTAGGGCCATTGTCTTGTACAGATATTTGAATGGCAACGGCTTTTATCAGTATTTCTAAAGGCACTCATTTAATTATGTGGTTGTAAGGATTTTCAAAACCCCAAAGAATACCATCAATACATATTCATTTTCTGGATTAATTCAACATCAACATCAGAAAATATTGTTATTTAAAGGGTGTGCTGACTTGTTTTCGCTTTTGAAAAAAAAATAGGCATCCAGTTCTGATGCAATGTGTCTTTTCAATTCTCTGTTTAACTAAAATTATGAAAACAATGCATAGAGAAGTAAGGCTGGAATTGCAGATTATAAGGGACGAGGGGGGACTTACAAACACCACAATTCTTTAACAAAGAGGCACTCTTCGTGGCCACTGGATTGCCCAGGGAAGCCAGACTTCCACACCAGGCTGTCTCTATATCTGTGTGATCTGCCCAATCAGAGATGAGATGTAGGAAAGCTCAGAAAAGATGTTCAAGGCAGGCAAGTCTTGGACATTGCCGCCCCAATTTCCAAGGCCAGGAGCTCGAGTGATCTACAGGCCATTACTAGAGAGATAAAGCATTCCTTCAAGAACTGATAAAAGTTTCCAAAGAAATCAGATAGATTTGCTGAAAAGGATTCCTGAAAAGCAGATTGGTAGCCCTGCCAGTAGGACGAGTCTGCGAAGCTGTCCTGTCTTAACTGAAGGGGCACAGCCATCTACTGGGGCAGAGCCCCATGGGAGTAAGCTCTGCCTGCACACATCTCCTCCCTCTTCCCGATCTCCCTCCCTTCCCCTCATCCTTTGCTGGTAATTTGAGGGGGGACATGGGAACTGGATAGAGAAAGGAAGGAAGGGAAACCCAAAAGGTGCTGCCCAGCTAAAGCAGGAAGTCACAAGGCACCAGGGATCATCCTGTGGTGATTTCCTTTTACTCTGGGTTTCTAATTCAGGCCTTTTAAAGAGTCCTATAGCCAAGAAAAAAAGACATTTTGATTGCATTGACCATTACTAAGAGGTATGGTCTGTCAAAGCACAAAGCTGCCCAAAGTTCATGGAGGAAGTCTACTTCATTAAAACCACGAGGACAGAAGGGATTTGCCAACTATTTCCTTCAGCGTGCTAGGGATGGTATTCAGTTTTATGTGAAAAAATGCTTTCAGGGTTCAATAAGTTTACACTAGTTAAAATGTTCCTTTGTTGTGGGACTTCTCAGAGCTCATAAGCTAATATACATTATTGTTTCCACACTTAAGCATGTCTCCCCCACAGAAACCTTTCTTTTCAATGAGCATCTTAATGACACTGGTACTTGGGGGATCCCACTTAAAGACACTGACCTTGGTTGAATTGTTCATTTTAAAGCAAGGGTAAGGCAGATGTGGCTACTTACTGCAATCAGGAAGGACAGAAGCTTTGCAGACTTTAATGTATATGAAAATCACCATCTCTGTGGGCATTGCATGACATCAGTGCACTTACACACATGCAGACAATACACTTTTACATATAAAATAAAAATAATAAATACATTTTTTAAAAAAGAATCCCCTGGGGGATTTCTGAACTGATAGCTGGTCTGGCTTGAGGTTCGATGTTGTAACCTGCTCCAGATGATGGTGACCCTACTGGCCAGTATGTTGTCTTTGACTAGCAAAGCAAGCAACCAGGAAGCAGGCCTTCTGAACTTGCCTTGCCCTGGCTCCACTGTCCTGTAGCCTCTGCAGAGGAGAATAGGCTGTTGGGGTAGGGAGAGCAGCACCCCCGCCCCCGATTTGAGTTTTATTTGCTGAGTTGGTATCTGCAGTTCTTCTGAGCCAGGCCCTGCGGTTGATAGAAGCTCACATCAAGATGAAGGAAGGATTTCCTGGCTCCTAAAATCAATTTCCTTTTTGCTATGTTATAAATTAGAAACAGAATAAAGCTTTTGATTGAAGTGAGGGATTCCAAGGCTCTGTTGAGAAATTTAGATTTAAAAAAAATCATTCAAAACAATTATTTGATCAAATTGAATCAGTGAAAGGGTACTCTTTCTGTGGCCATTTTCATCTACGATTCAGTTCTAGAATAACATGGCACACATCTAACCAGAATTTGCTCAATAATTGTGCAATGCTCTAGCTATTGGCAAAATAGAGATAGACAATAACTGCCAGATGTCAGCTCAGCACGCACAGTCTGTCCTGCAGCCAAACATGCTCATTCCAGGGCTTCCAGATCTTTCCTACCTGCATCTGTACAATTCCTGCAGATTTTCTTGGTTCCTGTAGCTGGCAAAAATCAGGGAATGAAATAGCTTCTTTATTGTAACTATGTATCCTGTCAGTTTAGAGGAGGAGGAATAGTTAAAGAGGAATGACCCAAATAAAGAAAAATGATCTGTTTATTGTCCCAACTTTGTACTTTCCAACAAAGGGTTGAGGCAGAATTCAAAAGACAAGCATTGTCTATATCTCCATGACTCTGAAACCAGCCGAGTTGCGGAATTGTGGAATGGGAGGGGTCATAAACAGAATATTTTCCTTGCTTCCAGGCCAAGGTTGCACTCCAAAATAGCAGAACTCACACATTGCAGCTAAGTTCAGCAGCACTGGGGGTTCTAGTCACCCCACAGTCTCAGCAAGAGGGGACTGAAGATACAGCCACTTCTAAGTGGGTAGAGAATTCTACTGCCTGCTGCGGCCCATCTATACCCAGTGGCAGTGCTGAGTCCCAACAGCCTACATCCAAGGTCTGGCTCAGCTGCCTCCTTTAATCAGTGTGATTCTTCTCACTGTGAAATTGGAAGAATGATGACAATCTCCAGGAGTCAGGAGGGTTAAATGAGAGAGTTTACAAATCTACACTACTTGAAAGCTACTTGAAACCTCCTCCCCACTTTGCTGATTTCATGCATTCTCTTATTATTTATTTGTTTGTACAACAAATGAGTTCCTCCTAAGCACCAGCCTTGTGAAACACTACGGAGTCAAGGATGGAGGAGGCCCACCTGTGCCTTCAAGGATTCCTCTGGGTCCTTAGAGAGGCTGCCAACAAGGCCAGCAGTTTTGATATAGTGTGGCAAGGCTCACATTAGGGGCCAGGAGGGGTGTCTCACCCAGCTCTGGTAGGCTTTCTATATAGAGCCTCTCAACACACTACCTCTCTTCAGAGCTTTACTTGGTCATTTGTAGCATAGCAGAAAGAAAAGTTTCTTTTAAGAGCCAGGAGATGCTTCCTTGGTCTTGATGTGACCTATCACTATAGGGACCATCTATGAAGAGCTGGACAGGGGCAGGGCTGCGTCCTAGAGGATAAAACTCTTCACTTCAGTCTCTTCACTCACTCTTCCTCCAGAGCCTGAAGAACTTGTGCTTCACCTGCTCTCTTAGCCTCAAGCCCTGGAGTACTGACAGTACTTGTTCTACAGCCACCCAACTGACCTTCAGTATTCCCACTCGACTTGTTCCAAGCCCCAGATATGATGGCCTGCTGGTCCTTGCTGGGTTCTTCAAAAAGCAGAGGCTAAAATGGTGATAGGCGGCAGGAGAGTGTCAGGAGTGATATATATCAAAGGAAGGTGTAAGAGGAGCCATCGCTTAGCTATCTATCACTGGTAAGACATTTCCTCATTGTTCCTATAGGTCAAGGACATTGCTCCTGTAGGTCGAGGTCTCTCATGGGCTCCTTTCAAGTGTCAGCAGCTGAAGCTGTATTGTCATCAAAATCATTATCTGGAGAAGGATCTCCTTCCAGGTCAGTCAGATGGTAGGCCATAAGATTCAGTTTCTTGCAGGCTACTGAACTAAGGACCTCTGTTCACCACTGGCTCTTGGTGGGAGTCTACCCTTCAGTGTCACTCCAGGATCTACCCTAGGTGTCTTTTCACATGGCCAGGAGTCCACCCTAGGTGTCTGTCCATGTGGTTCTTTCTATAGGACCACCCAGAATATGGCAGCTGACCTCATCAGGGTGCTCAGATAGGTGCAAGTGCAAGGATGTGCCGGCATGCCCACGGTCAGACTTTGGAGATCTGACCTCAGAAGTGATATTACAACATTTTGCTAATTCTGTCTGTTAAAAGAAAGGCACCAGGGTTGGCATAGGGTCAAGAACACTACGGAGAGGCAGGAGTCATCAGAGACCAGCTCACAGACAGCTTAGTCAAAGGAGGAAGGAAGGTTGCCTAGGGAAAGTCATGACCGAGTCGTGCTCAGGTCTTGTGAAAGGTAAAGGGGGAAACATGGGACAAGGAAGCTGAGCCTGTGGACATGATGTTCAACTGATAAAGCCTTGGCCAACTTGGTGCGGAGTTTCAGAACAAAGACTGCCTATTGGTGAAACACAGCATGGGGCAAAATTGGCCAAGATTTGGTCATCGGCTAAGGACTATCCAGACAAAACCAGCCCTTGAATGGAAGCTGAGGTAAATTCTGAGGGCAAACAGCCAGAGGCTGTTGAGTAACTTTTCCTTAAATCTAAATGGCAAGTTCTTTTTAAACCGGCGATCTGATCAGCACACCTTATGGCTGCCACCTTATGGTGTATAAATCAGTGCTTTTGTATCTAGGCACTCAGAAAATGCTTCCATTAAATATGTGACAAATACATAACTTGTTCACAATGCATCCTAAACATTGATTATTAATTACATGAAATGAACATTCATGATCACACTGAGGTAGTTTACAATTAATAAGCCAGACACGGTCAGCCAAGATTGCTATCCAGTATACTTTGGTATGACCTTAAAAATCGCCTTTCTCACTTCTTCCAAATGCATTTGACTTTGTCCTCATAGACTTAGGAAGGTGGTCTGTATGGATGAAGGCAGAACTAGGTCTTCTGAATCTGTTTGGCTTTTGGTCTTATGAGCTCTTCACCTAACATAGAAACTCCCCGAAGTGCTGGTGAGGGGTGATCATGTCAGATGCTATTAAACTCCAAGAAAACATGTTCCAACTCATACATCACCCATGCCCTCTCTTAAAACCACACAAATATTTCACAGTACAAAGCACCACCTAAATCAAAGCCCATCTCCCCAGGCCATAGCTTTGACCCATTCTTTTGTGATGGGAAATTACGTTGTAATAGTCTGTAATTATCTGTTAAATGTCCATTGCTCCTCTAGACTGTGCATTGCATGAAGGCACAAATAGGCTTTGGACTTCCAACATTTATTCCCACACCGCTGGTCATGTAGGGACTCAGAATGAATGAATAGTGAGATGTATCCCTCTTTGATCTGTTTCGAGAATTCAGATTTTCATCTATGAGAGTTGCTCCACGAAGAAGGTGGTGATGTTGGTTCTCCCTGATCCTTCACCTGGACAGATCTAAAGATCTTAAGTCAAGGGATAATGTCCTAGACTTGTCAAGTTAATGGTCAGGTTATATTTTGTTAAAACTTAGCATACTGGGTCTGGAGAGATGGCCTAGTGGTTAAGAGCACCAACTGCTCTTGCAGAGGACCCGGGTTTGATCCCCAGCACCCACATGGCGGCTAAGAACTGTCTGTAACTCCAATTCCAGGAGAACTCCAGTTCCAGGGGAATTCGAGACCCTCTTCTGACCTCCGCGGCATTGCATGTCACGGGTGCACAAACCTACATGCAGACAGTACATTCATACACATACAAAAAAATAAATAAATAAAACTTAGCATAGTGAAGAATCAGCTGAGGAGGCCCATGCCTGTGATCTAGCACTTGGGAGGGTGTAGCCAGATGATCAGGAGTTCAAGGCCAGCCTGATCTTCAGAATGAGACTGTATTCTCAAATAAAATAGGTAAAACCAAACAAAGAGAAAAGGGAAAGTGGTGGTGGCCATGGGGGTGGGGGTGGGGGTGGGGGAGTGGCGGGAGGGAGAAGGAAGGAATTCTAAAGCTTCATCCATCTACCAATCCAGCCAACCCATGTTCACTAAGCACCTACTGTGTGCCAATATAAAAGGACTGAATGGTTGCCAGAGTGACCTTTAACCTGCTTATGCTTATCCATGTATTCTCCTCATTTTTATTTACTTCTTTACCCATGTACCCATTTGATTATTGATTTGTGTATAGTCACCATACTTTATAACAATATGGATTGGTAGTTGTTTATAGAGTTTATGAAAAAAAACAAATATACTATGAATTATGAGTAGGTTAAAATGTAAAGGAAGAAGCATAAACTACATATATAGGCAGTGAAATAGTAATAATTCAGATTCTTGTCTGGCAGAATAATGCTGACTGGACATTGGCAGCCACTAAGGTGCTCAGATTGGAAACTGGAATAGATCCACCATAAAGAATTCTTGTGGACAGTCTTTTTTATTTAATTACTTGGAATAAATCTTTCTCTTTTTTACATTTGTGTGTGTATCTGAGAGGGCTTTGTGGATTTCAAGCAGCTCATTCATCAGTGTATTTATATACAAGAACACTTGCATTTACGGAAGGATTAATCTGTGTTGGCACTGTGTTAAGGGAAGAATGCTGAATGCATGCTCTTTACTGTTCAAAAGGCTCCAGGTAAGCCAGGCATGGAGGTATATGTCTATAATCTTAGCATTCAAGAGGCTGAGGCAAAAGCATCATGAGCTCGAGGCCTGATTGGTCTACAGAGTAAGCTCCAGGCCAGCTTGGGCTACCTAGTAAGACCCTGTCTCAAAGAAAAGTAAAACAAAATCATAAGACGTTGCAGATATAAGAGTTGTTAAGACTTGAGCTCTGCTTATTGGCCCTGCCAGCACTCTGCGGTGAATGTCTTCAGTAAAGCCCATCACAATTCCTGAGTTTCAAAGTCCTCGGTTAAAAACAATCGGCTATACGTGGCTTAAATATCCCTTATGGGAGCTAATGTGATGTTGGGACTGGAAAGCTGGCTGAAAGCAGCCAGTTCAGCAGCTCCATCCCATTCACAGAGGTCAGGTTGGCTCAGCCAGAGAAAAGTGATCAGTCGTTTCTGGAAAGGTGTATTACGAACATGTTCCCCTGACCCTGCGCGTTTCCCACAGAGGTATCTGTTAAAAACACCCCAAACACTGTGGCCTGCCGAACCCTTTGAAAGTGTTTGGGCCTAGCCAGGCTTGGTGGCGCACACCTTTAATCCTAGCATTGGGGAGGCAGAGGCAGGCGGATCTTTGTGAGTTCAAGGCCAGCCTGGTCAACAGAGTAAGTTCCAGGACAGCTGGGACTACAAGGAGACCCCGTCTCGAAAAGACCAAAAAAAAGAAAGAAAGAAAGAAAATGTTTAGGCCTATGGAACAAGTGCATCTATATTGGAAATTTTAAAATATTTTTTTATTTTATATGTATGAGTATATTGCCTGTATGTAAGTAAGTGCACCTGTGTTGTACAATGACCACAGAGGTTGGAAGATGGTGTCAGGTTCCGCTAGAACTGGAGTTTTGGATGTTTGTTAGCTGCCATGTGGGTTCTGGGAATCAAACCTGGGTCCTCTGCAAGAGCAGCCAGTGTTCTTAACCACTGAGCTAGCTCTCCAGCCCCATATTGGAAATTTATTCTCAAATCCACAAGGCTTTAATGCAAATATCCTATTAAGATAGGAATAATAATAAGCCATGAAAAGCCCAGACCCCACCTCCAAGTATTTTGTGCAGTCCCCTCGTTGGATTCTGGTAGCCACCCTATGGGACAGATTCCCATTGCCCTATTCTACTGATAAAGAAACCACAGCACAGAGGCCAAGCTCTGTGTGGCTCACATGAGATTTGAACCCAGATACTGTCCTTTCTCCCTTCACTCTATTATATCCCTCCCCAAGTGCCAGACCTGTGGCTCCCCGAGTGCTTCGTTAGATGGCAGCTTACTTTTTAAAAAGATTTATTTTATTGTTTATTTATACGTATGTGTATCATGCTTGTGCATGAATATGTATATGTGAGCATGAGTGCCCAAGGAGGTGAGAAAAGGGTGTCAGATCCCTTGCAACTGGCATTGTGAGTGGTTGTTAGCCCCGGTGTAGGTGCTGGGAATCACAGCCATGTCCTCTGCAAGAGCAGCCAGTGCTCTTAACTGCTGAGCCATCTCTCCAGTCCTCAATTTTTAAAAAAAAATGTTATTATTTTTATTTTATGTGTATGAGTGTATTACCTGCATGCATGTAAATACACCCATGTTGTGCAGTGCCCACGAAAGTGAGAAGAGGGTGTCGGATTCCCTGGAGTTAACTAGAGTTATGGATGGTTGTTAGCTGCCATGTGGCTGCTGGGAATCGAACCCAGGTCCTCTGCAAAAGCAGCCAGTGCTCTTAATTGCTGAGCCATCTTTCCAGCCCTGTGGCTTGTATTTTAAAATGCGATATGCCTGGTTATCTCTAACATTTTTGGTATCTCCAGTGTTTTGGTGCTTCCAGGCAAGAACTACATGAAGAGTGTCTAGGAAGTGACAACCAACAATAACATCTAATTTTGGTTCTCAGCACAAAAGTCTCTGAACCTGGGACTGTTGACCTTTTACTGTAGGAGGCTCAATGGTCAATGTCTCACCCTGTGAGTCTGAAGGTTGCCATCACTCTGCAAATCTGCCTTGGATAGTTACTTTTCACCTCGCTGTGACAAAATACCAGACAACAATAACTTAAGGATGAAGGGCTTATTTTGGCTCATAGCTTCAGTGAGACTTCACCCCATTGTGGTGGGAAAGGCAGGTCAGCACTCCTGACAGCAGGAGGGGGGGTAGTGGCTGTTCACAGTATGGCAGACCAGGAAGAGTGGATGACTGGAGCCAGGGGCCAGGTTATCACCTTCAAGATCCTGGTCCTAGTGAGTCCATTCTAAAGCTAGGTCCCATCACCTAAAGTCTCTGCCATCCCCCAAGCTGCACCACTAACAAGTGTTCAAAACCTGAGTCTGTGTAAGATATTTCAGATCCAAATGACAATGGTCATTATGTTGAAAATTCAGTCAAGAGTTGACTGTTCTAATAAAACTTTATTTAAAGTAGAATTTAATATGATTTTTAAAATTAAATTTATTCCTTGACAATTTCATATGTGTATATAATGCCTCCCCCTCTCCCACCCTCCCCATGAGTACCCCTCCCCGCCCCCCCAGTCTCTCTCCTTCTTTCTTGTCATTTTGTTTTGTTTTGTGACCAACTGAGTTTAACTAGGGCTGATTTTTATCTGTTGTAAAATGTGGTTCTTCTCTTGACATTTTAAAACCACTCGAAAACATAAAGACCAGGGCCTTCAGGATGGCTCAGCAAGTAAAAGTGCTTAGTGCACAAGTTCAATGGCCTTTATTTGGCTCCCTGAACCCACAGTGGAAGGAGAGATCTGATTCTTGAAAGTTGTCTTCTGGCTTCTGTATGCATACTAACTATAGTGAGCATATGTATGCTCACACACATCCCTCACACACACATATACATCATACACACACACACATACACACACATACATCATACACACACATACACACATACATCATACACACACACCACACACATACATCATACATACCACACATATACATCATACACACACACATACCATACCCCCCACTCACACACACACATACACACATCATACACACACATACATCATACACACACACACACACACACATCATACCCCACACACACACTCACACAATAATAACCAAAAGAGAAACATTAAAAAAAACCCACAAGGACTACTCCTATCCTGGGGAAGGGACAAAACAAGACATGTTTGGCCCTGGCTGGGCTCTAAGTTTCTACTTGCTCTGCACTTACCACGGACATCTCAACTAACATCTGGGTACAGACAAGGCTCCTCTTAAGAGTGATAATAGCGCTGCACTGGCTTTTCTAATTCCTTTGCCAGGTGAATCTACATTTTTTTTTTTACCCTTCCTTTGTTCTATTTCCCTAAAGGTTTAAAATTTTACATCCACAAAATGCTGAACCATCAAGAAAGCTAAATTTCACTTCTTCCTTGGCCACCTGAAAGCAGAAATGAGTTATTGTCAGACCTTGGGTCAAAAAAATAAAACTAAAGATGAAGTGAAATATATTCCCAAATATCTACAAATGCACAAAATATAGGTGTGTTTTAAAGAATATCCCAATAGGAGGTACTTTAAATTTCACAGCCTCTGCTAATACAGGCAGCTAATCCTATTTACATTCATGTTAGTCTTCCTATCTTTTCCCCTAAGATTTACCTATTTGTATGCTTGCATGAGTTAAACTGCCTTTTGCATGATATCAGTACTTTTGTAATTTAAATCTATAAAAGGCAATTTCTTTTAAATATACTTCCTAACAGTGAGTGAGAGAGGCACCAAAGTTATTTGAGAGCTGTACACCTCAGTAAACATGTGTGCTGAACTCCCAGTGACGAGCAGACTGTGGGGATTAATCTCACACTGTAGAAGTAGAATGGAAAATAAAATCGAGACTAAGAGAAAAACAGCCTTTGAAAAGAGCCAGTTTGCAGCATTATCGAAGGAAATGGTGTGTTTTGGAATTGCTATTTAGGCAAGGAAAACTTTCTCTCCTCCTGAGAAAGTGTGGAAAACTGTATTTTTCCCTTGTGATGACTTTTTTACACTCACAGTAACAGTCCACATGTTAAACAACTTTGACAATTGAACATTAGTGTTGGCTGATAAACAGAACAAGCTAGTCACTGGTGGCTAGGCTAAGTTTTAAGATACCAACAATAACTCGAAGAGGGACAAAGGTGTCCTTAAAAGCCTAGGGGGTGAAGGATTCAGACACAGACACAGACACACAGATTTAATGGGTTGGGGTTACATTATTCCTTCCTTGATTCCTGTGGAAATGTTTGCCCTCACCAATTCCAATGGACATAAATGAGATACAAACAGGTTAATTAATGTACAACCTGGTTCCGAAGTGGCAGCATCACCCTGAAGTGGGACACACCTCAGTTCCAAGCTGGGGTGGGATTTTCCCAGCCAAAGTCAATGAGGTGTGAAATGTCACGGGGGAGGGTCTTCCGGACAGACTTCTGGCTACACTGAGCATTTAGTTTTCTCCCAAGAGAACTGACCCTGGGCTTGTCTTCTCTCTCAGGCCACAATACATTGCCAGAAGCAGGCCAGGCCACAGGCTTGAAGGAATTCAATAAGGAAGATGGAAACTACAGTGTCCCAGTCTGGGTATCCACATGGACAGTGAGGGAGACTCTGGGGGTGTGCAAAGCTCTCTTTCCACTTCATATCCATGCCAAGAAGGCATCTCTTTTTAAAAATATATTTTACTTATTAATTTTATTTTATGTGTATGAGTACATTGCCCCAAGTATGTAAGTGTATCCATGTTATGCAATGCCCTTGGAGGTCAGAAAAGCATGTCAAATCCCCTGGGACTGGAGTTACAGATGGTTGTTAGCCGCCATGTGGTTGCTGGGGAACAAACCTAGGTCCTCTGTAAGAGCAGCCAGTGCTCTTAACTACTGAGTCAATTCTCTAGAGATTACTCTGTCTTTTTCCTTCTGGGGTTGTGACATCTACACACCACCAAGAACTCAGGTGCAAAGGGAACATTCTGTGGGTCATCCTGATATTTAGAGAAAGCTGTCACTGGTTCATGCCTATGAAAGGCCAGATCCCCCCTAAAAAATCCCGCGGCACCAAAAGAAGCCAGTATAAAGGCTTCATGTGGAACTTTAGACCTACCAGTTTTCCCATTAACTACTTTTCTGCCCAAGGGGAGCTCTCTATCAGAGATTTCTCTAGCCTCCACTCTCCTCAAAAGAAAAAAAAAAAAAGAATTTGAAATAGTATGCAAATAAGCAAATAATACATTTTGACTCCCTAATCAACAAATGGGATCAACTTGAATTGATTGAGAACCTTTGAAATTAGCTATCTTTAATTCCCTCCATGGGACGCTGCTGTGCTCTGAAGATAGGAGAGGGATGTACATGTGTGTGTTTAGGGGCAGGGGTTGGAGGATGTATATGTGTGTGTTTAAGGGCAGGGGTTGGGGGATGTATATGTGTGTGTTTAGGGGCAGGGGTTGGAGGATGTATATGTGTGTGTTTAGGGGCAGGGGTTGGAGGATGTATATGTGTGTGTTTAGGGGCAGGGGTTGGAGGATGTATATGTGTGTGTTTAGGGGCAGGGGTTGGAGGATGTATATGTGTGTGTTTAGGGGCAGGGGTTGGAGGATGTATATGTGTGTGTTTAGGGGCAGGGGTTGGAGGATGTATATGTGTGTGTTTAGGGGCAGGGGTTGGAGGATGTATATGTGTGTGTTTAGGGGCAGGGGTTGGAGGATGTATATGTGTGTGTTTAGGGGCAGGGGTTGGAGGATGTATATGTGTGTGTTTAGGGGCAGGGGTTGGAGGATGTATATGTGTGTGTTTAGGGGCAGGGGTTGGAGGATGTATATGTGTGTGTTTAGGGGCAGGGGTTGGAGGATGTATATGTGTGTGTTTAGGGGCAGGGGTTGGAGGATGTATATGTGTGTGTTTAGGGGCAGGGGTTGGAGGATGTATATGTGTGTGTTTAGGGGCAGGGGTTGGAGGATGTATATGTGTGTGTTTAGGGGCAGGGGTTGGAGGATGTATATGTGTGTGTTTAGGGGCAGGGGTTGGAGGATGTATATGTGTGTGTTTAGGGGCAGGGGTTGGAGGATGTATATGTGTGTGTTTAGGGGCAGGGGTTGGAGGATGTATATGTGTGTGTTTAGGGGCAGGGGTTGGAGGATGTATATGTGTGTGTTTAGGGGCAGGGGTTGGAGGATGTATATGTGTGTGTTTAGGGGCAGGGGTTGGAGGATGTATATGTGTGTGTTTAGGGGCAGGGGTTGGAGGATGTATATGTGTGTGTTTAGGGGCAGGGGTTGGAGGATGTATATGTGTGTGTTTAGGGGCAGGGGTTGGAGGATGTATATGTGTGTGTTTAGGGGCAGGGGTTGGAGGATGTATATGTGTGTGTTTAGGGGCAGGGGTTGGAGGATGTATATGTGTGTGTTTAGGGGCAGGGGTTGGAGGATGTATATGTGTGTGTTTAGGGGCAGGGGTTGGAGGATGTATATGTGTGTGTTTAGGGGCAGGGGTTGGAGGATGTATATGTGTGTGTTTAGGGGCAGGGGTTGGAGGATGTATATGTGTGTGTTTAGGGGCAGGGGTTGGAGGATGTATATGTGTGTGTTTAGGGGCAGGGGTTGGAGGATGTATATGTGTGTGTTTAGGGGCAGGGGTTGGAGGATGTATATGTGTGTGTTTAGGGGCAGGGGTTGGAGGATGTATATGTGTGTGTTTAGGGGCAGGGGTTGGAGGATGTATATGTGTGTGTTTAGGGGCAGGGGTTGGAGGATGTATATGTGTGTGTTTAGGGGCAGGGGTTGGAGGATGTATATGTGTGTGTTTAGGGGCAGGGGTTGGAGGATGTATATGTGTGTGTTTAGGGGCAGGGGTTGGAGGATGTATATGTGTGTGTTTAGGGGCAGGGGTTGGAGGATGTATATGTGTGTGTTTAGGGGCAGGGGTTGGAGGATGTATATGTGTGTGTTTAGGGGCAGGGGTTGGAGGATGTATATGTGTGTGTTTAGGGGCAGGGGTTGGAGGATGTATATGTGTGTGTTTAGGGGCAGGGGTTGGAGGATGTATATGTGTGTGTTTAGGGGCAGGGGTTGGAGGATGTATATGTGTGTGTTTAGGGGCAGGGGTTGGAGGATGTATATGTGTGTGTTTAGGGGCAGGGGTTGGAGGATGTATATGTGTGTGTTTAGGGGCAGGGGTTGGAGGATGTATATGTGTGTGTTTAGGGGCAGGGGTTGGAGGATGTATATGTGTGTGTTTAGGGGCAGGGGTTGGAGGATGTATATGTGTGTGTTTAGGGGCAGGGGTTGGAGGATGTATATGTGTGTGTTTAGGGGCAGGGGTTGGAGGATGTATATGTGTGTGTTTAGGGGCAGGGGTTGGAGGATGTATATGTGTGTGTTTAGGGGCAGGGGTTGGAGGATGTATATGTGTGTGTTTAGGGGCAGGGGTTGGAGGATGTATATGTGTGTGTTTAGGGGCAGGGGTTGGAGGATGTATATGTGTGTGTTTAGGGGCAGGGGTTGGAGGATGTATATGTGTGTGTTTAGGGGCAGGGGTTGGAGGATGTATATGTGTGTGTTTAGGGGCAGGGGTTGGAGGATGTNCAGAGAGAGAGAGAGAGAGAGAGAGAGAGAGAGAGAGAGAGAAACAGACACATATACAATACACATATACCCTCCCACCTCCCCTGCTCTTGAAGGGGCATTTTTTGCTCTCCAGTATTAGCCCTTCATCACAGAGTCATAACCGATAACATTGTAATCATCCTTGATGACTTGTTCAGACTCTTCTTACTTAAAATCATGATGTTCTCTGTACAGAGCAAAAACTGCTTGTAAAAGAAAGAAATGAAAATATATTAAATAATTCGCAAAGAAGACCATCAGCCTCTTCAGTCACCGCCCTCCAAGACTGTAGCATGAATAAGACTCGTCAGCTTGTGTGCAGGGCTGGGGACAGCCACCATCGAGTCTCCAGCCTGTCTACACCATATGTTTTTTTTTTTTTTTTTCCCACCCTGAAGCAAGGCTCCTGTGAAGTAGGCAGGATGCCCTGAGGAGAAAAGACCTGCTTTCTGGTCTGGGGAAGGCAGGGGTGGGTGTCCAGGAGCTGCCTAACTGCTTTGAGTCTACTCAAAGCACCCCTCCGCCCAGATTTTTCAGGGAGAAGATGATGATCAGGGTAGCAGCCACAGAGGGCTGAGCACTCACCGAGGGCTGAGCACTCACCAAGTGTCAGGCCGGGCACCAAGTTAAGACCACAACAGAGAGGCAGGAGCTCCTTGAGCCTCCATGGAAACCCTACAGAGTTGGTATGATTTATTATTTTCACTTTATGTTTGAGAAAATTAGGGCTCAGAAGGTCAAATAATTTGCTTGAGGCAAACGACTGCTAAGTGGCTAGACCCCAGTCTGACCGCAGGGTCACTGCAATCTGAGCTCACAGTCAGCCCTGGTTATACTTCCCTTGTGCTGGCTGCTCAGGCCTGCCCCACCCTCAGGCCTAATCCCTCCCTGGGATCAGCAGGCACAGCACCCGTGGTCCATAGACCTGCGTGGGATACAAGGGCATGAGAATACTTAACTTCCAGCAACAAGTAAGACTTTGACTATGTGGCATAATCCAGTCCTGATTCTGTCTTCTATCAAAGACACTGGAAAATACCATTTTAAATGAATTTTTAGTGGTGAAAGAAGGCTTATGAAGCCCCAAGGGGTGGGGAAGGGACATGAAAGTCACAATGTAGTCCTGCCCCTCCCGAATGCTAGGATTCTCTCTTCTTACTTTACCTACAGGAAAACTAAGGCCCGGGAAGACTATGGGACATGCCAGGGTCATCCACTAGGTGAGTGACAGAGTCGGCACCCTTCAACCACCCACATGACCTCTGGCCCATTTCTATTACTTTATCCAACCCAGTTGAGTTAGAAGGCTCCTGGTGTGGCCTGTCTGTCTCCTCACTGTACCCAGGAGAGGTGATTCCAGCTTCTGGCTTTACCACCTTTAATATGAACACAGCAGGCTCTGAAAACAACGGGTTCTGAGAAGCTGAGACAGCTCTTATGGCACCAAGAAGATGATGACAAAGAGGCATGTATTAGGCCTCATGTTTTGAAAGAAAGAAAGAAAAAAAGAAAGAAAGAAAGGAAGGAAGGAAGGAAGGAAGATAGGAAGAGAAAGAAAGAAAGAAAGAAAGAAAGAAAGAAAGAAAGAAAGAAAGAAAGAAAGAAAGAAAGAAAGAAGAAATTTCCTTTAAACACCACCAGCAGACATTCTAGAACACCTATCTCCTAATCTGCCTTTTGGTGTTAACTTGGCTGGAAGTGGCTTGGTCAGCCTCTCCATCTGGTGGTTAGGTTCCTAAGGCCTCTCTCTGCCATATTTCCCTGTCAGCCCAGGATCTGGGCCATTCAGTCCCACCTCCTCTTACTTGCGGGCTGCCTGTGTTTTTATTTTGAATGCTTTTGATTAATCTGCCTCTTGTTTTGACCAGCAAACAGCACAGGTCTGGTGCCCCAGGAGGAGTTCCAAGTTCATACTGATCCATGCATATCGTCGTGAACCCAGTGGAAGGCCCACTCCTCAACATCTGCATCTTAAATTCCAATTTTAAAGCATTAGCTGAATTCTTGGCATTAAAATTCATAGGTTAGATTCAAGGTTTATTTTTAGGGGGTGCATTATTATAAGGCAAAACATATTCTTTTAATTTTAGACATATTGGCTATTATGATTTCATCTTTTTTGTTGTTGTCATTAAAAGCTCAATCATATCAGTACCACTCGAGACCTTCCAAACACTAAGCTAAAAGCCGGATGCTATTGCCTTTAAAGATTAACTGTCTAGAATGAAAACCAGCCCCTAGCAGCTAGATCCTAGGAAAAGCTGATCAGTTACACCTCTGCTTGAAACCTCTGCCGGCTTCCAGTTGCTTCTGGAAGTTTAAACACCTCACTTGTTTTTGCAAAGCTATTCATAGACCCAAAGTGGTCAGCCCTCCTCATTCCTGAGGCAACCCCGAGGCCCCGCCAACGCCTACAGACAGCCTTTCACATAGGAGGTGCTGTCACTGTGCCATCTTCATTTAACTCCTATGTCAGGTGATGCCCAAATGTCCCTCACCAGGGCAGAGACTGCCACACGCATGCTTCCCATAACACAGCTTTCTCGTCCATATGGCAAAGCATCTGTAACTCTGTCCCTTACCCCAGACTGTGTCCCCAAGACAGGAGTTGGTGATTTCTATTGTTTGCAACCCCAGGTTTCAGCATAGAGCCAGGCATACTTAGGGAAGATTAGGAAATGAACGAGTGAGCGAATCCCTTCCCCCAAGAAGTCATGTGCAGTGTGACCAAATGAACGCAGCCAATCAGTTATTGATTGGTAAGCATGTGGCACATTGCTTGCAATCCTAGCAATCTAAGGCAGGATTGTGAGTTTGAAGTCAGCTTGGACTACATAGAAGGATGTTGTCTCATAAAACAGAAACATGGGGCAGGCAGTAGGTGTTTGCCTAGCATGCACAAAGCCCTGGATTTGACACCCCATAAACTCCATGTTGTGGTGCATGTTTATGATCCTAGCATGCAAGAGGCAGGAGCAGAAGTATTAGAATTCAAGGTTATCCTTGGCTACATAATGAGTTTCAGCCTGGATTGCAAGAGACCCTGTCTCAGCACACACACACACACACACACACACACACACACACACACACATGCACGCACCACTCTTGTTGCCTTCAAGGGCTCCCTTGAAACAAAGCAAAACCTGAGAATGTTAAAATGCCCCCCAAAACTGCTTCTTATTTTTTAAAAAATATTTTTATTAGCCAGGTGTGGTGGCGCATGCCTTTAATCCAGCACTTGGGAGGCAGAGGCAGGTGGATCTCTGTGAGTTCAAGGCCAGCCTGGTCTACAGAGTGAGCTCCAGGCCAGCTGGGGCTAAAGGGAGACCCTGTCTCAAAAATACCCCCCAAAATTATATATATTTTTTAATTTTGTGGGTAGAAGTGTTTTTCCTGCATGTATGTAAGTGTGCTGTGTCAGTGCCTGGTGCCTGTAGAAGCCAGAAAGCTGGGACTAGAACTAGTTACAAAGTTACAGAAGGCTGGGACTAGAACTAGTTACAGAGTTACAGATGGTTGTTTGCAGCCACATAGGTGCTGAAAATCAAAGGCAGGTCTTCTGGAAGAGCAGTAGATATTCTTCACTGCTGAGCCATCTCTCCAGCCCCATATCAATCAGCATTTTTCTTTTTAGATAGAGTCTCACTCTGTAGCCCTGGCTAGCCTGCTAGATATCCTATCTTGGCCTCAAACTCACAGAGATCTGCTAGAGTCTGCCTCCCCGCCCCCCCCAAGAAACTTTCTAATAAGGACTGCGAGTCTCTGAAATAAGCATATAACAGAGACTTCTGGGCTCTGTGAATAGGTACAGGGCAAAGATTAGGGTTGGGTAAGGTGGGGGAGAAAAGGTCTGTGCAGATGCAGCCACCTGGGCTTCTGTGACAGTGTGAAAGAGGCCATCCTAGAATGACTTCCTGCTATTAGGGATCAGGACAGTGGTGGGACCAGGGACCTCTGTGAAGGAATAGGCTGGATGGACAGGAAAGTGTCAGCCAGGGATGATGCTGCCACATGCCTGGAACCCCAGCCCTTACCAGGGGGCTAAGGTAGTAAAGATTGTGAGTTCAAGGCTGGTCCAGGCTGCATAGCAAGACCCTGTCTGGGAAAACAGAAACAAAAGCCAAAACCTAAGGACAACTGTGATGGTTAATCCTGGGTGTCAACTTGACTGGACTAAGGAACAAATAAGAGAAAAAGGATCTTCGGATTGGACTATCTCAACCCAGATGGCCCACCCCAAATGTGAGCATTACCTTCTGCTGGCAGGCAGTATTAAAGACCATGGCAGAGGGAGCTGGTCCCTTTTTTCCTGCGGCTTGCCTCTCTCTCACTGGTGAGTTTGTCTTGCTGCTGTGATCAACCCTTCGGATCCCAGCGTGTACTGAGACCGGCAGATCTCCTGGAATCCACCAGGCCTTCAGCACCATATTGGGACTACTGAGACATCCAGCCTTGCAGATTGAGCAGTTCCCTGGATTCTCAGCCTCTCCAGTGCAGCGTGGCTACTTTTGGACTCCTTGAACTATGTCACGTGAGCAAATCAATAAATTGTATATAGCTATATATTCGTCTTGTTGCTTCTGTTTCTTTAGAGAACCCTGACTAATATAAAGAGAACTGTTCTGAAAAGCCAAACAAGGGCTATCTCTTTGTGTCTGTCTCTGTCACCAGCCACAGAGCAGCAGTGGTGTGTGTGTGTGTGTGTGTGTGTGTGTGTGTGTGTGTGTGTGTGTGTGTTTTGTGCTCTTTGGCAAAGATAGAGATGCTGTAGCATGCGGGCTCGAATAACTCCTTAACCAACTTTTCAGAATGCTTTTTTATTTGAGATGAGGTTGCCCTGTAGCCCCAGCTGGCCTGGAACTCACTATGTAGATCAGGCTGGCCTCAATCTCATAGGGATCTACCAGCCTCTGCTTTAGTGCTTGGATTAAAGGCATGTGACAGCATGCCCAGCTCAGAACACATTTATTTTTTTGGTATTTTTTTAAGACAGGGTCTCCCTTTAGTTCCAGCTGGACTGGAGCTCGCTCTGTAGACCAGGCTGGCCTTGATCTCACAGAGCTCTTCCTGCCTCTACCTCCCGAGTGCTGGGATTAAAGGCGTGTGCCACCACGCCCAGCAGAATACATTTTTAAATGTGACCGAAAAAGACAGTGGATCCAACCCCACCTCCCAGCAGATTGAATGCTTATTCACTTGACCCTCTGCTGTGCTTTTACATGAGAGCTTCAGCACCAGTGCTGTCTGCCTCTTCCCTTTGTCTTGCCCTAATGAGCAGCCTGGGTGCTGGGTGGCCATTCAGAGGGTCGGAGCACGGTGTGGCCATGCCTGGTCTACCTGCCTTTTGAGGGTGTGCCTCCAGATAAGCATATCGAGTTGGGACAGTCATCTGCTTTCTGGAGGGAGATGGGATGTCATTCCCACTGGTCCCAGCTGGAGAAGCTCTCCAGATGGGAGGCACTGGTGTCCTGGGCAGTGGACCAAGAAGTGCCTGCTTTCCAAATGGCCCATCTCCAATCCTCCTCTCTTACCTCAGAGAGGTGAGTGGAAGGCACAGCATGGAAGCCTTAGACCTGAGCCATGGCTCCAGCTATGTTTTGTTTTTATATTTTAAAAGACAGTTTATGAGTCTATAGAGATTGGAGGCTTTTGCTGGACCACCTGGAGCAAAAGGTAGGGGCCAGGCACTTCGCTAGAGGAACTGGCTGGCAGGAAGCAGAGTGAGCACAGTGCTCAGCAGGGTACCAACCTGGTTGTTACCTACCCAGTTTTTGGAGAACCTTCAGAACAGAAAGGGAAGAGTGAGCTAGACTTCCAATATATAACCATAATTGAGAGCCTGAAACCTAGACAAGTCAACACTCCATAAACAAGGAGAAAACAAGGAAGGTATCTGAAGGAAGCAAGCAAAGCAAGCCTTCAACACAGTGAAGAAACATTTGAGATTTGCATCAGAATACAAACTCACATGCCAAAAACACAACGAAAGAACAACATGGGAAAAGCGCAGAATAATTCCACACCAAACTCTACCAACCCTCCTATAGAAGATTCCTACAATGAGATCTCCCTAGAGATAACCCAGGACACAGATCTTAGAAGAACAATCATAGACATATTCAGAGAAATCAAAGAATATAAAGAACAAATCAGAGAACTAAGGAGAGAGAATGAAAAACTCAGGAAGGACCTAGAGGGAGAGAATGACAAACTTTGGAAATAACTAGAGGGAGAGAATAACAAACTCCGGAAGGAAGTGGAAACACTGAAAAGATTCCTTGCTGAAATGAAGAAGGAAACCAACCAGCAAAGCAAGGAGCTACAGGAAAAGATTGAAAAGCTCCAAAAGGAAGTGGGAATACTAAAGAAATCACAGGATGAAATGTTAAAAGAAACTGAACACCCATCCAATCAAGAGGAAAGGATAGGGAAAAGCCTCAGAAGTAGAATGGAGGAAGCAGAAAAAAGAATATCAGACCTGGAAGATAACACAGAACAACTAAAAAGCTGAAGTAAAGATTATGAAAAATTTAAAAATACAAGAGTGGAACAACCAGGAAATGTGGGACACTATGAAAAGACCAAACCTCTGCATCATAGGGATGCAGGAAGGAGAAGAATCCCCAAAGAATGGTATTGCTCAGATCTTCAACAGAATAATAGATGAAAATTTCCCTAAACTGAAGACAAACCCATACAAATACAAGAAGCACATAGAACTCCACATAGACAAGATCAGAAAAGAAACTCCCATGCCATATCATAGTTAAAATGCTAGATGCCCAAAACAAAGACAAAATTCTGAAAAACCACAAGAGAAAAACAAGTTACATATAAGGGGAAACCCATCAGAATTACAGCTGACTTTTAAGTGCAAACTATGAAAGCAAGAAGAATGTGGACCAAAGTATTCCCAGTGCTAGACGACTACAGATGCCAACCCAGGTCACTATAGCCAACAAAAATGTTGATTATAGTGGAAGGAGAAAGAAAAATCTTCCAAGATGATAGAATAGATGTCCAGAAAACCAATCCTTCAGAGAATACTTGAAGCAATTCAAAGGACAGAGGAGAGGAGCAACTATCCCCAGGCACTTAGAAAGAGAAATTAATAAAAGCATAACTGCAGAAGTAGAAACCTAGACCAAAAATGCAAATGGATAATAAGGTGAAAGGAAGCAATACAATCTCTCAATTATAACCTTAACTATTAATGGACTAAACTCCTCAATCAAAAGACATAGACTGGGAGAATGGATTAAGAAACAGAACCCGGGCTGGAGAGATGGCCTAGTGATTAAGAGTGCTGACTGCTCTTGCGGAGAATCCAGGTTCAATTTCCAGCACTCACATGGTGGCTGAGAACTGTCTGTAACTCCAATTCCAGGAGAACTCCAGTTCCAGGGGAATATGACACCCTCTTCTGACCTCTGAGGCATTGCATGACACAGGTGCACAAACCTACATACAGACAATACATTCATACACATAAAAAATAAATTAAAAAAGAAACAGAACCCATATATATGCTGTCTACAAGAAAACCAATCTTTTTGTATTTGCTGAGGATTTTTTTTTCTGTGTTCCAGTATGTGGTAGATTTTGGAGAATGTTCCATGGAGTGCTGAGTAGAAAGTATAGCCTCTGCTGTCTACAAGAAACCCATCTCACTCTCAAGGATAGGCACCAATTTAAGGTGAAAGGATGGAAAAAATTCAAGCAAATGCTACCAAAAAGCAAGCAGGAGTTGTTATTTCAATATCAGACAAAATAGACTTCAAAATAAAAATAATCAGAAGAGACAAAGAAAGCCATTACATCTTTATCAAAGGAACAATTAACCATGAAGATTTCACAGTCATAAATAGAGACACCAAACTCTGGTGCACTGAACTTTATAAAGACAATTCTCCAAGACCTCAAGGTACAGATTAACCCCAGCACACTCACAGTAGGAGACTTCAATACCCTACTGAGCCCTTTGGACAGGTCAACTGGACAAAGAATAAACAGAGAGACATCTGAACTGAATGATATGATATAGCAAATGGACCTCACAGACATCTACTGAATATTCCACCCAAACACCAGAGAATACACTTTCTACTCAGCACCCCATGGAACATTCTCCAAAACTGACCACATACTGGGACACAGAAAAAACCTCAGCAAAACACAAAATGATTGAAATAATTTCATGCATTCTATCAGATCACAGTGCAATAAAGCTCAATATTAATACCAGGATAAGCCCTACTATCTACAAGAACACACGGAGACTAAACAACACACTCCTGAATAATAAATAGGTCAAGGAAGAAATAAAGAAATAAAGCATTCCTGGAACTAAACAAAATGACAATACAACACAATAAGACCTTTAAGATACTTTAAAAGCAGTCCTAAGAGGGAAGTTTATAGTCCTGAGTGCCTAAGACACCAAATGCTGGAGAGGTTTTGGGGAAAGAGGAACACTCATCCACTGCTGGTGGGAATGTAAACTTGTATAACCACTATGGAAAGCAGTGTGGAGAACCCTTAAAAGACTCAAAATGAGCCTACCACCTGACCCAGTCATACCACTCCTGGGTATATGCCCAACAGACTCATCTTACCGCAAAGATACATGCACATCCATGTTTATTGCAGCTCTCTTCACAATAGCAAAGAGCTGGAACCAACCCAAATGCCCCTCAACTGACAAGCGGATGACAAAAATGTGGTATAACTACACAATGGAGTACTATTGCAGGTAAATGAATGGAACTCGAAGCCATTATGCTAAGTGAGGTGACACAGTCCCAGAAAAACAAACAGCGAACGGTTTCCCTCATTTGTGGATTCTAACACCAAATTCCTAGTTGAAAGGCAAGGTGAGCAAAATTATTGTTATATTTCTGTTTATCTGAAAGCAACTATGTTGTTATACTGTAAATCTCTTAACAGGCTCTAGAATCGACCCACTACTTATTTTCAGATTCTGTAATTACTATATATGGATGGAAGGTATGCCGGGCGTGGTGGCGCACGCCTTTAATCCCAGCACTCGGGAGGCAGAGATAGGTGGATCTCTGTGGGTTCAGGGCTGGCCTGGTCTACAGAGTGAGCTCCAGGACACCTGGTACTAAAAGGGAGACCTGTCTCAAAAATACCAAAAAAAGTGTAAAACCAAAAAGGAATGTATTAATATTTCAGAGTAATATAAAATTAAAGGAGGAAAATGTGAACTCCTAAATATAAAAAAAGACCGAGAGAAAGACACAGGAGAGTTATGGCAGAATGCATGACCTGGGGTGGGATGGGGGGAAGGGAAAGGGGAATATGTCTAAACTGAACTGAAAAATGATGTCTGAAGTACACAAAACATCAATAAAAGTATAAAAAAAAACCCAGAAAGAGCACAAATAAACCATCTAACACTGCAGCTAAAAACATTTGAGAGACAACAAATGAACCCTAAACGCAACAGACAGGAGGAAATAACAAAAATCTGAGCAGAAATCAATGAAATAGAAACAAAGAAAACAATACAAAACAATCAATGAATCCAAAAGTTGGTTCTTTGAAAGAATAAACAAGATAAAGAGACCTCAAGCCCAGTTAACCAAAATAAAGAGCAACTCTGAATCAATAGAATTCGTGATGAAAGGGGAAATATCACAACAGACAATGAAAAGATTCAGATAATCATAGGGGAATACTTCAAAAACATATACTCTACTAAGTTTGAAAACCTAAGAGAAATGGATTAATATCTGAAATTCTGAGAATCACCAAGGCTTAACCAAGAAGAGACTGACAGCTTAAACAGACCCATAATATGTGAAGAAATTGAAAATGTAATAAGAAACCTCCCAACTAAAAAAAGCCCAGGCCCAGATGGTTTCACAGCAGAATTCTATAAAACATTTAAAGAGGATTTACAACCATTATTACTCAAACTATTCAGAAGGATACAAGCAAAGGAAAATCTCCCAAATTCCTTCTATGAAGCCAGTATCAGTCTAATACCCAAACCAGGCAAGGATACAACCAAAAAAGAGACCTATAGACCTATCTCATTATTGAACGCAGATGTAATTTTCAACAAAATACTCGCAAACTACATACAGAACCACATGAAAAAGATCATCCATCATGACCAAGTTGGATTCATACCAGAGATGCTGGGATGCTTCAGCATATGTAAATCAATAAATATCATAAAACACATAAATGGACTGAAGACAAAAACCACACAATCATCTCAATTGATGCAGAAAATGCCTTCAACAAAATCCAGCATCCCTTCATGCTTAAAATCCTAGAGGGAATTGGACTGGAGGGATCATTCTTCAACACGATTAAAGCCATATACAAGAAACCCACAGCCAACATTCTCCTAAATGGAGAAAAGTTAGAAGCATTCCTCTTAAAGGTAGGAACTTGGCAAGGCTGCACCTTATCTCCACTCCTCTTCAACATAGTGCTTGAAACACTTGCTAGGACAATAAGGCAAGAAAAGGAAATTAAAGGAGTACTAATTGGAAAAGAAGAAATTAGGCTATCCCTTTTTGCAGATGATATGATAGTTTACCTAAGGGATGCTAAAACTCCACCAGAAAACTCCTAGAAATGATTAAGAGCTTCAGAAAAGTGGCAGGATAAAAAATTAACCTATAAAAATCAGTAGCCAGTCTTTACGCCAACAACAATCAACTGAAGAAGGAATATAAGGAGACCTTCCCACTCACAATAGCCTCAAAAACAATAAAATACCTAGGAACAAACCTAACCAAAGACACCAAAGATCTCTACAACAAAAAATTTAAAGCCCTGAGGAAGGAAACTGAAGAAGATGGAAAAGCCTCCTATGCTCATGGATTGGAAAAATTAATATAGTAAAAATGTCCAGCCTACCCAAATTAATATACAGATTCAATGCAATCCCAATTAAAATCCCCAAGAATTTCTTCACAGGCTTGGGAAAACAACCCTTAATTTCATATGGAAAAACAAAAGACCCCGAATAGCCAAAGCAACCCTGAGGGAAAAGAACAGTACAAGGGATATCACTATACCAGACATCAAACTATACTACAGGCCTATAGTCATAAAAACAGCCTGGTACTGGCACACAAACCTGTAGACCAATGGAACAAAACTAAAGATCCAAAGTTGAACATATACAATTTCAGCCACTTCATATTTGACAAGGGGGCCAAGAATTCTCAATGGAGGAAAGACAGCATATTCAGCAAATGGTACTGGCAAAACTGGATCACCATTTGTAGAAGAATAAACCTAAACCCCTACCTCTCACCCTGTACAAAAATCAGCTCCAAATGGATCAAAGACCTCAACGTGAAACCCAAAACTCTGACTGTGATAGAAGAAAAAGTTGGTAGCAACCCACAAGACATGGGCATAGGAAAAGACTTTCTAAATCAGACAGCAGCTGCAAAGGAAATAAAGTCAGCAATTGACAAATGGGACCTCATTAAACTCAAAAGCTTCTGTACATGGGGCTGGAGAGATAGCCTAGCGGTTAAGAGCACTGACTGCTCTTGCAGAGGACCCGGGTTTGATCCCCAGCACCCACATGGCAGCTGAGAACCGTTTGTAACTCCAATTCCAGGAGAACTCCAGTTCCAGGGGAATCTGAGACCCTCTTCTGACCTCCGTGGCATTGCACGACACGGGTGCACAAACCTACATGCAGACAGTACATTCATACACATACAAAAAAAAAAAAAAGCTTCTGTACAGCAAAAGAAGCAATTAGGGAAGTGAAGAGAAAACCCACAGAGTGGGAGGAAACCTTCACTGCTGATACATCTGACAAAGCATTAACTTCCAGAATATATAAACTACTAAAAAACCAAAAAACTAGAAAAACAAATGAGTTACACAAAAGATGGAGTAAAGAGCTGAACAGAGACTTCACAAGTGAGGAAATAGAGATGACTGAGAAACATCTTAAAAATGTTAAACATCACTAATAATTAAGGAAATGCAAATTAAAACCACTTTAAGATATCATCTTACTCTGTAAAGACTGGCTAGGATCAAGAAAACAAATGGTACCAAGTGCTGGAGAGGTTGTGGGGAAAGGGAAACACTCATCCACTGCTGGTGGGAATGCAAACTCATACAACCACTATGGAAAGCAGTGTAGAGAACCCTTAAAAGACTCAAAATGAGCTTACCACCTGTTCCAGTCATACCACTCCTGGGTATATACCCACAAGACTCATCCTACTGCAGAGATACATGCACAGCCATGTTTATTGCAGCTCGCTTCACAATAGCCAAGAGCTAGAACCAACTCAAGTACCCCTCAACTGAAGAGTGGATAGAGACAATGTGGTACATCTACACAATGGAGTTCTATACAGCATGGAAGAAAGATGACATCATGAATGTTGCAGGTAAATGGATGGAACTAGAAGAAATTATGTTAAGTGAAATAACATTGTCCCAGAAAAACAAATGGGGAATGGTATCCCTCATCTGTGGATGCTAGCACCATGTATCTAGTTGTAAGGCAAACTGAGCAATGTTAATGTTATATTCCTCATGATCTGAAAACTACTGTGCTCTTATACTGTGAATCCCTTAACAGGTTCTAGAACTAAGCTACCATTTATTTTCAGACTTTTGGGTGGAGGTTATGTATGCATATTTTAGAGTAATATAAAATCAAAATGGAAAATATGAATTTTGAAATATGATTTAGAAATAACATAGTTTGTTTTCAGATGACATAATGTTAGTATAGGTAAGACATATATATGTGTGTATATATGTAGATATATACATATATCTATAAATATGCATACATTGAAGCAATACAAGTTGGAGGTAACAACAACAACAAAAGATTCAGGGCAAAAAAAAAACCCTGACTGAAACAGTGAAGTTCTCCCCCAAACAATAATCCTCTGCTTTGAAAATAACTCTAGAAAGACTCAGAAAAATATGCAAGATCTGTATGGCAGAATGCATGAACTTGGGTGGGGTGATGGCATGGAAAAGGAAATGAGTCCAAATTGGATTGAGAAATGATATATAATGTATGAAAAAGTTTAATAATAAAAATATATTTTAAAAGAGGGTTTATTAGAGCAACATAAACGCGTGACAGAACCTCACTTGAGCCACTTTACATAGCAAAGGGGCAATAATGGCACACATTTTCGAAGACCTAGACACCCAGGCATGCCGACAACACTTGCAAGACTCATGAACTGATGAACTGAACTCATAAGAAACAGGTCAAAATGTAAAATGGAAATGATGCAAACACAGTACTTACATATGAAATTCTCAAAAATAAAAAATTACACTTATTAAATTAGCTGAGTTTGAATTCATTAAAAACCATTTTAATGTAGACTTTAATCAGTGGGTTAAGAGATGGAGGTGCTCAGAAGAAAGTAAAGCATGTTGGAAAGCATGGGTTTGGCCATCTCAATAGTTAATGTCATTATAGTAGTTATATATACAGTTTCTGAAGTTGAATCTTGAATGGTTGAAGGAACCTACATGACATCGTTGGGTGGTTCTAATGCATCGGGTAGGATTATAGCTCATGAGATAAAACATAAGTCACGGGCTATCAGGGGAACTTAAGATGTTTTTATTGCAAAGAAAGGTTTAATCTTGTTTGGGGGATTCCTAGAAAATATCTTGGAAAAAAAGTGAGGCCATACTTGAGGCTCATACAGATTTAAAAGCATGGCTTATTGCTACTTTCACATAAGACATCTATGTACAAAAGGGATACTTTCACTCCATCTCAGCCTTCACAGCAATGTTAATTGTGCTAGGAATCCTGACCGTCAGCTTGTGAGTGGCTTTGATCAGACTCGAGTGAGGGGCTTGTTTCTGCTCCTATAATTTCTGTTTTTCTCTCTTGCCTCAATTTCTGAGGGCATATTCAGCATTTTTTCCCTGTGCATGCACAGTGCTTCTGTACACAGTCAAGTCTGAAGCATGGGGGGTGCCCTTCCTCAGAGTCCAAACTGCAAAGAATTCACACAAGGAATTAATCTTCATAGTTCCCAAATGACACAGTAATGAAAGATGAAACACAGTGACTCCCCTCCCAGAAACCCACACCCAATGCTCAGGTGCTTAATTTCTTCTAAGTGCTTCTCTTTCTCTTAACTCTTGTGTTTAATCCTATAGACAATATTGTATTGAACCCCAACTCTGCTTCAAAAGGGACAAGAAATATATAGCAATAAGAACTGGAAAAATAACGTTGTGATCAGAGTATGGTGTTTACCATTACCTACTGGATTCTTGTGGCTGTTACTTGACTCTTTCTGAACACAGAAGAAAAGAATTTCAATGGGGCACTTTAGAAAGATCCAGCATGTTGCCAACATCAGTCTAGTTTTGAATCGGGTGATAAGCCTAGAACAATGTGAGAAACCATGGAGAGATCTCTGTCCACAGAAAACATCTCTGATTAAGGAGGTTCCCCCCTTTTGAGCCCATTCTATGCCAGAAGAGAACTTTGAGTGTTGGGGATATCAACCAACCCAGCCTGTGAATAGTAACACCATCATCAATACCAGAATAAATTGAGCTGCCTATGGCCAGCATTGAGCCAAACTGAATGTATAATTCATTCAATTCAAAATACATAAAGAATTAAAGAATTCAACAAAAATCCAGCCTAGGTATTTTTAGAAAGAAAGAGAAAGGGAAGAAGGAAGGAAGGTGGAGAAGGAGGGAGGAAAGAAAGAAGACAGGGAGGGAAGAAGAGAGGCAGGGACAGAGGGAGGAAAGGAAGGAGGGAGGAAGGGATAGAGGGAGGGAGGGAGGGAGGGAAGGAGGGAGGGAGGGACAGAGGGATGAAGGGAGGGAGTGTAGGGGAAGAAGGAATTGCAGGCCTATTGCCAAAAACAAACAAACAAATAAACAAGCAAAAAACCAAACCAAATGTCAAAACATTTTTGGAGTCAAAGTGATATTTTATGCTGCTCAAGAATCATGGGATGGAGAGATGGCTCAGTGGTTAAGAACACTGACTGCTCTTGCAGAAGACCCAGGTTTGAATCCCAGCACCTACATGGTGGCTAACAACTATCTGTAATTCCAGTTCTAGGGGATTGGATCCTCTCTCTGTCCTCCGTGGGCATTGCATGACACAGGTGCACTTACACACATGCAGGCAATACATTCATATGCATAAAATAAAAATAAGTCCAAAAATTTTAAAAATTAACATGTACATATGATATATTTTTTCTGTACACAGGAAAATGTTGAGTACATTCAACCATATTTATTGCTTCTTTCTCATTCTTTTAATTCCCTAAATTAAGTCATGTTCCCTTTTGTTTCTTTTTGTTTTGTTTTGTTTTAATTTTATTTATTTTTGTATGTGTATGAATGCACTGTCTGCATGTAGGTTTGTGCACCCGTGTTGTGCAATGCCGCGGAGGTCAGAAGAGGGTCTTGGATTCCCCTGGAACTGGAGTTCTCCTGGAATTGGTGTTACAGATGGTTCTGAGCTGCCATGTGGGTGCTGGGGATCGAACCCGGGTCCTCTGTAAGAGCGGTCGGCGCTCTTAACCGCTGGGCCATCTCTCCAGCCCCCATGTTCCCTTTTGATGGCCACCTTTCAATTCTGTTTTATCTATAATATGTATGGATGAATTACTGACAAAATCAGCCCAAAGATTTCATCTAAGTAGTATAATATTTCATGTATTTTTCAAAGAAGAAAATTCGAAATTTGTAGCTGAAGCACATACGTTGATAGAATTTCTTCTTTTTAAGAAGCTTTAAAGAATCTTTGAAGAATGATCTTTTAATAGAGCTGGAAGAGATGAGGCCTGTCCTACCCCATCTGTGAAGTTAGCCTGTGGGCCTTCCAGTTCTGGCATGCACTGTGCTCAAACCAGCAAGGAGAGGACTGTTTCACCAAGGGGCTTGAGAACCCTTTGCCTGCTTATCTTTGTTCATTTGCTGGCTCACTCATTCCCTCACAAATATTCAGCAAACCCCTCAGCGGTATGCCCATGATGGAGGCAGAAAAGTAGTGTTGAATAAAGAAATCTTCCTTGCAGTTCATAGAAAGGAGGAAATTGAAACATTGGTGAATCAAAAATTATAAATATCCCCCAATCATAGCTGAGGGACTATTGGCAGCTGATCATTGCTGGGTGAGGGAGAGTTGATATTTAAGGGAGTGCTGCTAGACAGGCTAACCAGGGTCCAGTGGATGGACTCACACAGAGGGACACCTGGAGACACAAACTTGATTCGATAAGCCTTAATATATATGACCGAATACATGAAACTGGTGGTATGGGCTCTATAAGGGGTGTGGATGGGGGAGGGAGTTTTTTAAGATGTATGAAATGCACAAAAATCAGTAAAAATATATTTTAAAAAGGGGCTAAAATAAAATTATAGATTTATTTCTTGTTCTAGTGCTGTCAATGTTTTACTTGTATTTGCTTTAAGTTGTGATAAAAGTTAGCTAATTACATAAATATATTTCATGGCTAATCCATTCTTTCCCATAATTGTATAATGCCAATACTATTTATAACAATAATAAATAGGTATAAAAATATCATGTTTTCTATAACATGTGACATACATATGTACATATATGTGTGTGACATGAAGCAGAAGGAGTAATATTTGGGCAGAAGGAGATGAGATATAGGGGAGAGGGGACAAAAGAGGGTAATTGGATGGTGAGGAAAAAATGAACCAATTATAATGACATATATATTAATATATATGAAAATGTCATAATGAAACCCATTATTTTGTACACTGACTAGAAATTAATTATAAATCATAAACAAATATGATTGTTATCAAGCTTCATTTTCTGGTTTGCAGTCTTTGATTTATGTCAAATATCATCTTCTATTATAAATGGGGAGTTGGCCAGTACAGGTAGATCAAAACAGGACGCTGTGCTTACTGGACCTCATTTGGTGACCATGGGAAGGGAAAACCCCAGTGTGGAAAACAAGGGCAGAACTGATGGTGGTTTGGGTTTGCCAAGGAGGAGCCTTCAAACATGACATCTTTCAGCCTAATAAAGAAAAAAAAAACATAAGCTGAAGATGCTAAAACCTATGATATATGTGGCATACATATGTGCATATTTTGGAGTGATGCATAGGAAGGAATAACACCACCACCACCAACAACAACAACAGAAAGACTGTGTCAAAGAACTGACTGAAATGGTGAACTTCTGCTCAAAACAGTTAACTTCTGCATTGAGAATTTTGAGAGAGACTGAGAAAAAAGATGAAAAACATGTTTAGCAGAATGCATGAGCTCTGGTGGGGTGGTGGGGCAAGGAAGGGGGCACAGGTCTAGATTTGATTTGTTATTTTGTATGAAATGCACAGAGCTTCAATAAAAATTGGCTTTGAAAAAAAATGGGGCGTTGGCTGGAGAGGTGTCTCCGTGGTTAAAGCACTTGCTGCATAAATGTGAGGACCAGAATTTGCATTCCGAGCACCCACATACAGAGCTTAGAGGGTGTGGTGGCCTTGCTGTCATCCTCCCTCTCAGCAAGCAGAGTTGGGATTCTCCTTGCAAGCTCCCTGGCTAGACTACCAAATCAGTCAGCTCTGGATTAATGAGAGACTCTACCACAAAAAATAAAGTGGAGGGCAATCAAAAAAAAAAAAAAAACCAAAAACCACCAACATCAGCTTTGGCCTCCCCACACATGCATGTATCCATATGCATACACATATGAACATGTACACACCATACATACAGGCAAAGATAAAAAAGGAGAAAGTTTCTTTATGTATTTTTTCTGGAAAAGTTTAAATAACATAAAAATGCTCCTTTTTTTCTTTTTTTTTTATTTGTATGAATGTACTGTCTGCATGTAGGTTTGTGCACCCGTGTTGTACAATGCCTTGGAGTCTAGAAGAGGGTGTCGGATTCCCCTGGAACTAGAGTTAAAGACGATTGTCAGCTGCTATGGAATTGAACCTGGGAATCGAACCCGGGTCCTCTGCAAGAGCAGTCAGTGTTCTTAACTGCTAAGCCATCTCTCCAGCCCCAAATGCTCTTTTCTTTCTTTTTTTTTTTTTTTTTTTTTTTTTTTTTTTTTTGTCTTTTTTGAGAAAGGGTCTCCCTGTAGCCCCGGCTGTCCTGGAACTCACTCTGTAGACGATGCTGGCCTTGAACTCACAAAGATCCACCTGCCTTTGCCTCCCAAGTGCTAGGATTAAAGACGTGCGCCACCACGCCCGGCGTCTTTTCTTTAAATACGTGATGAAAATCTTTTAAATGATAAAAGTACAACAGATTTATAAACATTTAATCAATAAAGAGGCCTATGAAATTATCAGTGACTAAATCACATGGATACGAACTACAGATATAAGATATAAGAAACGTGGTCAGCAGCCTGGGGCTTCTGATTAATGAGCGGCTTGTGCTATCCACTGGTGGTGAAACACCTATTGCCAGAAAACTTTTATTCAAGGAAATAAGTTCATCCAACTTTATGTAGCCACTTTGGGTTATGCAGGAAGGACTTTTGAACCTCAGAAGGCCCTAGGAGCAGCCTCAGGTCACAGTCATCAACAGAGGGGCCAGTGGTCAAAAATGATGTAATACTTTGTTCACGCCCCTACAGTGGGTCACACACTGCTCAATGTACTTTAATTCATTTTACAACCCCACCAAACCACACAGTGAGGTGCTGTTATCATTCCGATTCACAGATGAAGAGACCCAAAGAACATGACTGGCTTTTCTTTTTTTTGGGGGGGGGGGTTTGAGACAGGGTCTCCCTATAGCCCCAGCTGTCCTGGAACTCGCTTTGTAGACCAGGCTGGGCTTGAACTCACAAAGATCCGCCTGCCTCTGCCTCCCAAGTGCTAGGATTAAATGTGTGCATCACCACAACCAGCTATGTCTGGCTTTTCTAAGGACAGTTTGTAAACAGCAGAGTGTGCATTTTCATCATGCTCAAGTCAAGGGCACCTGGAGGGGCCCTCCGGACTTAACATTTTGCTAGCAGCTCTCCCTCAGAGCCATAAAAATATGAAAGATTTGTCAAAAGTAAATGAATAATAAAATGCTATAAAGCTGTGCTTATGGGTTTGGGGACTCTAAGTCAATGGGAAACTGGTGTTTTTCTTTTTAAAAAGCTTTCCATCTTCTACAAGTATGATCTGGAAGGCTTGAAATACACAGCTCATTTTGTTAAAAAGCAGAAATTTTTATTAATAGGAAAAAGTTTATGTTCAGAAAATTTTATGTAAATATGTATGCAATATAACACAATTATATATATATATATATATATATATATATATTTAATGTTATCCCAATGAGACAATTTAAATAAAATCAGTGACATTCGGGTCATGAGAATTACTTAAGAAAAAATTGTAGTTTCTTAAAGGAAATTCATGGGTGAACAAGGTCCTCCTGTACTTTTGAGAGATGAAAGGAGAGGTTGACTGAATTCATCAAACAAAGATGTGAGATTTCATCTCGCCTGAAGGGCTGTGTCTTAGTCATCCAGCCCAAAGTTCTCACAATGAGACATACTCCTTTGAAATGAAACATCACCACAGAAGGCCTCTGCACCGCCCACGTGTCCTAAGGGGAGAAGCAGTTCCTTAGGCTGTATTAACATCCTGTGACAAATTATTACAGCTTAATTGATCAAATTATCAAACTACACCTTGGGAAATATTTGGCAGAGATGTAAAAGAATGGCATAGGGAAAGGTAAATTTGAAGGAATGATAAACCTCCCTAGCTTTTCATGGTACTATTTCTTGTTTCTTACAGATTTGTGGGAGTTCTTTATATATGTTAGCAAATTTTCACAGATCCTGTCCCTTAGCTCTCCCTCTCCTTTCTTCTATAACACAATCACTCTGCATTATGACAAATACATTCAGGTTGATTGGATGGTCAGAACTTTTCCTGTCCCTACTTCAAAGGTGACACATGGCCCACATTGGCCAATCTGAGTATCCTAGTCCAGAAACAACAATCATTCAAGGACGGGGGTGTGACCAACACTGGACCCGAATCCTCCTAATGGTTTTCTGCTGCAGCTGGAAGAGAGGCAGTCATCTTAGTGGAGGACTGTTAATCTGCTAGGCGGGATGGAGAGGGATGGGACCTGCCGGGATGGGACAAGACGAGACTTCAATCGCTTTGTCACTGGGCTTTTCAAGTACAGTGAATCTAAAATGTTTCAGCACATTTGGGTTGGATGCTTTCCCTTCAGTTCAAAGTGACTAAAAAACTTTTTGAAAAAGGCACAAGAAAACCTGCTACTACAGAAGCTTCCAAAAATCAATACATACTCATATATTTAAAACGTTAAATGAAGCTACCCTGTAGTGTGGCACAATGCCCTTACCAGACACCAAAGGCTAGCAAATAAAAAGCCCGGTGCCAGGAATGGGTTCCTATTTTGGAGTTGTTGAGCACAGGGGAATCCCATAGACCTCCAAATATTACTAGCTATTGCCATTCTTCTTGGCTAACCATCAGAACTTGATGATAAGACCCTATGGCTGAAGACACTATGTTGTATTTGAGTCCTGAAACATAGAAAATTTAATCTGGTACTGATATGGAAAGCTTTTTCCCTATTGGCTAGCTTTTATATGCTGGAAGTTGCTATGCATGTAATCGGCAGTCTTACTGAGCTGCATTAACAACTGGCCTAGCAAGAATGCCCACAGGTGCACTAGTGGCACAAATCTTATGGGAGTAACCAAACAGTTTCTGATTGGATAGGCCTGATCCAGAAGATGGAACTCATTTCTGATATCACTGGGGCCAAGAACCTGTGTATAGATAGATCATAGGCCTTAGGGGACATCCTACTATTAGTCTGGTAAGTAGACATAGTATTAAACTGACTCAATGACTTATGTTATACCTATAGACTATTGCATATCCAAGCCTCATCAAAGAAACTTATTTATGTAGTAGATGGTGATTAGCCCAAAGACTCACAAGTGGTCAATGTGTAGAGAATAAGAAACTGTGATGTGCTCAGACCTCAATAGGATATGTATATCAAACCCCTCCCCCCAAGGTTCAAAGATCATCAAGGAAGAGGGAACAGAAAGATTGTAAGATCCAGAGACGGTGAATGACTACAAGCAAACAGTGTTTTTCAGACATAAGTCAGTTGCACACAGGAGTTGTGACAGCTTGTACAAGATCTATGCAAGCTCAAGCCAGACAAAAATCCGAGCATGGAGCAGGGAGGTGGACATGAAGTCCTACCAAGAGCTGCTGGGAGAGGTAGAGGCAGTTTTCTTTAAGGGTGTGGGCCTAAGGACCACACCTTCCAGGGGATGGCCCATATCCCAGTGTATTTAGGCAACATAAATTAGACTTGACAGCTTGAAAGACATGAAGTTTGGGGGGATAGGGAGGAGGGGTGGATTTGAAAGGAGATAGGGCAAATAAATATGCTTGAAATAAGTTCTATGAAATTCTCAAAGAATAAAATATTATTTTAAAATATGGCTGGGCAAAATCATGTTGTAAAGATATTAACACTACTTCTACATATGAGCTGAGTATTCACCCTATCATTCATCCTTTCATTTGGTTTAAGAAGATTTCTGTGCAACAGAAGTTTTGTTTTGCTTTGTTTGTGTTTGGTTTTGCTTTGTCATGCTGGGGAACAGAACTCAGGGCCTTGCATATGTTAGACACTCTACAACTGAAGCTTTTTGACACTTGTTTCATTTTGTGCTTTTGCTTTTATGTATCCCAGGCTGGCCTCAACCTCTACATGCAGCCAAAGGTGACCTTGAGCTCCCGATGCTCCTGCCTCTAATATCCCAAGTTCTGGGATTACAGGTGTGTACCACTTGTCCAGTTAGATGCATACGAATGAACTATTTTCTCTTTAATATCTAGCTTTGTTGATGTCCTGTAAAAATCTTCCTTAAAATCCCCACTGAGAGAATTTAATAACTAGTTTTCTGTTTTTTCCTAGTGCTTTTATTGTTCTGTCCTCACACTTAATCTTTAATTCAATTGTATTTGGAGATAGATAGTTAATTGTCCCCAAATCATAACAATTCAATCTTTTCCCAATTATTTCAATGTTGTATTTACTTTGTCTCCATAATCTTCATGCTTTGATTTTCATCCTGACCCCCTCTCTATTATTAATTTTCCATTGAGGTCTTTTCTTCTTGCACCAGTTTTACACCAATTTTAATTGATGAAGACTAATAACCAGAGAGGGAAATTCCCCCTCATTATTCTTTTCCCAGCTTTTCTTGCACAAGTGTGCATCTAAATTAGTTTAAGAATTATTTTTTGTCAAATTTCATAAAAGCCTTGTTAGGATTTGCATGGGACTGGATATATATGCGTGTTTGGAGAAAATTCAAACATTAAGCCTGTCCATGCAAAGATGAGATGTACTCTCAAGTTCTTAAAGTTATTTTTAGGTTCCTGTGTAGAGTTTAGTAAATTTTCCAACATTGGTACTAAGTAACTGCTATGTTTTTATCTGGACATCTTATATTTCTGCTGATTATTTTAGTGGGATTATTTTAACCATTATATGCTCTTTTTTAACAAATATTTTACATTCATTTATTGTGTGTGTGTGTGTGTGTGTGTGTGTGTGTGTGTGGTGTCTGTGTGCATGCCCACTTGCCATGATACCTGTTACCTGGGCAGAGGTCAAAGGACAACCTGGGAAAGTGAGTTGTCGTCTTTCACCACATAGGTTCCAGGGATTGAACTCCCATCATCAGGCTGAGTGGCATCCATTTTCCTGGCCCTTTATATTTTCTAACTAGAGTTTACTGTTACATAGGTAAGCTATTGGTTTTGCAAATAGTGAAGACAGTAAGTGCTCTTGATTCTTCCTAAGAATCTCATGGCATCTCTCAATAAACAATTTCAGTGAATATAAATGACAATATTTTTGCCATCTCCTTTGGAAAACAGAAACTTTGCTGCCTATTTTCACTACTTATTGTGGCAGAACCCTGCAAATATGTGTCATGTATAATAGGACTTCTTTGACTTGTTTCCGATTTTTTAAGTTATTTTTATTTTATGTATATGAGTGTTCTGCCTGCAAGTATGCAAGTGTACCCATGTGGTGCAGTGCCCACAGAAGACAGAAAAGTGTGTCATATTCCCTGAAACTGGAGTTATGGATGGTTGTTAGCTGCCACGTGGGTGCTAGGCTTTGAACCTGGGTCTTCTGCAAGAATAACCAGTGATCTCAACTGTTGAGCCATCTCCCCAGCTCAGACTTGTTTCCAGTTGTAATGGCATGATTCTAGAGGGGTTGCTAGTAAGATAGATGCTGACTATTAGTTTGAATGATTATGTATGATAAATATGTCACACTAAGGAAGTGTTCCATTTTTGCTAATTTTTCTTTTCCATGGGGGCAAAAATTTACCCATGAAATGGCCAACTTTTACTCATTATAGTTTGATGGGTTTTGAAGAATGCTTCCAACCAGAGAAATTACACTCCTAGCAGGACAGAGACCCTGTCCACAGCTGACAGACAGCTCCTTTCTGAATTTCTCAAACACCATCTACGGCCCCACCTGAGGTAACCTTTGTTCAGACTTTTGTCACTATAGATAAGAGTATGTTTAAAGGCACAACTCACATGTCATAAATTCAAACTTTTAAAACGTACAATCTTTGTTACTCACAAAGCTGTACAACCACCACAACTTTCTGATTCCAGAATGTTTCATCATCCCCCAAAGAAACCACACAGACATTAGCAGTCACTCTCCAATCCTTCTTCCCAGCCCCTGGCAACCACTAATCTACTTTGTGTCTCTGTGGATTTGCCTATCTGGACATTTCTCATGTGTCAGATCATGTGATATGTGGGATTCAGGGTCTGGCTCTCAGTTAACAGAGTTTGTAAGATCTACTCACATTGGAGCATATTTCAGGACCTTGTTTCTATGGTGAAATAAAATTTCCTGGAATGGAAATATTCTATTTTGTTTACCCATACATAAATTGATAGATGGATTTATTGTCATTTATTCTGCTGTGAACATTGGTGTACAAATTTTTGGAATAGTCTCTTAATTTTCTAAAAATTATTTTTGTATGTGTATTAATGCACTGTCTGCATGTAGGTTGGTGCGCCTGTGTCGTGCAATGCTGCGAAGGTCAGAAGAGGGCGTCGGATTCCCCTGGAACTGGAGTTCTCCTGGAAATGACAGAAGTTATGGACGGTTCTCAGCCGCTGTGTGGGTGCTGGGGATCGAACCCTGGTGCTCTACAAGAGCAGTCAGAGCTCTTAACTGCTAGGCCATCTCTCCAGCCCTGGTGTACAAATTTTTGTATAATCATATGTTTTCATTTATTTTGAGGATGCACCTAGGATCCCAAGTTTTTTTTTTTTCTGTTAGAAATCATGATATAAATGGAATGACACATCTTTTATTCAACTGTTTTCTCTCACAATGGTTTTTAGGTTTTGTTTTTGTTTTGCTTTAAGCACAGGATCTCACTGTGTAACCCAGGCTGGCCTTGAACCAGCCATCCTTCTGCCTCTGCATTCCAAGTGCTGAGATTAGAGATATGAGTCTAATACAACACCCATCTCCTGTTTTTGACCATTGTCGATATTGTCACATGTATCAGAAGGTTGTTCCTTTTTATTGATGAGCCATGTTCCGCCATGTGAATCTATCAGTTTACTCACCCAGTCTCTAGTGGTTGAACCTGTGGGCTGTTTCTGTAGTAGAGACTAATTGACAAGAGTTGTGGTGAATAGTCACCTAGATACCATCTTGGAAAGCTAAGCTTTCATTTTCCTTAAGAACATTGCTGGGGTGTGAGCAGCTGGGTCACAGAATCTGCATGTTTACCTCCTCCAGAAGCCACGCCAGGCAGCCATCCCATTCACTTCCTGCTTTGTTGTGCCCATGCTCTTCTCACATCATATACTTATTAAAATTTGATGTTGCTAGGGTTTTCTTAAATTTTGCCCATCCTAGTGGGTAGATAATACTATATCATTATGACTTTATGTTTGTTTGTTATATAGCTCAGGCTAGCCAGAAACTAATGACCCCCTGTTTCTGCTTCCCAGGGGCCGGGATTACAGGTATGTCCACTATAACCCACTCATTATGGTTTTAATTAATATTTTTCTGATGAATAATGATAATGAATGTTTTTCCATGTGCTTATTGGGCATGTGTGGTTTTTACTATTGGGAACAGCCTGTCTAAATCTTTTACCCAACTAGAAAGTTGTGTCTTTTTAAAGTTCTTTGTACATTCCTGATACAAGTTTTGCCAAAGTTTTAACTTGCTTTAGCTAGAGTTTAAGAACCTTCAGAGGCAGGCACATCTTTGTGAGTTCAAGGCCAGCCTGGTATATAGAGCGAGTTCCAGGACAGCTGGGGCTACAGAGAGACCCTGTCTCAAAAAGACCAAAAAAAAAAAAAAGAACCTTCCTGTATCTATGGATTAATAGTTTTCACCTAATGCTAAATCATTTCATCTTTGAATTCTTTTTTCCTCTTTGGACCCTAGGTATTGTGATGGGTTGAATGATAATGTGTGCCATAGAGTCAAGTACTTGAGTACCTCCCAGTTGATGGCGCTGTTTACTGAGGTTTAAGAGGTGCAGTCTTGCTGGAGGAAGCATGTCAGTGGGTGGCCTTTGAGTTGGTAGCCTTGCTCTACTTCCAGTCTGTCTCTCTCTGCTTCCTGTACCTGCTTGAAGATGTGGGTGCTCAGCTTTGTGCTCCTGCGGCCTCCTTCCATGCCTCCCCACCATTCAGGACTCTTACCCCTCTGGAACCATAAGCCAAATAAACTCTTCCTTCTAACAACATGCCTTGGATATGGGGTTTTATCACAGAAACAGAAAAATAATACAGATATGTATGATCACCTGATTTTTTGATGATTTAGAGGAAAACAAGGCTCTGATTCTCTTTTCAGTTTTTTTCCTCTAAAATTGAGTTAGTGGAGTTTATTTTGCCTTACTTTTAAGCTCCCTTATCTCTCCTTTGCAGTTTCCAACTTGTTGATAATCATATATTATGCTTACATTTTTTCAGGTATGTAAATTTTCCATTTTGGAGTTTACAGTAAAATTGTTCGTGTTTACTTACTGCGACTTCCTCACTGCTCTTATAGATATTTTTTCCCACTAAACATATTTTTTCACGGCTGCCTCAAAGTCCTTATCAACTAATCATAACATTGTTATTTCTATAATTTTCTTCCTGGTTAATGGCTCCGTTTCCTAGCTTTTCTACATTCCTAGTATTTTTTTTTATTATATAATAGATGTTGTGGTTGCTACACCATTAATAATCTGAAATTTTCTATACTCCTTTAAATAGTTTTGAGTTTAGTTTTTACATACAGTTGATTTATTAACAGTACAATTCTTTCTTTTTTTTTTTTTTAAGGCTTGTGCCACCACGCCCAGCACTAATGATGGTTCTTAGCCACTATGTGGGTACTGGGAATTGAACCCGGGTCCTCTGCAAGAGCAGTCAGTGCTCTTAACCACTGAGCCATCTCTCCAGCCCCGACAGTACAATTCTTTAGAGCAAATGATATCAAACTATAGCTTGGGGGTCAAATTTGGCCTATAATTGTTTTTAGTTTCTTAAGTGTAATTGGAACATTCATTTCCTTGTATGTTATCTGTGGCTATTTTCATATTCCATTAGAGAGCTGACTAGTTGTGGCAGAGCCCACATGGCCCACAGAGCCTCAGGATTTATCATCTTGCTCTGAAGGGCACATCTTAAGACATGACCTCTCTGGGATCCCAGTGGGTTATCCAGGATGCTCACACAGTATGGATATTGGTGGACCACATGTCTGAATGCTGTGCAACCCCTGAGAGATCTCTGTTTGGCTCAAACATACACTCAGCTGCTCCTCTGTGCCTCCTGGTTCCCCTGAAGACATAGGCATCACTCGTGTTACTTTCTCAAGATCCTTTCTACACATAGATCCCTCTTTTGCAGTAATTTGCCTCCCAAATTCCAGCTACCTCACTAGGGCTGAATTCTAATTTCTGCTTCTTTGACCACATTACTTTGGGCTCTGCTTGGGCCCCACCTCTAGACCACCAGCCAGTGTGAACATGGGGCACAGCTCCTGGGCCTCCTCTTCCTCAAAGGCGCTAAGCATCCTATGCCTGTTATTCATTGTTTGTGAATAGTATTGGTGACTTAGAATTATATCTAGGCCAAGGCTAGTCCAATGCTAGGTACTCTGGTATAAGTGCACAGACCTTTTGTTTGTGTTTTGAATCAGAAATGGTTATTACTGAATTCTAAGGGACTTGGGGGTGCATGTTTCAGACTAACTGTATCTCATCCATTCTACTGAAGGCACTCTATCATGGTCATCCCTCAAACCTCAACTTACTACATGAAAGCACAATAGGAAAGTTCGTTTCTTTAGGCTGACCCAATATCCAGCTTGGAGTTCTCACCATCCCTTCCCCAGGCCCCCAGCTCAGCCCAGACTTAACCCTCACCAGCTTAGCAAGAGAATGCAGACTTGTCCAAGCCCTGTTCACCACAGACTAGGCCTCTGGTGTCCTCTCAACTTTTTCTTATATCTCACTTTTGTGGCTTGCACAGTTTTGACCTTTACTAACACTAGCTGCAGTCTTGCTTTCTGACTCTGTTCTTCCTTGATCCTTGGCTTCATGGACTCTGAAGTCTACCCAGGCCCCAGCGAAACATACTTCTTAGGTGTCGTTGGGATTTTAGTTGGACATCTGTTTAATTCTTTATTTCTTTTTTTTATGTATTTATTTATTTATTTGTTTATTTATTTGTATGAATGTACTGTCTGCATGTAGGTTTGTGCACCCATGTTGTGCAATGCCGCGGAGGTCAGAAGAGGGTGTCGGATTTTCCTGGAACTGGAGTTCTCCTGGAATTGGAGTTACAGACGGTTCTCAGCCGCCATTAATTCTTTATTTCTAGTGATGATCTAGAAAATGAAAGGAAAGTAACATCTACGAGACATAGTTATAATAAAAGTATTAACAGCTGGCTTTATTTTAATTTCAAATTTATTACCTTCCTACAAAATATACATACATAATAGTTGGTAAAAAAAAAAAATAGGCATAGTGACTAAGGGATGGGTAATGCACAAGGACCTGAGTTTGAATCCCCAGAACTCATGGAAAGCTGAGCACACCAACACAGGTCTACAATCCCAGGGATCCTGTGGCGAGACGGGAGGCTCCCAGGCAGGCTAGCCTCACGTATGCAGCAATGAACGACAAAAGACCTTGCTTCGACCAAGGTAGAAGGGGCAGACCAGCACCCAAAGTTGTCCTCTGACCTCTTCGTGCATAGCCATGGCACCCATGCACCTGCACTCACGCACAACATGAGTGCATGCATACACAGCATACACATTGAGGTGCTGTGAATGAGAATGTCCCCTATAGGCTCCAAGTACTGGACATTCTGTCCCTAGTTGTTGGTGCTGTTTGGAGATTTCAGGGGGTGCAGCCTTGCTGAAGGAAGCACATTACTAGGGCGGGCTTGATTCTTCTAAGACTGGCCAGATTGCCAATCTCTCTGTTTCCTGTGTCTGCTGAAAGATGTGACCGCTTGGCTTTCTGCTCTGGCCACCTCTGCAGCCACGATTTCTCTGCCTTTGTAGACTCTAATCTCTATGAACCAGAAGTCAAACAGAATCTTCCTTCTATAAGTTGCTTTGGGCAGTATTTTTATCACAGCAACAGAAAAGTAACTAATCCATATATACCTACCTCATACTCCCCAAAATAATATATATATATATATATATATTTGTGTGTATAATGTGTATGTATATCTGTCCAATGTATATGCATGCATGTGCAAACCCCCTCAAATTGCATCTTCCTGAGGAAAAGGAACACTTCTGGAGTTCACTCTACCTCCTGCCTGGAACCCACCACTGCCTGTGAGTCTACAATGATACATTTCTGATTTTTAAAGCCTTTAAAATATAAAAAAATTAAAACGTGCATTACAGAGATGGCCAGAAGATTATAAAATTTCTAACAGTTAAGTTATAAACGTGTTGATAGTATTTTTCTCAACCCCTATCTTGGGCAAAGTAGCCAGACATTTACTATTTCCAAGAAAAGAAGTTAAACCAGTGAAATCATATCAAATAAAAGTTAGGAGCTGACTCTAGGAGCTTTTTGCTAAGGAGGCTCAGGTGTGGAGGTGACAGGAGGGCTGTCCCCTGGGTCTACAGCATCAGCTTTACTGTATTAACATTTAAAAATCATGCCGGGCGTGGTGGCACACTCCTTTAATCCCAGCACTCTGGAGCCACAGGCAGGTGGATCTCTGTGAGTTCAAGGCCAGCCTGGTCTACAGAGTGAGCTCCAGGCCAGCTGGGACCAAAGGGAGACCCTGTCTCAAAAATACCAAAAAAAAAAAAATCATTTTAGTCCATATACCATCATTCTGTTTTCTTTTTAAATTAATGCATGTTTTAATTATTTATTTATTTATTTATTTATTTATTTATTTATTTATTGGTCTTTTCGAGACAGGGTCTCCCTGTAGCCCCAGCTGTCCTGGAACACACTCTGTAGACCAGGCTGGCCTTGAACTCATAAAGATCCACCTGCCTTTGCCTCCCAAGTGCTAGGATTAAAGGTGTGCACCACCACACCTGGCAATTTTTTATATTTTTAAGGTTTTAAAAATCAAAAAATTTAGACTCACAGGCAGTGGTGGGTTCCAGGCAGGAGGTAGAGTGAGCTCCAGAAGTGTTCCCTTTCCTCAGGAAGATTCAATTTGAGGGGTTTTGCACATATATGGATATATATCAGATGGATATACATACACATTATACACACACATATATATATATATATATATGCATATTTTTTTGAGACAAGGTTGCAGAGCCCAGCTGGCCTGGAGCTCGATATGTAGACCAGGCTGGACTTGAACTCACAGAGATCCACCTGTCTCTGCCTCCCCAGTGCTGGGATTAAAGGCCTGCGCCACCATGCCCAGCCACACACAAATATTTTTAAGATTGTCAGGTTGGCTGAGTGGTTGAGTGCATTTGAGTCGCAGTCACCCCTGGAAGTGTGGGTTCAAATTCCACTTCTGACAGAGCATCATTTGGGGGCTGGAGAGATGACTCAGTGATTAAGAGTGTAAAGGATCTAAATTCAGTTACCAGCACCCACATCAAGTGGTTCATAACAACCAGTTCAGGAGATATGACATCCTCTTCTGGCTTTTGAGGGCACTGCATGTACATGCAGCACACATATACACATAATTAAAAATAAAAATAGAATTGTTTCAGGGCTAGAGAGCCAGCTCAGTGGTTAAAAGCACTGGCTACTCTTGCAGAGAACCTGGGTTTGGCTCCCAGCACCCCCACATAGTGGCTAACAACCATCCATAACTCCAGTTCTAGGGGGATTGGGTACTCCTTCTAGGTTCTATGAGCATTTCAAGACACAGGTGTACGTACACATGTGCAAACAAAACACTCAAACAAGGAAAATAAAAATAAATAATAAAATCTTTTAAAGAAAGAGGGCACCCAGACTTTGCAAAAAATAAAAATGGAAAGTGTTATAGGACATAGTCAGTCATTACAGATCCAGCCAACTGTAAGTAAAAAACAGTGTTATAGGACATAGTCATTACAGATCCAACCAGCTATAAGTAAAAATATTTGGAAAAAATTTTATTTCCTCACTGAATATATACAGACATATTTGCTTTTGCTGCTTAAACAATGAAATACAACAGTAACTAATCACATGACAGCTTCATTTTATTGGCTTTTATAAATCATCTAGCGCCGACTTAAATCACACAGGAGAATGCGTGTAGGTTATATGCAAATAGCACACCATTTACATGCACCACTTTACAATCCACAAATTTTGGTCACTGCCAGGAGTCCAAGGACCTGGCCTCCTCAGTTATGGAGGGACCACTGTACCTGCACATTACCCTCTGCAGATGTCCTGGATCAGCAGCGTGGTAGCCAAGTGGAGATGCCTCAGTATCCCAGTTGACAGTGCATGTCTGTGGTTTCGTAGATCTGTGCCCCTGGGGAGTTAGAAACCTCTTTCCACTACAGTCTAGGTTCACACCGACACTTGGCTATTAAAGACCCAGCTTTCAGTCTGGGCAAAGACAGGAGGACTTCTGTGCTTATCTTGTTCAGGCTCAGGCATTGGCACAGGCCTTTCCCAGCAAGGCAAGGGCTGCTCCAGCTTTTGATCACTCTGAGTCAGGAGGGGTAGTTAGCCTGACACCAGAGAAGAGGTTTCTTCCTTTACTCCTCTCTCAGATGAAGTTGGATCCAGAGTCTGAGAGCTGATGGATGGGGCAAACCGGTTTGCCAAGCTGAAGTGGCCTTACAGCCAAGACTGAAGCCAAAGTGAGATCAGGTCAAAGCTATGAACTGATGTTCATAGGGTGTACAATTGGTTCAGGATGGTCCTGGATTCAAAACTGGAAGTTCCTGGGAAAGTCCTCAGTACTGGAAAAGTGAGCTACATGTCAGTCTAAGAATTGGTCACATGCCTCCCTGTGTGTTACACAACCAATGTCCTGAGGACTCTAGTAAAACCTGAGGAGAGATCTCAGCATCATCTTAACCGTGATTTGAGGGCCAGCATACACCCGCGGGGGGCAGCAGTTCTTGAAGAGAAGATACGGCAAGCTGAAGAGGCCCCAACAAGGGCCACTAAGAATGTGGTGCCAGACCAACCCATTATACTCTCAATAGTAACCAGGCTGGCTGGAGGGGGCAATCCGTGGTCTTCAGAGGCCCCTTGAGAAAGATGGGAAGGATCTTAGGGATGGGGTAAAGCTCGGACTTCCTGTTGTGCAGTAGGCGGTAGGCTTATAGCTTTATTTGAGGATTAAAAAGAAATCCCTCCCTTGAAGCAGATTTCTTGAAGGGGACATCTGGGTTACATATACTTTAGATATCTTCCTATGTTACATGGAAAAACACAAGCAATCCTCAGAGTTGGTTTTCCATTTTTCTTTGATAGCGAATATATGAGCAATATTTTTCATTCCTATCCAGGTGTTTTAATGCAGTTGCCTGCCCATGAAGTTCTTCACTGGAAGAACTTAGCAGTTTTAGAACCCGGACCTACCACTTCCTAGGCCTGGAGCCTTGGGAGCTTTCTTAAACCTTTGAAGCATCACTCCCCCCGGGTCTTATAGTCTCCTAGAATTATGCTGAAGTGTTAAATGAGGTAATTTATAGCAAGCACGGTTGCAGAGGGCTTCTGCAGTCCCCTATATCTGCCTCCATGTGAAAGCTCCCCAAAGCTGGTGTGGCAGTGGGGAAAGGTACCTGCTGCCAAATCTGATGATCTGAGTTTGCTTCTGGAAACCTATATGATGAGAGAGACAATGGATTCCTACAGGCTGTCCTCTAAACATCACCGGCACACATGGCATGCCAATGCTCCATAATGAATATTGAAAAAAAAAAGCTGGGCGATCATTGCTGGGTAGAAGAGAGTTGGTCTTCTTTAAGGGAGCGACAATAGATAGGCTGACTGGGCTCCAGTGGATGGACTCACATGAGGGACATCTGGGAATGTCCCCTGCCCTTAACATATGACAGAATGCATGAAATCCAGTGGGCAGGCTGTAAGGGATACAGATAGGGGAGGGGCGTCTGAACGTGATTAAGATATATTGTATGTATGTAGCACTTGGGAGGCAGAGGCAGGTGGATCTTTGTGAGTTCAAGGCCAGCCTGGTCTACAGAGTGAGTTCCAGGACAGCTGGGGCTACAGGGAGACCCTGTCTCAGAAAGACAAAAAAAAAAAGATATATTGTATGAAACACAAAACATCAATAAAATATATATTGTAAAAAGAAAAAAAGCTGGTCATTTGGGCCTGTAATTCTAGCCTTTGAGAGGCAGAGGCAGGAGGATGATCACAAGTTTGAGGCCAGCCTGGAATATACAGTGAGACCCCATCTCAGAAACAAGCAAGCAAACAAAAAGGATAAAAGGACAAATCTGGTGCAGGTGGAATTCATTTTAATATTTAGTATTATGGTCATCAGCATTTATTATTACTGATTTTCGTTTTATCATATTATGACAATGTATTATTACATTTCATCATTATCATCATTATGATACCTGGCCCAGGATAAAGGTACTTCATAGCTGTTGTATGTGCTCTCTCCCTTTCACATTCCATGTCTAAAGACAAAATTTCAAAACCTCCTAGCAGCAAATTAACATTCAAGAAATAAAGAAAAAGCCGAGGTTCCGACTGTAGTGAATATCTGCGGCAGCAGGTTTCACTTACAGTGAATATCACTTTACTGCTTTTAACAAACTTCAAAGAAAATGTTGTAAAGCCATTCACTCTACATGTCTGCTTCACATCAGTCACAATTAGATCCCAGCCTCACTTCTCTCCCCTGGCTCTACCTCATAAATCCTGTGACTAGAGTGCAGAATGTGGATTACATTAGGAGGCTTCAGAAGTCGCCTGATAGATACTAAGCACCCTCAGTCACCCCTGCCTGGCACATGGAAGCCTCTCTTGAGATGGGTTAAAAACTCCACCCAGCTCTGGGGCGCGGATCCTGTCCCTCACCTCCTAGAAAAGAACTGAAATTGCCAACACAGCTTTAAACAGCAGTGTTGGGGCTGGAGAGATGGCTCCATGGTTAAGAGCACTGACTGCTCTTGCGGAGGACCTGGGTTCAGTTCCCAACACCCACATGGTAGCTAACCTGGACCTCCAGTTCCAGGGTATCTGATGCCCTCTGCTGGCCTCTGTGAGTACTACGTGCCTGTGGTACACTTAACATACATGCAAACTAAATACTCATGCACATAAAATAAAAATAAAAAATTCAAAACTAATTTAAAATAAACACCAGTGTTAAGCTCCATGACACACAGGGACATGTGAGTTTCCAGAGCAAATTGGCACACCCCCAAAGATGATGCTCTGGTTGCCAGGAACAAAATGTGGTATTGCAAGTGCAAAAAACACTCCCTGCACAAGGTCCCCAGTCAGGAGCTTTCACCAGAGTCCCAGCCTTCACCTCTCTGCGTTAACATTCTCCAAAGATGCCTGGGTGTCTCCTAAGGAAACAGGAACAGGGACAAAAATGGCACCTGAGGCCTCTCTGGCAGCCATGTTGGCCTCATCCCTCCCTCCCATCCATGACCCTTTCCCCACACATTGTGAAGAGTCAGGAAAGTTGCTCATCAGTAGCAAACAAAGGTTCCTATTTGAAAAATGCAGCTAAACGAGTAAGCTGTACAGCCAAAGACAACAGCCTCCTCATTCTAAATGAAAGAGCTCAGTGGATATATACTTACCACTCTGGTGTTTATAAGATCTCTGAAATTCAAGGCCAGCTCATTTATCTGGTTAGGGAAGTCTTGGCTTCTGGTTTCCCATGTGGGGCTTTTCCTGATAACCCAAGCTTTAGTTCCTTGGAGGCACCAGCACTTGTTCAAATGGAGTCTTTTTTTTTAATAGGAAAATTTCCAAAACGGTCTCACATGCCCCCCCTGTCTTTTACAGCGGACTTTCTTGAAATAGAATCTAGCCTTTCTTGTGGGTCAGACTATGATTTATGCTAAGACATACATGTAGATGGTGTAGAGAGGGCTCTGATCCAGTCGAGGTTCCCACAATGCCCGGGGCTGCCTTACTTGCCTTGAGACTTTGGCGGTTGCAGAGCACCACCAAGCTCTATCCACCTGCATGGGGCAAACCTTCCTCACCCGAGGCATGTCGGGAAGGCTAAGTGACCTGCTGCTCTGAAAGGGAGAAGGCGAGCATTTACAGAAAAAAAGTAAAAAATGTATAATAAAATAAAATTAAGAAGAGAATTTCAAGTATAATAAAACTGTAAAACACCAAGGGTAAACTGCTGTGGAAAATGGGCTTCAAAGGCTTGCCAATAAGCACAGTTAATTCCACTTAAATGGCCCAGAGCATAATGTCTTTCATTTCCTTATCTCCTTTCATAGTTTTGCAAACTTCCTTTGTATAGTCTGACAAATCTGCCTTCTCACTGGGGTCAGCCTTACCTGTAGAGGCATTTGCTCAAATATTTGTTTCTAAGAATCTGTTCTAAGGAAGTCACATAACAAAATTGGATAGAAGTATTTAAAAATTTTAATCACATTTATTTATTGTGTGTGTTGGGAGGGTGAGGTGCGTATGGAAGTCAGAGAATAACTTGCGGGAGTAGGTTCCCTCCTTCCTCCATGTGGGTTCCAGAGCTAGAACTCAGGTCGTCAGGCTTGGCCACGAGCACCGTTATCACTGCACTGTCTAGCAGACCCAGAGTATTTTTAAGTAGTTAGGCATGGTGGCACACACCTGTTCTTCCAATTCTAAGGAGGTGGAGGCAGGAGTATCACTAGTGATACAGAGAGAGACAGAGAGAGAGAGAGAGAGAGAGAGAGAGAGAGAGAGAGAGAGAGAGAGAGAATGAGAGAGACAGAGGGAGAGAGAGAATGAGAGAGACAGAGGGAGGGAGGGAGAGAGAGTGAGAGAGACAGAGGGAGGGAGGGAGAGAGAGAATGAGAGAGACAGAGGGAGAGAGACAGAGAGAGAGAATGAGAGAGACAGAGGGAGAGAGACAGAGAGAGAGAGAATGAGAGAGACGGAGAGAGAGAATGAGAGAGACAGAGAGAATGAGAGAGACAGAAGGAGAGAGATTTTTAAAATTAGCATGCAAAGTAATGAGTGCCATCACTTCGTTATGGCACATTCTGTTGTGTGTTCTCTTCCTCCATCCCCTTCCTCCAGGTCCTTTTCCTTCCTCCAGTGGCTCCCCTTCTGTAGTAAAAGAAACGGAAACAGCTTAGCTATCCATCCACACATGAATGTATGAGGAAAATGTGGTACAGATATACAGAGAAATTTTATTTAGCTGTAAAGAAAAATAAAATCATGACATTTGCAGGGAAATCAATTAAACTGGAAAATATTATGAAAAAGAAATATTTTAAGTAAGATTACATGACGTCTAAGGTATGGCTTTACATAGCATTTTCTAGTAGAAGCCTTGTGACTTTTGATACATTATATTAGTTAGGATGGGCTAGATTTTGCTGCAGAAACAAGAAGCCCCTATATCTAAGGGTTTTAATAGAGAAGAAGCTTGCTGCTCATGGACTTTGTTGTCCACTTAAGTTGGAGATGGGCTGTTTTCAGCCTGGACACCAGGGTGCCTATGCTGACAGGCTCCATATCCATGTGTGCTTTCAATACAAGATCCTTTGTGGGAGCATTTCATATCTAAACCATTATAGGAACTTTCGAGGTAAGATCTAATTAAAGGGAGTGGGTTCTTGGGGGCATGCCCTGGGAGAGACTGTGTCTTGTGACTAGGAAGCCTCCAAATGGGAACTGCTGCTGTGATTGGGTGGTGATATCTAGATCACTTATGTAAATGATACATCCTATTCTACTGTAATTAGGTGAGTAATATTCTCACTCACCAATGCAAATAGCACGTCCTATTCTTGACCTTTTATGTTTGCCCTTAAATTAATACATCTAAGTTAAAGTCTATAATTAATAGTACTTGCCTTCTCATCTGTAGTTTTTAATCACTTAGAAATTTATTTTGATATTAATTTTAAACATGAGTACTTTTAGTTACAGTCAAGATTTATTTATATTTACTCACACATTTATCCATTTTTCATACTTCTGCTTTTCCTGGCAATTTTCTCTTCTGAAGGGGTCTTCTGCTACCTGAAAATATTATGCTTTTGGCTCAGGAGTTTTCACTCAGCGCCTGAAGAGCATTATGTGTTCTGCCTCCTCTGAGGGCTGTGTTCTCAGTCTCCTCCTCCTCCTCCTCCTCCTCCTCCTCCTCCTCCTCCTCCTTCTTTTGGTCTTTTTGAGACAGGGTCTCCCTGTAGCCCCAGCTGTCCTGGAATTCACTATGTAGACCAGGCTGGCCTTGATCACATACAGACTCACATCAAAAAGATCGTTCACTGTGACCAAGTCAGGTTTATACCAGAAATGCAGGGATGGTTCAACATATGCAAAACAATAAATACCATATCATTTTTAGATTATTTTACCCAGGCTTTTTGTTATTTTTCAAATAATTTTATACCTGATTTAGACTTTCCTTTATGTCTGGGAATGTTTTAAGTACACTCATCATCAGGTATTTTCTAGATTGTTGTTATTTTGAGATAGAAAGTTTCTTACTTATTCTTTGTTCTTTGTTTTATTATTTATTATTTATTCATTTTGGGGGGGGTTTTGAGACTCTGTAGCCCCAACTGTCCTGAAACTAGCTTTGTAGACCAAGCTGGCCTTGAACTTCAGAGATCTGCTTGCCTCTGCCTCCCGAGTGCTGGGATTAAACACATCTTCATGGAGAGGAGAGTGAAGGGGACCGTGTGGAAGTTTCCCCTGCTATAGAGCATCTCTGTGGAGTGTTCCTGTATCAGTTCCTGACTATACTCCAGGGCGGCTTCTTACTCTGGCATCCCTGTGGTGTGAGTGGCACAGCTCAGGCCTTGCCGCTGTGGCACGGATTCATTTCTTTGGGGTCCACCCTATTATGCTGAGGGCTCAGCAAGATTGCAGGCGTCCCTGCTGGGCTTTTAGGCTATGGGTGGTTCGGTGCTCAGCTCAGAAGCCTCTAGATGGGCATCTCGGGACAGGACTGTAGGCTTTGTGCAGGAAGCTTTGTTCCAGCTCCATCACTAATGGGGTTCAGGTATCCTGGGTCCCGTTCACAGAGTCTTCAGAGCTGCAGCTGTTCAGGCTGTCCCCATCCCAATGCCCTCATGGGTGCTTTCATTCTACCTCTCTGCTTCACTTGGAGTATTTCCTTTATGTCTGGGACTTGAGGACTTTCCTTTCTTGGCTTTGAGTTGGAAAATATATTATAATGAGGGAGACAGATTATTTTCATCAAAATTTAACTTGTTTTTGGTTTTGTGTAAACTCAGATTAGTGCTCTTGAACCAGAGCTGCTGCTGTTGAAAAAAAAAATGAAAAAAATGCACAATTCTGAGGAACCAAACACATGATATTGCTTAATGTTATGAGTTTGCCCCACAGGGCCATGTCTTGACTACTTGGTCCCCAGCTTCGCCTCTGTTTTGATGGCTGTGGACCCTTCTGGAGATGGAGCCTGGCTGGGAGAAGTGTCACTAGGGGAAGGCCTTTGAAGGCTTTACACATTTCTCTTTCTGTCTTGATTATCTTTGTCTCCTGGTCAGCTACCTGTGAACAAGCCACTGCTGCCCACACTCTCGTGGCCACCACATGCTCCACATGAGCTTCTCTGACTACCACGCCTCCTCTAGCATGGTGGACCCAAATCTCCCTGAAACCGTGAACCAAAATAAACATTTCCCCCACTAAGTTGCCTCTGTCAGGTATTGGTAAAGGTATTGAGAACAGTAGCAGGCCGTCCTCAGTTTGTACCCCTCCTTCCTGCCACGAAGGAGATTTTGAGCTGAGAACAAACAACGAACGTGGGAGGTGAAACATCAGAGACAGGAGAGGCAGGGAAGGGAAGGTGATCAACGGACTTGTCTGAATAACCAGACCCTCAGCCTCCTGGGAAGTTCTGGGAGTGCTACCCTACCTGAGAGTTGATGAAAGGATACTCTTCACAGAGATGTGAATGGATCTGGTGTTCCTTTCTGTGTCCATGGTAGAGGGGATGCTTCCAGACATCATCTGCCAGCCTCTCCAGCCAGCCCTGCCGATGGACTTAGTTACATATTGATGTGCAGCATGTTATACCAAAGTTCAGTAGAAGAATGTAATAATGAGCATATCTCATCTCACAGAGTTTGTGAGGGTCAGGAATTCGGGGATAGTTTTTGCTGGGTGCTTCTGGCTTGGGGTTCCTCATTAGGGTGTAGGGAAGAAATAGGCAGACTTTTCATCTGAAGGCTTGGCTAGGCTTGGAGCCTGTTGAACTTGGGATGGGACATTCACATGGCTCACCAGGCAGTGCTGGCTGCTGTCAATTTCGTCATTTTGTTGAACTGCCATTTGGCTGAACATCATCTCGAGCCTCAGTTGACATTTCCCAATGTGAGTGATGAGAGAGAAGTGGGCTCTTGATCTGGTCTCTTGGAAGTCAATTGTTTTGTCACAAGTTGTTTGGCAGAAGAAAGTCAAACCAGGAAGTCTGGCCCCCATTAAAGAATGGGGGGAGGGAAGAGCGTCAAAGGACTTGTGGATATACATTATTTCAACCACCACAGTAGGCAAGTGGGGTCTTGGGAGCTAAAGACAACCCTTCACCAAAGAAAGGCTCCTATTCATAGAAGTCAGCTAGGCTAAGAGGTAAGAATGGGGGGGGGCATCCCTGAAGAAATAAGCAAAAATACAGATAAAAAATATGGTGAAGAGCTGGAACCAACCCAAAGGCCCCTCAACTGACAAGTGGATGACAAAAATGTGGTATAGCTACACAATGGAGTACTATTCAGCAGTAAAGAAAGATGACATCATGAACTTTGCAGGTAAATGGATGGAACTCGAAGCCATTATGCTGTGAGGTGACACAGTCCCAGAAAAACAAACAGCAAACAGTTTCCCTCATTTGTGGATTCTAACACCAAATTCCTAGTTGAAAGGCAAGCTGAACATTATTGTTATATTTCTGTTTATCTGAAAGCAACTATGTTGTTATACTGTAAATCTCTTAACAGGCTCTAGAATTGAGCCGCCACTTATTTTCAGATTCTGTAATTACTGCATATGGGTGGAAGGTATGTATTCATATTTTAGGGTAATGTAAAATTAAAGGAGGAAAATGTGAATTCCTAAACATAGAAAAAGACTGAGAGAAAGATGCAGGACAGTTATGGCAGAGTGCGTGATCTGGGGTGGGATGGGGAGAAGGGAAAGGGGAATATGTCTAAACTGAACTGAGAAATGATGTCTGAAATACACAAAACATCAATAAAAGTATTATATTAAAAAATATGGTGAAGAGGAGTTGGCCTGACTGGATGACAGGATGAGTTGCATAGAAGCTTGCAAGGTATATGGGGCTAGAAGGGGGAAAACTGGACATTTTTAGAATCAGTCTACTACAACCACACTAAGAAAGAAAAGGCACTTCAAGTCGTTCACCAATAGCATTCTAGACTCAGAGACAGGAACGTGAAAACGCTCGGCTTTCAGTCAACACATACAGTACAAAGAGCCCAAGTTTTTCACAGACAATTGCTGGGCCATCAAACCTCTAACCTTTATGTCCCATCTTAGAACATTGACATTGAAGGAAAGCGCAAGCAGAGCTACCTTGTGGAGACTGGGCTCTTAGTCCTTACCTGGCCAGATCTCAGGACCCAAGCAAGTCGGTTAACCTCAGTGGGTCTCAGTTTTCACATCTGAAAAATGAGAATCCAGTATGGCCTTGATTCTGCCACAAATCAGTTGGAAAGTGAATGACAGAGAGTTTTAAAATTAAAATGTTACTGAGATGTGAGGTACTATGGGTGTAGAGAAGTGGCTGTTGGCTACACAGACATCATGAAATGAAAATAAACATTTTAAACCTGATATGGTGGCACATACCTGCAACCCCAGGAGGTGGAGGCCAGAGGAACAGGAGTTCAAGTATATGTATATATGAGTTCAAGAAAGACAAAGCCACCAATTCTTTATGGTGTTATTCAAACAGGAAGGTAGCAGGAGAATTGGGTGTGATCCTACATAACGAATGAATTAAAACACCCAGTTGGCTGTGTTCTGTAAGTAGCCCAAGCACAGGAGAGACACGTACCTCATGGGCTGAGCTGGCTCCCCATGTCTTTTCCCAGTGGCAACCACCCAAGACAAAACTGAGAGGCACTGGAGCATCCAGCCAAAAAACCCAGGCTGCCACTTGAGAGCTAAGAGCTCCTGGGACAAGGAAATGACACACACCTGTGCAGGTCTGATGTATATTCCTTTCTTCGGAGGGCAGTAGAATCTGATCCTGGGCCATTCATCACAGTGCTAAAATTGGATCCTGCTTAGAAGAAATGATATATTACTGATTACATAATAAAGATAGCTGCATTTCTCATGAGAAACAGAAGGGAGAGATATATTTAGGCATAGGGCAAATCTATCCTTGATATGAAAAATGGATTCATTAAGTATTTAATCTTTATAGCATTCCTGTGAAATAAATGCACACATACATCACACATGTTTTAAAGTGACTTGATAATTAATATTGTTACACTTGAGAAAAATGCTGGTTCTCCAGCGAGAAGTTACATCCCGAGTCAGAGACCGTGGACCAAGGCCAGCCCTCCACCCAGCTCTGGGGACAAGAGCTTGGCTTCGTGCCGATAGCCCAGGAAGCCAATCGTCCATCCCTAGGCAGAAGGTCAGTCAGAGACTTGCACTAAGCCCTTGTGGTCTCCTTATACTTTGCTGAGGCCCAAAAGAGTCACAAAAGTCCCTCTCAATTAGAGGCACCCTACATGTCTAAGGCTCTAGGATGGTGGCTGAAAATATCTGCGTGGCAAACGGCCTCTGTGGACAGAGCACTGCATTCAGTGCCCCTTTTTATGACTGCATCTGCCGCTTTCACCTCACGTTCTATTTTTCTTCACCATCCCTATCAAAGAGGGAAAGCCTTGCATCTTCTTAAGCTGGTAGCAAAGGCATTTCGTGAGATCCTGGCAATGATATTCTGACTTCAAGTAGACATGAGGGTGCTTGATTGTTGGAGTTCAAACAAACATGCTGATTGGTAGCCCATGAGTCTCAAAGGTCAGAGAAAATAAATCTGGATGAAATGAAAGAGCAGAAAGAATCAGCCTAAGAACAACAGCTTTGAGGGCTAGATCGATCTGACTGAAACTATTCGAAAGGGCTGGAGGTTAGGTGGAAGACACTATCAAATGCTAAGGGGTTAAAGGATCAGCTCATCCCTCCTGTCGTAACTACAGGAAAAGGACACAGGCTCTGGGGCAGGGGACCGTCTGACCTATGCTCAGTCACATGATTTAGGGCCAAGGACTTTCTTTGAGTGCTGCTTCCTCATCCAACCATAGTCTAAAATTTTAACTACCCCAATCCTCCAGGCCACAGCGGGTTGCATCCACAGCCTCTATCCCAGAGCCTGGAACAGAGCAGGGGGCAGAAAACATGAGCTTATTCGTTTCCTTAAGGCTACCAGGGAAGTGTACCTTAGACACGTTTTTTTTTTTTTTTTGGTCTTTTCAAGACAGGGTCTCCCTGTAGCCCCAGCTGACCTGGAACTCACTCTGTAGACCAGGCTGGCCTTGAACTCACAAAGATCCATCTGCCTCTGCCTCCCAAGTGCTAGGACTAAAGGTGTGCACCACCATGCCCAGCTAGATATGTATTTTATGTAATATGTGTGACCCATTCTACTATAAAGGATACTGCCTCATGTAGTATATATGGTATACACTATAGTGTAAGTGGTATTATTATACATAATACAGCCATATATAGATTATATACTCTGTTATTTATATAATGAATATAATACCATAACCTTTCATCTCCTCTTAATGATGGAAATTTCCTTCTATATTACCAGGCTGTAAATAAAAGGTTTTTTCTTTCTTTTTGTATTTCCATGTGTGTGTTGTATGCATATGTGGTGCGTATAGTATATATGTATGTGGAAAACTAAGGTTGAGGCCCGGAATCATTCTTAGTCTCTCTTCCACCTTGAGGCAGGGTCTCTGATCAAACCCAGAGCTCAGAGCTCACTTATACTGCTAATGTCACTAGCCAGCTTGCTCTGGGGATTCCTGTCTCTGCCATGCCCACTCAGCTTTTTATGTCTGTCTGAGGATCTGAACTCCAGTCCTCACTCATGTAGGGTAAGTGCTTTAACCACTGAGCCATCTCCTCAGCCCTGTAACTTAAGTCCTAAAGTACTCATTTGATGCCACTATGGAGGTTCCCCATGCACTGTGGGAGAGATAGCATTAGAAATGGGGAAAGTGCTATAGATGCGGCTGCTTTCTCTTCAATCAACCTTGGAGTCTGAAGGAGACGGGGAAAGGGAGGCTCCTGCCCCACGGGAAATGATATGGAGAACTGGGATGCACCAAAGCCAGTCGAATCCAGAGAGGGTTCCTGCAGCGCTGCTGCAGCTTCGAATTGCCTCCTGGGAGCAGCCAATGTTCAGTTTTTTTGGGGGGGAGGGCTATCAGGCTCTGGCATTTGGGTAGCCCCTTGACTTTCAATGATTAACACTTCTAAGTAATTCTTATACCTTGTTCAAGACGCATCCAAACTGCCAAACTTGGACGCTTCCTGGAGACAGGGTTGTTAATTTGTCACTGGACACATCTGGTTTTCACTTCAGATCAAAGTGAACTCCTGTGCAGTTGAAGTTCCCACACTGTTTGCTCCTTTCCTAGGAAATGGCCAATGGGTGGCTCTGTTATTGATTTCCCTCTGTGGTTGATTATTTGTGTTAATGGTTGTTATTTTCCATCCTTCTTCTGAATTAAGGCCTCTTGTCCTACACCTTCAAATAGCCTCTTGCTAAGAGCAGTTGATTTCTCCACGCATCACGTAGGTGATTAAACACTTCATGGGCCCCTGTTCAAGGAGACTGACCCTGCCATTGATTGACAGCAGAAGCTTCTAGGTCGGGATGACTCTGGAGGGAGACTTTACTGTGATCATTGGTACTGAGACCTGTTAGAAGCAGAGCCACAGCTGATAGCTCAGAACTGGGAACAAGGTCTTATTCCTGAAGATGACACACTATTGGTGTGTTCATATGCTTTTAGCCTATCCTTAACAACCCTGGGGCTCCAGGGCTCTTAACAGAGTATTCTGTGTTAAGGAGCAAAGAAAAGACAAAGCTAGAATAAGTCACTGTGTGTAAGAGGAGAGGTGCCTTTTGGGTTTGGGGGCAGAGTGTGCTTTGCAGAAAAGGGGTCACTTGATTTTAGGCTTGTGAAGAAAGGACCCAGCACATAGAGGGGACTGACCGCTAATGTGAACATTTCTCAGGAGACCCGAGTTTAGTGATCTTAGGGGAACAGTATGTGTGGGGTGGGGGCACAGGCCTGTCTCCCCTGCACTCTGAGGCTGACACAGGATGGCAAGTTACCAGCCTTGGCTACATAGCAGGAGAAGTAAAGCAAGAAGAAAAGAAGGAGAAGAGGAATGAAGGGAGGGTAGAGGGAGGGAAGGAGAAGGGGAGGGAGGAAACAACGGAGAAAAAGAAACCAGAAGATTAATTAAAGATGCTCACAGTAGTTCATTATCCAAAGTGTTGAGTGCCCCAACCATCCCCAGAGAAGAGCGTAACTGCCATGCAAGAGGGGATGGACAGATTTTAAAATGTAGCACAGGTACTGTTCCAGACAGTGTTCTGGGAATGAGGCTGTGCTGTGTCCCATCACATTTATGAAGAACAGAGATGCGCATGGCTAGAGTTCCTGTTCCTTGTGAGTGATACAAAGTAATTTTATATTAATATTATTTGAAATGCATTACTATTGTACATGATCTCAGAAGACCAAGTGGAAAATACAGCATAGAAATCAAAGGAATAAATTAATATTAGAGAAAAGACAATTATATTACTCCAATAAAAATTCTCCTTATCCTGTTACTCTGTCAAACATTTTGTAAATGTAAATATTACACATAAATGCTAAATAAGTGAGTAAATAAATGAATATAGTAATCCTCTGGGTTTTGTAAAAGTAAGACTCTTGGAAAGCAGACAGTTATCATTTCAGATTTTTAAAATTTTTTTATTAATTTTTGTATGTGTATGTACTGTCTTCATGTAGGTTTGTGCACCCGTGTCATGCAATGCTGCAGAGGTCAGAAGAGGGCATCAGATTCCCCTGGAACTGGAATTAAAGATGGTTCTCAGCCACCATTTGGGTGCTCGGGATCAAACCTGGGTCCTCTGCAAGAGCAGTCGGCACTCTTAACCACTAGGCCATCTCTCCAGCCCATCATTTCAGATTTAAAGTCCTCTCATGCTCACGTTTTCCAGCGTCTAACAGTTACCTCCAAGAAGCCATGAGCTCCACAGACAGCACAATGATGGTTGATGCTTTTTGATGACATAGAAAGAGATTCAAGTCCCTATTCTGCTGCATAGGAGCTGTATGGCTGGAGCGATGGCATAATCTATCCAAAACTTTGCTTCGAAGTGTGTAAAATGGTTGTGTTTTAACAGATAGATGCTTATGGGCTATAACACAGGACCATTCCCAGCATCCTCTCTGGTCACACATCGGACATCTGTTAAGTAACGCTTGACACCCCCCCCCCACCCCGCCCCAGAGTGAGCTGACAGCATGGCGCTGCCCTCAGTCTGGAAGACTTGGGATGGACAAGAGCCTGTCCATAGTCCCATTAGCAGCTAAGAATCAGGAGCCTGCACATCAGTTTGTCATCAGCTGAGCACCTGCCATGTAGATTAGTGAGCTTAGCTTCCAGTTCTGGGCTAAGGAATTTGACAGTGTTCTCAAGATTATTTTCCAGAAAGAGTTCTTTCTGAAGCAAATCGCCACCTATGAATGAGCAGATCAAACCATGAACGAGAACAGCAAAGCAGAAGGCAGCTATGCACAAAGTGTAGGACTAAAGGTGTGCACCACATGCCCAGCTAGATATGTATTTTATGTAATATGTGTGACCCATTCTACTATAAAGGATACTGCCTCATGTAGTATATATGGTATACACTATAGTGTAAGTGGTATTATTATACATAATACAGCCATAATATAGATTATATACTCTGTTATTTATATAATGAATATAATACCATAACCTTTCATCTCCTCTTAATGATTGGAAATTTCCTTCTTATTACCAGGCTGAAATAAAGGTTTTTCTTTCTTTTTTGGTATTTCCATGTGTGTGTTGGTATGCATATGTGGTGCGTATAGTATATATGTATGTGGAAAACTAAGGTTGAGGCCCGGAATCATTCTTAGTCTCTCTTCCACCTTGAGGCAGGGTCCTCTGATAACACCAGAGCTCAGAGGCTCACTTATACTGCTAATGTCCACTAGCCAGCTTGCTCTGGGGATTCCTGTCTGCCATGCCACTCAGCTTTTTATGTCTGTCTGAGGATCTGAACTCCAGTCTCACTCATGTAGGGTAATGCTTTAACCACTGAGCCATCTCCTCAGCCCTGTAATTAAGTCCTAAAGTACTCATTTGATGCCACTATGGAGGTTCCTGCCTCACTGTGGGGAGATAGCACTGTGGGAGAGATAGCATTAGAAATGGGGAAAGTGCTATAGATGCGGCTGCTTTCTCTTCAATCAACCTTGGAGTCTGAAGGAGACGGGGAAAGGGAGGCTCCTGCCCCACGGGAAATGATATGGAGAACTGGGATGCACCAAAGTTTTTTTTTTTTTGGTTTTTTTCGAGACAGGGTCTCCCTGTAGCCCCAGCTGCCTGGAACTCACTCTGTAGACCAGGCTGGCCTTGAACTCACAAAGATCCGCCTGCCTCTGCCTCCCGAGCTATTTTTGATGAGCATAGAGGTTAATTTTATTCACGATGGGAAACGGTACTTGGCAACAGTGGACATATTTTCTAACCTGTCAGCCAGGCATCAAGAGATCTCTCCCTTTCCTATTAAAAAGAAGTTGGTTAGATGTGGTAGGATTTACTCTAGATTACCACTTAGAATACAAATTATGGAACATGAAAAGGCACCCATGGTCGAGTCCCTCATCAACACCTCATCTGCGGGTGAGACTAGAAGGTTGCCAGTACAAGAGAATGACTCCAGGGTCACTCTGCTCAGCATTCCTGGACCCGTGTGGGTGGGTGCACAGAAATAATCCCCACCTGTGCTTCTCCAGGACAGACAGCAGTCCTCAAAGTCTGCCAGTCCTTCACCTGATGGTCATACAAATGTTTCTTTAGTGACATCATTAGAAATCATAATGCAGTATTACTCAGCCATAAAGAAGAATGAAATTGTGTCATTGGCAGGAAAACAGGCAGAACTAGAGATGACCATGTTATGTGAAATAAGACAGGGTCAAGATATGAGGATCACATTTTTCCCTCTCATACCTAGACTCCAGCTTTTTAAAAAAGACATGAAGGACAGGGAGGACTCTCTAGGGAGGCAGTGGGAGGAGAGAAGAGGACAAACATGAAGCACAGGGAGGACTCTCTAGGGAGGCAGTGGGAGGAGGGAAGAGGACAAACATGAAGCACAGGGAGGATCCTGTAGGGAGGCAGTGGGAGGAGGGAAGAGGACAAATATGAAGCACAGGGAGGATCCTGTAGGGAGGCAGAAGGAGGAGGGAAGAGGACAAAGGAGGAAAATGGGAACCTAAGACCATCTCAAAGTGTCCTAATGAATCTCACTATTTTGTTCAATCAATTAAAGTTCTTTTAAAAATTAAAAATATAAATTTTATTTTTATTATTTGATGTGTATGAGTGTTTTGCCTCCATGCACATAAGTGCACTCATTTTATGCAGTGCCTGTGGAGGCCAGAAGAGTGTGTTAGATTCCCTGGAATGGAGTTACAGGCAGTTGTTAGCTGCCATGTGGGTACTGGGAACCAAACCCAGGTCCTTTGCAAGAGCAGCCAGTGCTCTTAACTGCTGAACCATATCTCCAGCCTCTAAAAAAAACAAAAATTCAATTCCTCTTGGCTACTGCCTCCTGAGTGTGGGATCAGCATGTGGCACAAATTCCTAAGGACTGAGCACACATGCAGGGACACTCGGTAACAAAAGCCATGCATTTATAGACCAAACAAGGTCCCAAATTCGCTGAAAATAAAATACTCAACCAAGATGATGTGGGCTAAGTCCCAGCTCAGCTGTGAGGGGCTGAGTGATTTCTGGTGTGATGACTTCACATCTTAGAACATGCTCACATCTCTATAAGTGTGGATGACAATGCTTATTTCATGATCATTGTTGTGGAAATGAACAGTGTGTGGATGTACCGTGAGAAGTCCAAGCCCACCAGGAAAGCGCTGCCCCTGCTGCTAAGAACTGCTGAGCACAGGTTCTTAGAGCACACCAATAAGCTGAACCTGACAGATGAGCCCTCGCTACTGTGTCATGCAGAGCCATGGCCGGTGCTGCCTTCATCGTCTACTGACAGTGTGGGCCCCACTTGCCTTTGAGCATACATTCTTGGAAAAGGACATTTCTCTAAAAGTAGGAAGGATTTTAGGCCCTTTCCCCCGTACTCAAAAAACCAAACAAATATCACTCAAAGACGGGTGTAGTGGCACACACACAATCTCAGCACTGGGAAGGCCAAGGCAGGAAGATGCTAAATTCCAGGCCAGCTTGAGTTCCCTAGAGACCACCTCAAAACAAAACAAAAATTCCTAATGAAAAAAAGAAAAGAAAAAAAAAAGAAATGAAGGAAGATTATAAATATCTCTCTTTTAGGTTGCCCTGTCTTTGTCAAGTATTTTGTAGATCAAATGGTCACAGCCTCAGTCCTTGAATTCTCCACATGACCCATGAACTTGGGAGGCAAGGATGGTTCAACACACACAAATCAATAAATCCAACAAAGCACATCCATAGACTTAAAGGCAAAAAAGAAAAAACAAAAAACAAACAATGCTATCTCAATAGATACGGAAATTGCCTTTGACAAAATTCAACATCCTTCCATGATAAATGCCCCAAAGAAAATGGGAATGAAGGAACATGCCTCAACACAATAAAGGCTGTTTTGTACGGCAAGCCTATAGCAAATGTTAAAGAGGAGAAAATTCAAAAATATCTCTCTAAAATTAGGAGTAAGACAGTTGGGTCTACTCTCTCCAATTTTGTTCAGTATAGTGCTTGGAGTTGTAGTCAGAGAGAGGCAAAACAAAGAAATAAAAAGAATTGAAAAAGGAAAGAAAGAAGTCAAACTACTCTTGACTGTAGATGATATGCTCCTGTACTTAAAAAAAAAAAAAAACACAACTCCACCAGAAAACTCTCAAATCTGATGAACACTTAGCAAAATGTAAGATACACAATCAACATACAAAAAGCAGTAGCTTTTTTATAGAACAATAATTGATAGAGAAAGAAATCAGGAAAACAGATCCATCCATATGAGCCTCAAACAACCGCAACAGCAAGCAAATGAAAAAAACCTAATTAAGGTGAAAGACCTCTACAATTAAAATCTTTAAACACCAAACCAAGAAATTGAAGGAGACACTAGATGATGGAGATCCTCTCGTACTCATGGATCAGCTGACTTAACAGTTTAAAAATGATCATTACCAAAAGCAATTTATAGATGTAAGGCAACACAAAATAATCCCCAAGTTCATGCAGAATAGAAAAGACCATGAATAGCTAAAGCAATCCTGAGCAAAATGAGCAATGCTGGAGGTATCCCATCACTTGATTTGAGATTATACTACTGAGCTATAGTAGAAGAAACAGCATGACACTGCATAAAATGGACACATAGATCATTAAATAGAATAGAAAACCCATAAATAAAGCCATATATTGGAGAAAAGACAGCTTTAATAAATGATTAAACAATGCTTCTACATGCAGAAGAATCAAACTGGCTATCTATCTATCTATCTATCTATCTCTGAAAAAACAATGCAACATGCATCAAAGAAATTGATATAAGATTTGGAACATTGAAATTTCTAGAGAAAACACTTCTAGAGATAAGCATTGGCAAGGACTTTCTGAAATGGATTCCACCACCTCAGAAAATAATGTAGCAAGTATTGAGGAGGGAGATTGCCATGAAATCAAAAACTTCTGCAGAGTGAGTAAGTCGCTGAGGTCACTGAGTGAAGGGACAGCTTACACCACAGATCCTTACTAGCGGTAGACATGACAGGGGGCCTATTATCTACATTATATAAAGTATAACAATTAAACACCAAAATGAAGTTTACACTTAAAAACTAAACAGCAAACCCCCAAATCATCTAATCAATAAACGAGCAAATAAATGAATAGATAGTTCTCAAGAAAAGAAGTAAAAGTGGTCAATAATATATACTTTTAAATATATATTTAAAATTCAACATTCTTAGCCCTCAGGGAAATGCAGATCAACATCATGCTGTAATTCCATCTTACCCCAGTCAGAATGGCTGTCATTAAGAAAATAAACAACAGCAGACACTGTAGAGGATGGGGAAGAAGAGGGAGGCGGAAGCTTTATCCACTTCAGGCAAGAATGTCAACTGCTGCAGCCAACTGTGGAAATCAGTATAAAAGATCCTCAAAACACTAAAACTAGACCAACCATGTGACCCAGCTCTACCAGCCCTAAGAACACGCCTGAAGGAGTGCCACGGTTCCTGGGGCACTGTTTATAACAGCCAAGTTACAGACTCGGCCTAGGTGCCCATCAATAGACAAATAGATTGAGACAATGTGGTTTTATTCAGCCATAAAGAAGAACAAAATCATGTCACCTGCAGAAAATAGATGGAATTGAAGATCGCTGTCTTAAGCAGAATAAGCCAGACTTTGACAAACACTGCATGCTTTCTCTCATAGGCGGAACTTGGATTTAATAGATATAAAGACATAGTTAGACATAGATACAGATACAGATAATACAGTTATGACATGAAAGCAGGCCAAGATGATTTGAGAAGAGGAGGGAGGCTGGTAGATGGGGAGGGGACAGGAGAGAGTGCTAGAAGGTGCATATGGTCAAAGCCTGTGATATTCTTGAATGAAAATATCATTATGAAGCCTGCTACCCTATGCCGTGGATATATTCTGATAAATTTTTAATTCTGTCATGTTTCTGTTATGAATTTTGGAACAAATCACCTTATCTTCCTGTGCTTTAGTTTACCCTCATCTATAAAAATTAAGATAAAAGTGTATCTGTATGGAAAACTGGCTCCACAAGTAAGTGAGTTAATACAAGAACAGTATTTACAGCACAAGCACAAGAAAGAGAAAGGTAAATGTTGACTATTATTTGTCACTCATCCCTGAGAATGCAAAATTCCTTTAAAATCTGAAAATAAGATACAATCAATCATTTCAAAGATAGGAAATTGAGTCCGTATCTCCACTGAGCTTATTATAATAGCATTCAAACGACTTTCAGATAAAGATGTCCATCTACATGTCCCTTCACACCCATCCAAGACCATTACAAGGACAAAAAATATATCACGATAGGGTCTCATATAACACAGTCTGGCCTCAGATTTGCTGTGTAGCTGAGGCCAACCTTGAATTCCCAATCGTCTTGCATCTGCTCCTAAATGCCGGGATGACATTGTGTATAGCTAGTTTTTCTTCTAATTTTTTGAGATAAAAGTTTTACTGTATAGCCCAGGCTGTCCTCAAACTCATAGCAATCTTCCTGTCTCAGTCTCCTGAGTTCTGGGATTACAGGCAGGTATCACCATGCCCAGCTTTTAAAGAGTTTTTTTTCAAAGTGAGGATAAACACAAGATTTGAAGAGTTAGAGTGGACACAGCAGCAATAAAGTATCTTTGGTATCAGAGACCTCACACATGCAGAGAGTAACTTTATGGGAGGCTGGCATTTGCTACAGGATGGCTCAGGAGGGTGGGCACAACAGAGCAGCAGAAGACGGGCCAACCAAAGTGACATCTCAGACAGGAGACATAAGGGGAGAAAATAACCAGAAGTTTTCTAAAACAAATGACTTCCCAGACCCCCAAGGAACCACGAGCTGCATAAAGGATTCCCCTCAGAAGGCCCAACCTGTACACGTATCATATTCAAGCTGCCGGAGGCCCGAAAGAAAAAGTTGCAAAGGTATCTGGCAAACACACATACACAAACAATCCGGAGATAAATTTAAAACTAAAGGAAAGAAATACAGAATTCTTCTCAGTAGTAACCATGGAAGTCAGAAGTTAATGGAATAAATATCTTTATTGCTAAACAGGAGCAAAATCTAAGCTGTGGTTTGAACATGATTTATTTCCATCAAGATTCATGCTGAGGCTTGGCCTACGATGTGGCAGTGTGGAGATGGAGCCGATTATGAGTGCTTGGGTCAAGGGGTTGAGGTATTGGTGTCTCCTGGGAGTGAGTGAACCCCCACTCTTGCAGGACTAGATGAGCTACCAAACGGCTGGGTGCTATGAGTAAGGTTATTTCTTGTGTTCTTTCCTTTCCATAGGAGCCAGCTTGCTCTTCAGTTTCCTTCCATGAAGGATATGAGGCTCTTACTAGATGCAGCTGCTCGTTTGTGGACCTTCCCACTTTTAGAACCATGAGCCTAAAGAAGTCTCTCTTCACTATAGGTTACGCAGTCTTAGATATTCTGTAATTGCAACTGAAAATGAATTAAGACAACCTGACCCCAGGCATGGTGGTGCATGCCTTTAATCTCAACACTTTGGAGGCAGAGGCAGGTGGATCTTTGTGAGTTCAAGGCCAGCCTGGTCTACATTGGGTATTCTAAGACAACTGGAGACCCTGTCTCAAAAAGACCCCCCCCCCACCAAAAAGACAACTTTACAATTTGGGAGACTACAAAATCAGTATTTTCTCAGTCCTAAAGCCAAAAACCACCTGAATTTATTGCCAAGACACTGATACTTTAATAAATGTTAGAGTTCTTCGAGATGAATGAAAACCTGAATCTACACAAAGAAAATTAAGAATAACTGGAGGTAAACCTAAAATTCTTACATTTTTATTTACTTATGTGTATGTGTGTGTGTGTGTGTGTGTGTGTGTGTGTGTACATGTTATGCACATTTGTAGAACCCTAAAGTCAATCTTGGCTATTCCTCCTTAGGTGCCATTTAGCTTGTTATTTTTAATTATTTGTTTTTATTTTAAATTTTGTTGGGGCTGGAGAGATGGCCTAGCGGTTAAGAGCACCAACTGCTCTTGCAGAGGATCTGGGTTCGATCCCCAGCACCCACATCACATGGTGGCTGAGAACCATCTTTAACTCCAGTTCCAGGGGAATCTGACACCCTCTTATGACCTTCGAGGCATTGCATGACACGGGTGCACCAACCTACATGCAGACAGTACATCCATACACATAATAAAATAAATAATTATTATTTTTAAATTTTATTTATTGTTGTATGTGCATGAATGTACTGTCTGATGTAGGTTGGTGCACCCGTGTCGTGCAATGCCGCAGAGGTCAGAAGAGGGTCTCGGAGTCCCCTGGAACTGGCGTTCTCCTGGAATTGGAGTTACAGATGGTTCTTAGCCACCATGTGGGTGCTGGGGATCAAACCTGGGTGTCGGTGCTGTTAACCACTAGGTTATCTCTCCAGCCCCCAAATAAATAAATTAAAAAAATTTGTGTACATCTGGGGAGAGGGGAGGGCTGTGCATATGAGTGCAAGTGCTCTTAGAGTTCAGAAGAGGGCGCCAGATTCCTGGAGATGGAGTTGCTGGGAGTTGTGAGCTGCCTAACCTGGGTGCTGGGAAGTGAACTTATGTCCACTGCAAAAGCAGTGTGCTCTTTTATCCCCTGAGTCATGACTCTAGCCTCGACCTCTTTTTTTTCCTTTTGAGACAGGGTCTCGTACTAACCAGGAGTATGCTGAGTGGATTAGACCAGCTGGCCATCAAACCCTAGAGGTCTGTCTGTCCCTGCCTCCTCAGGTCTGAGATGATAAACAGTTACCACCACACCTGGCTTTTCTAAGTGGATTCTGGGAATTAAATTCAGGACCTCATGCCTGCACAGCAAGGACTTTACTGGCAGAACCATGTCGCTAGCCTCTTTGCTCTTTTATTTTTTTAATTGCTCGGGAAAATGGTGATTTATTTTGGAAAAGTCAATAGAGTTGCACATTCATAACATATGTAGGAGGAAATGGTAGCAGCAGTAGAAGACGAATAGGCTGCAAGGCTTGGGGATCTATTGTCCTACCCAAGATTTGAGCAAGTTACAGTATTTGAAAGTAGGCTTTGATTAAATCAGATGGGTAGGATAAAGCCCAAGGCAACTATTACATTTTTTAAAAGATGTTCACACAATAATCGAATAGAAAGATGACATTGACTCATAAAAACTCATTCAAAAACTTAAAAAGCTTAAAAGAAATGAAAAACGGAACAAATAAGAAACTGCTTACTAGATAGTGGACTAGTAGACTTTAATTCAATTTATTAATAATCACATTAAATCACATAAACCACACTAATAAATGAATGGAGATGTTCAACAAGATGAAAAACAAAACTCAACTATACTTTCTACCAAAAAAACACTTAAGGGCTGGAAACATAACTCAGTGGGTAAAAGTGCTTGTTATGGGGGGAGCCTAAGTTCCAATCCCCAGAGCTCAGAAAAAGGCCAGACATAAACATGAGGATCTCTGATCTTAGTCCTCACATGAGGAGATGGGAAGACAGACAGGAGAATCACGCAGAAGCTCAGAAGCCAGGTAACTGCATACAAAGGCCGAAAACCAGAGACCCTGGGTCAAACAAGGTGTAAACGGAGAAGGGACACCCAAGTTTGTCTTCTGACCTCCCAACGTATGATCTGTCATGCACATATCTGAATGCTCACACATGGATGTGCACACACATAATTTTTAAAAATCCCCTTGAAATATAATAAAATCATATGGGGTTTAGAAAGATGGAGACAGCTACAACATGCAGGCACAAATAAAAGGGGAGACGAAGAGGCTTTATTAACATCAGTGTAGGCCCCAGACAAGAAGTATTACCAGTGATAAAGAGGCCTATTACACCATGATAAAGGACTCAATTCTCCAAGAAGACAAAGCGATTAATGATTTTATGCCTATAAATTCAGCGGCTTAGAGCAAAGGAACAAATTCCTTGAAAGGCAAATCTTAGCAAAATTAACAAGAGGAAATAGAAAAATTTAAGTAGCCTGTGTCTATTCTAAAAATTGAATTTATGATTTAAAAATCAACAGTGAAAACTCCAAGCTTCAATAGCTTTCTGGTAAGTTCTACTGAAGGTTTTGCAGCTGTGTGTGCATCTGTCTGTCTGTCGGTGTCTCTGTGTCTCGGTGTGCTGTATGTGCATGGGTGCAAGGGTACAAGTGCCCACGTACACACTGAAGCCAGAGTGCCCTGCTCTATCACTGTACGTGCCCTGCTCTATCACTGTCCACCTTATTCTTGAAATATGATCTCTCATTTGAAACAGGACTAGTTGGCAGCCAGCAAGGCCCAGCCACACCCCTGTCTCTGCCCCCCGCCCCCACAGTGCTGAGGATGTAGCACACAGCATAGCCACACTCACCTTTGTCTGTACATTCTGGGGACTTGAACTCAGATCCTCAAGTTTGAGCAGCAAGTGTACTTATTTGCTGAGCTAGCTATCTCTCCAGCCCATATTTCTACCAAAGGTTTAAGGAAAAATGAACACAAGTCTTATGAAAACGCTAAGAGATGGAAGGAAATACTTTGCAAGTTGTTATGAGATTAGAGTAAGCCTGTTATTAAAGTCTGATTAGGAGGAGCCAGGGGCAGCCATGTGCACTCAAGATCCCATCTCCTCTGGAGGCTGAGACAAGAGGATTGCAAATTATAGGCCAGCCAAGGCAACACACACACACACACACACACACATCACACACAGAGAGCCCACAACCAGATAGGACACTGGGAGAAAAGAAAAATATAGACCGACAAACAGACTGCATGAATAAAGATGCAAAGTCCCAAATAAAATGTTATAGAATCAAGTTCAGTATAGGTGAAATGGGTAACCATTACTAATATGTTGGATTTAAGCCAAGATTATTTGCACATTAGAAATGAAATAGTCTGTAATTCATCATAGCAACAGAATCAAAGTGGAAAGTAGCTTCTCAATTGATTGAGAAACATTTTAGAAGAAAAATTATACTATTCACAATTAAAACTTTCAAAAACCAGGAAAGAAAGAAATTTTATCCATCTAGTAAAGGACAGATACACAAACCCATATTTATGGTCAAAATGGAATGCTTTCTTTCTGAAATCTGAAATAATATATCCACTTCCTTCATCTCTTTTCAACATTATACTGAAAGTCCTCACTGGTGAAACAAAAGTAAAGACACAGAAGTCAGAAGAATGTCCATATTGTAGATGACGTGGCCAATACACAATAGCTTGGAAGGAGTCTACCACAGAAAATATTCTAAATTTACCACAGTCATGGAACCAAGATCAATGAACAAAAAGCAACTACATTTTTTTAATCAACTAAAAATTTTAGACGAATTTTAAAAGCAACTTTATAATAGCAGCAAAACCATGACTCACTTAACTTCAACAAAAGATATATAAAACTTGAGCAAGAAAGTCAGAATATAGCACAGGGAGTTATTAAATAAATTGTTAAGCTAAAAGCCGCCTTTGTGAATGGAAGAGTTCATGTGACTAAATCTGTGTGTCTAGTGCAAAGCTAGTCAAAATTCCAAGAAGAGCTTCATTTTGTTTTGTGTTGTTTTTGTGATGCCTGGTACCCAGGGAGATTTTTACTGAACATTAACATGGGGATTGTAAAATGTATATGCTCGGATTTAAATGTAAGGGCCCCTCCCCCACCCCATAGGATCACCTTTTCAAAGCTTGGCCCTTGCTTCCCCAGCTATGTTGAAGGCTGTGGAGCCTCTAGGAGGTGGGCCTGACTGGCAGATGCCAGCCACCAGGGCCCCGGCCTCACAATGTTATGCCAGTCCCTAGTTCTGTTTCCTGACAAGCCCCCACCACCTCTTCCTGTGCTGCTCCGGCTGCTACTGCTTTTCCTAGGCACGGAGGACTGACAACTCTAAAACTGTGAGCCCGAATATGTCTGTTTTCCCTCAAGTTGCTTCTGTTGGGTATTTTGTTCCAGTGACCAGAAAGGTAACAAATACCTTATGTAAGAATCAAAAAAAAAAAAAAAAGTCAATGTAACCTTTAAAAGAACAAGTGTTAAAAGCTTACTTCCTGCTTTCAAATATACTGTAAATAAACAAGCATTAAGACACTAGCTGGATGTGGAGGTGCACACCTTTAGTCCCTCTGGCAGGCAGAAGTAGGCAGATCTCTGAGCGGTTTCAAGCAAGCCAGGGCTACGTAGTAAGTCCTTGTCCCAAAAAATAATAAAAGAAAAGAAAAAAGAAAGTCAGTGAAACAGAAGAGTCCTGCAATTGAGCCACAAATGTGTGATGGATTTGTTTTCCAGAAGGGTGTCACGTGTGCCCACGTGAGTTCGTGGGTGCGTGCTAGTATGACACACATCCAATGGAGAAAGGAAGGCTTGGAGGGATCTTATTCACTGTACTATTTATTTTTATTAAAAATAAACCCCTCAAAAGAATCTCTCTTTCTTACATGTTACACAAAATTTAGATTGAGATTGGAGGACTTAATATAAGATCTGAAGCCACGAAATTTCAATGTTTTCCAAAAGAAAGCAAGGAAACGCTGGTGTGAGCTTGTGGATGGCAAACATTTCTTTAACACTGGACAAAATGTTAGTCATGAAAGAAAAAAATCATAAACTGGACATAATCAAAATTTAAGTTTTCTAGTCATCAAGTAGCATCATTAAAAGACGAAGACAAGCCATAGACTGAAATTATTTCAAAAAATTTTTTGCATGGGTGTATGTGTGATATAAATGTATATACAGATGTATATGTGTATCTAGGTGTACATGTGTGTGAATATATGTGTGGAAGCCTGGAGTTGATGCTCATTATTGTCTTTGGTTACTTTTCACTTTATTAATGAATCAAGATCTCTCAAAGAACCTGGAGTTCGCCAATTTGACTAGTCTACCTAGCTGGCTTGGGTTCCCTTCCCTGACTCCCGAGTGAGTCAGATGGAATTACAGGTGGACACCAAGCCTCCCAGCTTTGACATGGAGATCCAAACTCCAGCCTGCACATCTTGCTTGCAAGACAAATGCTGTCCGCTAAGCCATCTCCCAGCCCTCAAATCTATTTCTAACAAAGGACTTGCTATCTAGAATACGTGAAAGCTCCTGTAAAGAGACAACTCGATAGCCCCTAAGGGAGACCATGGGACAACCATGAGTTCACACATAAACAGTGATAAACTTCTATGAGAGACTACTGTTTGGCAGTTCAAAGGAACACACTTCTGCATGAATCTCAAAGATACTGTCAGCGGGGAGGGGACAGAGAGGGACACAGCTCCACACTGCCACCCTTAGCAGCTTGAGGACTTCTGCCAGACGCACGCCAAACTGGAACTCAGGCTGAAAAGAACTTCAAGACTAGCCAGTTTATGGAGCAGACCTGGAAGTTTATTTAAGAATCTTTTGAATACAGATTCAAGCACGAGGGTTAAGAGAAAAAGTCTCCGGAAGAAAGCAAGACACAGCCAAGACCATAGGTGTAGGCTTCTCAAAGAAGAGTCACAAAAAGTAGATGTACCTAGTATGGGCATCTGCTTCTCCAGGGAGAGTCAAAATCAGTTGTCTTAGCAACAGCCATGCAAACCCTTTTGGAGACTCTCAAGTTACATCCCAAAAGATTGCTAAGAAACTTAAAAAATATATTTTTTTCTCTCTTTTGGTAAGTGAGATTACAGGGTGGCTCCCACGATGCCTTGTGTGGAGTTATAATCTTACACAGTAAAAACCAGAAGCCACTAGGGTTACACAAGGGCTTTGCTACATGTTCTGTCCCTGTAAATGGGGTTTCAGGAGAAAATTGCAGGTTTACAGTGGGAAGGGAGAGAGGCCTTAGGCAGTTGGATAACTGGGCTGGAATTCTTGTTTCTCTGCTGGCAACAGACTTCAGCTGGATTCCTGGCTGAAGGGCCTCTCTTCCTTCTCATGCTCCCTAGATGTTCCCTGCCTTTCTAGCCTGCCTCAGCATCACTTTGAGTATAAGAAACCAGGTACATTAAGACTACTTCCTTTATGTCTCCCTGCTAGGAGTTTGGGGAGTGGATGTGACATGGATGTGGACTGTGGATGAGCAGCAGGTTGTTTGGGTGGGGCTTGTAGGCAAGGGCAGGAGGACTTTCTGAGCAATGGAGGTTTCACATTTCTAGGTTAGAGTGTATCCAAGCACAGGAGTCCCTCCTTATGTGGGGGATACAAGCCAGGTCCCTCAAAGAATGACTGAAACAGTGGATAGTGTAGCAGCCTGTGCACATGGTGCCTGTTCTTACACACACACACACACACACACACACACACACGGGATAACTTTTACTAATTAGGCACAGTAAGCAATGGGTGTGTATTGCTAATAACACAATGGAAAAAACATAATATGTTGTAATAAAAGTCAGTTTAATCTTAGTAATTGCTTGGTTCTGGAACTTTTCATTGAATATTTTCAGATCATGATTGACTGCTTGTGCTACAATAGGAAGTAAAATGCTCAAGCAAAACTCACAACTGAGCTGCACACTTACAACCCATGCATTCCTATTCCTATGCCGCCTTCAGTTTATGAAGGGAAGAAAGTAAATCACAAGAGTATGATCCATTTACATAATATTCAAAATAGAGTGGGCTCCTTTTCCATGGCACACACACACACACACACACACACACACATACACACACCAAGTGGATCCATATATCTCTCACTATAAACTTATTTTTCTAGGGGCTGGAGAGATGGCCTAGAGGTTGAGAGCACCGACTGCTCTTGCAGAGGACCTGGGTTCGATCCCCAGCACCCACATGGCGGCTGAGAACCATCTGTAACTCCAGTTCCAGGGGAATCTGAGACCCTTTTCTGACCTCCTCGGCATTGCACGACACGGGTGCACAAACCTACATGTACATTCATACACATACAAAAATAAAATTAAAAAAACACAAAAAACAAAAAACTTATTTTTCTAAATATTCTGCCTCAGAGCTGAAGTGGTTGCCTCTAGGCAGGGAAACCAGGGAGGCTGTTATTTTTCCTCATAAACCTAGAACTATTTGATACTTAAAATTCTGTGCCTATAGCCAGGCATGGTGGCACATACCTTTTAATCCCAGGACTTGGGAAGCAGGGGCAGGCAGATCTCTATGAGATCTGGGCCAGCCTGATCTATATAGTGAGTTCCAGGCCAGCTAGGGCTATGGAGAGACCCTGTCTCAAAACAAAAGAAAACATAAACAAACAAAAATGCCCAAACAACAATTTAAAAAAAAGATAAAAATCTCTGCCTATATAACTGATGAAAATAAAGACTGAAGAAAAACAAGAGTCACCACTTGCGGGTTGGTGCTAGGAAAGGCGACAGGCAACTGTTGACAGTCATTCAAATAGAAAATTATTTGTGGTGAGTGACTCTGGCAGAAACTCTGCCAGGACACAGTCCTTCTGCTTTGGTTGTGTAACACCAGCACCTTGTTATCAGTCAAGCATAAAAGACAGTGCAAGAAAATACTGGAAGCACAAGGCATTAAATTAAACAGAGAGTTGAATTGTGACAGAACTGACTCCCCAATTACAAAGTCTCACTTCCACCCCCTGACAAGGCTGCAAAGTCAAATTCATTGTTGTCTAATTAACCAGCACACACAAAACTTTCAATGGAGAGGAGGTGTGACTCAGCAGAATTGATGAGACCAGAGGACTTGCAGTTCCCCTTCTACCCAAATCTGCTCCCCCGCCACGTGCTCCCCAGCCAAGTGTTCCTGGGCAGGCCATTTTGTTTCACACATCTTTCCTATTAGGACCCTGCTTGTAGTATTTACAGAAAAGGCAATGCTGGTAAACAGTTTCACACAATGAGGTGTTCAAGTTGATAGGGTCCTATTCAGGCTCTGAACTCCCCTGATGAGCTGCCAAAAGTTGTTATGAATGGCCCAGCTGACAGGGTGATGGCTGATAAAGGAAAAACAAACAGCTCGGGTAATTCATGAAAACACACAGCGCCAAGACAAATCCGGTGGCGAGTGACAGTTGAGATAATGGGATTCTGGAAGCTTTTCTTAAGGGCTCCTCTCCATGCCGTCCTTCTGTTAATAGATTCCCCTTAATGAAGCAGGAAGTTCAACTTATTTCTACAAAAATGTTTATGATGATGTCTGGGGGACGAGCTGGACCTGGACTTCAGTGCGGTGGTCCGTTTTCCATGCTATTGCCTCTTCCGGAGCAGTAAGAATCTTGGTGGATGGGGACCTATGTCTGCCATTTGCAGAAATAAAGTGTTCTGTTTCCAATTCGATTACCAGAGACGTTTCTGAAGCTTTCTTCCCTCGTTTCTTTCATTTATAAACCATTTGCAACAAACCTTTGATTAGAAAATAAATTTTGGCTTACACACTCAACTGCTAATATTTTTAAAAGAGAACAGTTTAAATGTGGTTGAAGTCGATTTCCAATCCACATAGCGCATTTTGGGTTCATTTCCTTGAATCAGGCGTGACGAAGCAAGAAAGTATCAATTTGTCAATGTTTTGCCTTTATACCCAATGGTTTTTCATGAAATGCATTGTGGTTTCTGTAAAAATGGCCTATTTCTTAATGCTTTAGGAAGCAGAAAAATAAAGGCATATATAAACATGTTTATACACATTCATAAATATTATTCAGTACTATTTGACGTGTGTAAGAAAAAAGAGACCAGGACAGTGCAAGCCTGGGGGCAATCAAATGGTGTGTGTGTGTGTGTGCATGTGTATGTGTACCTGTATGTTAGCATGTATCTATATGTGAGAGTGTGTGTGTCTACATGTGAGAGTGTGTATATGTCTGTGTGGGGGAGTGCATGTCTGTGTATGTATGTCTGTGTGTGTGTGTGTGTCTGTGTATGTCTATGTGTGTGTTTCTGTGTGTATGTGTATCTATATGTTAGCATGTATCTACATGTGAGAGTGTGTATATGTATGTCTGTGTGTGGGAGTGTGCATGTCTGTGTATGTGAGTGTGTCTCTCTGTGTGTGTATGTATGTGTGTGTGTCTGTGTCTCTGTATATGTGCCTTTGTGTATGTGTGTGTGTATGTATGTGTGTGTACATGTTGTAGGGCTTGATGACTGAAGTCAAGCGGCTGCTTAGATGTGCAGAATTTGTGTCCCATAAGCCCCCACCCAAATCAAGAGCTCAGGTGACTTACATACATCCAGCTTTGGGGAAGGTATGTAATTTATGTGACTGAGTCTCATTTAGAGTTTAAGCTTTACAACCATAAAAGCCTACAAGTATGATGGCCTGTGATTTATAAAATGTTTGAAACTATATCACAACTTAGCTGTTTAAAGCTCTTGGCTCAAGTGTGGTAGTACATGGCTTTAGTACCAGCACTCAAGAGGCAGATGCAAGTGGATCTTTGTGAACTTTAGGCCAGCCCATCTACACGAAGAGTTCCAGGCCCGAAGCCCTTCCCCTGCAGGAAACTTGAAGTGTCCTTCACTTCCCAGTTCTTCGCAGAAGGCCTGTCTCTTTCTTCCTCCATCATTTACCAGTAACCCTGCCTACCACGCAGCGCTAGGCATGGGGTCATCCCCTGGCTTTTAAAAGCTCCATCAAGATAATAAAGAATATGGCTTCTATCACAATGACACAGACACTTTAAAGTCCTATCTTGGTTATAGAATCAACCATTCATTTGTCTGGATTTTCTTTGTTTTTGAGACAGGGTGTCTTTTATGGAAGCCTGGCTGGACTTGAACTCACGATGCTCTTGCCTGTGCCACCTGAGGGCTGGGATTTCGAGGCTGCACTCCACTCAGTGTCAACCATTTACCACCATGTGACAGAGTGTCTTAACAGAAAACTGAAAGAAGGGAGAGTGGCCTTCACTGCTGCACCCAGTGCAGTAAAACTCCTATCTGCCATTAGACATGCATTTCTCTAAGTTTTGTGCTTGTTGGTATTTACAAAGTCTTCTTTAAACTTGGAGGGATCTTGAGATCTAATCCAACCATTAACAAATTTTCTGGGCATTGACAAACTTAATTATATAAAATTTGTAATTAAAATACGCTTAATTTCAAAACCATGGCCTAAAGACAAAAGGTATCAGTGAAAACACTTGTAACATATAATTATTAATACTGGCTCATTGCCCTAAATGAGAAGGATTTTTGCTTTGGTTCATTTAGGACTGGCTGTTATTTTTTATTAGTGTACATTAATTGTACAAAACAATAGATTTCATTATAACTTTTCATACCTGTATACAATGTACTTCAGTCATATTCACCCCACACCACTCCTAAGGGGTCTTCTTATCCCACATAGGCTCTCTTCATTCTCCTTTTCCTCTTCTTTTCCCTCCTCCTTTTCCTTCTCTTGCTTCTCTTCTTCCCTTTTCCCTCCTCTCCCTCCTCTCCTTCCTCTTCCTCCTCTCTCCTTCCTCCTTTCTCCTCCTCTCCCTCCTCTCCCTCCTCCTCTTCCTCTCCTTCCCCTTCCTCCTCTCTCCCTCCTCCTCTTCCTCCTCTCCCTCCTCCTTTTCCTCTTCCTCCACTTTCTTCTCCCCTCCATCCTTCTCTCCCTCCTCCTCTTCCTTTTCCTACATTCTCTTTCTTCTTCCTCCTCCTCCTCCTCCTCCTCCTCCTCCTCCTCGACTACACTCTTCATATGAAAGCACGCCACATTTGTTTTTCTCACTTCACATGCTTATCTGTAGTTGGCATAATTTTATTCTTCCTTATGACAGAATAAAACTCCATTGTGCATATATGTCCTGTTTTTCTTTATCCATTTATCTCTTTGTGGGAACCTAGGCTTGGGTGTGCAGATACTTGATTCCTCGTGGTACACACCCAGGAGTGGTGTAGCTGGAGCTCGTGGAAGTTCTAGTTTTAGTGAGCTCCTACACTGATTTACATACTAATTTGCATCCCCACCAACAGTGTACAAAGTTTCACCACTCATCCTTACCAGCCTTTATTGTTGTTTTAACAAAGGGTTTATAGAACTCAGTTGAGAGAAGACACTCAGTGGGACAATGGGCATTATGCAGGCAGAAATAACAAGCAAGAAATGAATGTACAAAATGGTGCTCAAATTCATTCATAAAAATATACCAGTCAAAGCTACTGTGGCAGAATGCCCTTAGCTCGCATGTTGCTGTGAACAATGTGATGGAGGGAACTGTGCTGCTTTCAACACTCGGAAGGGCAAGTCTGTGGGAACAGAGGCTGCAAGTGCTTCACCTCAACAATTCCATGCTAGGAATTTAACCTAGGGAAACACTTGTGGAAGTCCTTTCACCTACGGTGCCAGAGAGATTGGGGACAGCACCATTCGTAAGTGCAAATGGACATCTGTGAGCAAAAAGCCCCAAGTCAGAGGGAGGCAGATGCAGTTGGATCTCTGTGAGATCAAGGTCAGCCTCTTTCACATAATGACTTCCAGGTGGGCTTGGACTAAGGAGACCCTGTCAAAAAAAAGCACCAAGTCAGGGGCTCCTCCATAACAGTGCGACCCAATGAACAGACACCTCCGCCATGCAGACCCAGCCAGACTCTTGTGTGCCCAGGCAGAATCCCCCGGATGTCCAATTATCAGAAATATAAAAAGGGAAAATTTGAACCCTTTAGATTAGGAATGCAAATCTATTGGTGGGTGATTTATTCATCTTCCTCTGGGAATGCTTAATCAGAACCAGCTACTCTTGGTAAGGAGTAAAGGACTTCCTTTCATTCTTTAATGAGTTTACTTCTATCTTTACTATTTTCTAGAAATGTTGTGGGTGTGTAGCATGGGCCAGCAAAGTCCTGACATTAAGCATTTAAGCCATTTTTTTTGGTCTTGAGCCACAGCTGTAATTATATGAGGGCAAACCCTATAAAGCAAAATTATTCCCCATAAGTTCATCTTCGCCATCTCTTCAGAGCACTGTACCAATCTAGGGGCATTATAGCTTTATAAACATGGGCTCTCAGGCACCTTCTGTGTACTTCCTCTAGTCCAGGCTTCTCTCTCAGCCACCTGGTGAATTTTGTGCTCAGAAAATGGCCCAGTCTGTATATGTGGAAAGCAGCTCAAATCAAACCATCTACTTTTTGGAAAAAGAAGAGCAGGTTACCTGGTCACTATCCTCCAAGCACTTTTGTTTCCCATTACACTTAACTTGGTTTTTTAAAGAGCAGGTAGTGGAGGAGGGGGTTGAAGAATAACCATCATTTGGATATTCATTAACCTAGCCACCAGTGTGTGGCTGGTAGGAGAAAGAAATCAAAGAAAATTCCTGTGTGGTGTATCAAGCCAGTTTGCTGTAGGTACATGTTGCATTGTGAACTTTAGACCTCCTCCATGTCCCAGCCAAAGACATGATACCAAAAAACAAGTGCTTTGTAGTCTTAGTCTGAAGTGCAAATTCTAGATCAGTATCTATGAAATCATGGCCTGGTGGCTTGATCTCTCTGGACCTCAATGGATTAGTCAGGATAGGAAAGGCTATGCTTCAGTAACAAGTAAACCTCCAACTATCAGTGGTAATATGCAATTAGGTTTAGTCTACTCACATGATATCCTTTGTGAATTGTGGGTTTCACCAGCTGGCTGTCCTCAGCTGTCCAGGCTACCTCTGACCAGTGACAATACCAGTTTGGAGGAGAGAGAGAGAGAGAGAGAGAGAGAGAGAGAGAGAGAGAGAGAGAGAGAGAGAGAGAGCTCTTTCACACAGGCCATTCATTTACCACTGGTCAGAGCTAGTTATGTGGCTCCTAGCTATTTTTTCACGTGTGTCTGAGAATGCACACTTCTTTTAAGCCACTAAAAAGAAAAACGAAGGGGATTTGTACAACAAAACTGGGCTATTGTCTTAGTTTGCCCTTGTTGATATGATAAAACAGTGACCAAAACAACTTGGGGAAGGAGAGAGTTTATTTGTTTTACACTCCATGGCAGAGTCCATCATACTCTGAGTATGTCAGAGCAGGAAGTCAGGCAGGAACTTGGAGGCAGGAACTGAAACAGAGACCATGGAGGATGCTGCTTACTAGCTCATTCCCCTGGCTTTCTCAGCTAACTTTCTTATAGGACCCAAGGCCACCTGCCTAGGGATGGTTCTGCCTGAAGTGGACTGAGCCATCCTATATCAATTAGCAATGAAGAAAATGACCCACAGACATGGTCAAATCCAACTGATGGAGGGATTCCTTAACTGAGGCTCACTCTTCCCAGATGTCTCTCGTTTGTATCAAGTTGACAAAAACCAACCAGCACAGCTATCTTTGTGACATTTAATGTTCTTATACGTAAAATGAGGAAATGCCTACCTGATGGTGAGCTGTGAGGATTACATAAGGATACCTATAAAGGGCCTAATACATAGTAGACACTAAACATGTTGTGTGCTTCACTGAAGCCAATAATTCCCCATTTGCTGGGCCATTAGAGAAGTTTGTTAATGTGTTTCAGGGGATACAGTGCTCCCATGAGGTAAGCTAGTGTGTCCATCAGCATGCCTCTGGCCATGGCGAGAACCCATGACCCAGGACATGACACTCAGGAGAGCTTCAGGTGTCACTGGACAATGGGAACCAGTATGAAAGGACCTGGTCACCTCTCCACCAGCCATCACTTAACAAAGGGATGCTGACACTTCATACTCAGCCAGCAGCCAAAGAAAACCAGAAAACTCCAACACTGTAAATGATAAAGTTTCCCTTGGTTTGGTGAAATATGTTCAATCTAAGTGTATTGTGGAAGTCAGATACAATATTATTAAATGGGATGTGATTAATCTTAAAATCCTGGATGAGAGATGAAAGACAAAAAAAATTAAGAATTTAACATTCAGTAGGGCTGGAGAGATGGCTCATCAGTTAAGAGCACTGGCTGCTCTTGCAGGGGACCTGGGTTGGGTTCCCAGCACCTACAGGGCAGCTCACAACCATCTGTAATCCCAGTTCCTCTTCTTGTCTCTGAAGGTGTTTACCACATGTGATATACATACACATATGCAGGCAAAACTAGTACGCATAAAATAAGAATAATACTTTTTTATTGAATTTTTGTGCATTTCATGTTATACATCTTGATCATGTTTACACATCCTCCCTATCTGCACTCTCCATAACCTCTCCCCTTGTTGGATTCCATGCATTCTCTTATATGCTAAGGGCCATCAGGTCAAGTTTGTGTCCCCAAATGTCCCTCAGTGCAAGACCATCCGCTAGAGCCTGGTCAACCTATCTAGTGTCACTCCCTTAAAGAAGGCCAACTCTCCCTCACCCAGTAGTGATGAGTTGTCAATATTTCCTCAGCTAAGGTTGGGGCTTCTTACCCATTTCACACTTCTGTGCAAGGTTTTTGTCTGGTGTGAGTTTGCATGGGTCTTGTACATTCTGTCACCGTTGCTCTGAGTTCATCTGAGCTAGTTCCCAGCTGCCTGAAAACTGTTTCCTGTGGTCTTCTACCACCCCGGCTCTGAGGAGACAGTCTTTCCATCTCCTTTTCCCCAGTGGTCCCTAAACCCTGTGTGGCAGAGGTTTAAACTAGAAGTCCTATCCAGGGACACACTTTTCAGTCTTTCTGCATCTTGGCCAGTTGTGACTTTCTTTGCTAATGACCATCTGTGGCCTGAGGAAGCCACTGGTGAGAGTTGAAGGACACATTCATATTCCCTCTGCCCCCGTTCTGCTATGTTCCCTGAGCCGTAAGTGTAGAAGTTGCAATGTAGATGTGTCACTTGGGCTGGGCATCTCATACACACTTATTCTCTGTGTTTGACCAGTTGTAGAACTCTGTGATAGTCTTCATCTGTTGCAAAAAGAAGCTTCCCAAGTATACTTGTCAGGCTGGTCCAGAGGCCTCAGGGATGAACAGGACGGAGCAGATGGGAAATGGGGAAAGAATGGGGGAGGGTCTAACTAGTTAGGCAGAGTAGATGTGTGCCCTGGAGCAGAAAGAATATAATGTTTTTATAGAAGAATAATACATGCAGGGTGGAAGTGTAGCCTGGTAGAAGAGTTGGCCTTGTGTATACAAGGCCTAGAGTTCAATCCCCATCATAGCCAAACAGAAAAAAGGGAGAAAAAAACTAGCATGGCAGGCTTAGAAGTCTCTAACCTGCTGTACCACGCTGCTGGCTGCTCTCTGACATTATTCCCTCTGCCTGTCCACGCAGCATTCCTTCATTCCCTGCTTCTGGACCCCATGTACCCAGCAGGAACAACCTAGAATCTGGCGCTACAGGAAGTACTATGTGCAGCTGCCCATTGGGAATTTTTGGGGGGCTGGAGAGATGGCTCAGTAGTTAAAAGCGCCGACTGCTCTCGCAGAGGACCTGGGTTCAATTCCCAGCACCCACATGGCGGCTAAGAACCATCTTTGACTTCAGTGCCAGGGGAATCCGACAAAAAACAAACAAACAAACAAACAAAAAAAAAACTGTAACAATGAATAAAAAAAAAAGAAATCAGGAATTTGAGTGAATGGCAAATAAAAAAATTTAAGATTCAAAAACTTAAAAAAAAAAAGGAATGTTTTCGATGCCTGTATCGAAGTATCTCGGACATAGAAAAGTCACTATGGCAAGTTTGTGTCTTCCTGCCAGAGCTTCAAGAAGGAAAACCCATGCATTTCTAAAAGTTCTATATTTCCAGTCAAGATCTGCTCAAAACGACTTATGAAAAGAAAATATAAAATTGGCCTTTGGGTCTCTATCAAAATAAGATTACTGCATTTGTTATGTCATTTATCCTCTCTGAATTTAAAAAAACAACATTTAGGTAATAATCAAATATACATATCAGACAGACCCTCCCTACCTAACCTAAAGATGGATGAAGTAACTCTAGTGGTCCCCAATTCACCTAATTTTACTTGAATTTGTTCTTAAAAACAGAAGACCAAGCCAACAAAAGCCTTCCCATGCCAAAGCCCTGTGCCGTTCTGCAGGACTCTGAGACCTGGTTTTCAGTCTTCCACCAGTCCATGATAAGTATCAGACCAACAAGGAATTGCACAGCCAGTGGGTGGTGACCAGGGACATTTTAAAACCATTTTTGGAGGGTGTAATTATCATTTCTTATGGCCTTTTAGGAGTTTAAGAAAAATTATTTGGCAGCTACAACAGCTAGCATGTCACTAACTCCAAGAAAACCCACTTGCATGGCCAACAGATGTTCTAATCAGCCTCTGTTGGTCTGACTCTCAGTGCTGTGTCACATTTACGATAGTCTGCCAAGGGGCTAAATCCCTTTGACATGAAACACTGGCCTCTGACACGTTGCCAGTGTAAAATGACACAGCATACTGAAAATGATAATGTTTAAAACTGTGATAAAATGTAAGTCCAAACATCAACTAATAACACTTGCAAATGCTAATATGGAAAGCAGTAACTGATTGCATTCTAAAATTGCATGCTTCTCCGAATGACAACCATATATGTATGTATGTATGTATGTATGTATGTATGTATGTATATATAATCACACATACATAAAATAGTGACTGATAAATATTGGATGCCTATCATGTGCAGTCACAGTTCTAAGGACTTTTGGTGTAAAACACCCCACACTCCCTTCTGAACAGTCCTACAAGCCAGATACTATTAATATTCCCATTTTATGGATTAAAAAAAAAACAAGGGACAGAGAAGAAAAGTTACCAAATTTGCTAAAAATAAAGGAATCTAAAAATTTGAATGTGATTTATTTATTTATTTATTTATTTATTGGAATGTACTGTCTGCACGTAGGTTTGTGCACGAGTGTCATGCAATGTGGTGGAAATCAGAAGAGGGTGTTGGATTACCCTGGAACTGGTGTTCTCCTGGAATTGGAGTTACAGACAGTTCTCAGCCACCATGTGGGTGCTGGGGATCGAACCCGGGTCCTCTGCAAGAGTAGTCAGCACTCTTAACAGCTAGGCCATCTCTCCAGCCCCAAATGTGTTTTTTAAAACTCACTCCATAAACCAAATTTCATCACTGAGACAGTTTGTTGCATATAAGCAGATATATGGTATGCCAGACATGAAGGGCACGGGGAAAATCACTGTTTTCTAGCAACCGATTTTCTTTTGGTCTAAAATACTGTTGCTGATGGCATCCTTCTAAAACTCACTAGATATCAAGACTGTTTGGGCTGAACTGTGTCCCCAAGTCATGTGCTGATTCATGTGTTGAAGCTCTGACCCCCAGGACCTCAGGTGGTGACTACATCTGGAGATTAGGTCTTTCTAAATGTGACTAGATTCAAGTTAGATCCTTGCAGTAGATCCTGATCGCTCTCTGCAGAAGAGGAGAACTGGGCACACATCAGGACCTCAGGGACAGAGCACATGAGGACACAACGAGAAGGGAACTACCTGAAAGTCTTGGAGAGAGGCTTCTGGAGGAGCAGCCTACTGATCTTGATCTTGTCCTTCCAACTGCCATAACTATGGAAGCATCAATCAGTGTCCGTGGTTGAAGTCACAAAGCTCATGACCCTCCTTCATGGCAGCTCCTGAAAACTACTACAGACGCATTGAAAGAAGTGACCACAGCATACAGTAAGTGCTCAGTAAACAGCCTCACTGTTAGTTCAGCTGTAAATACAAACACATCCAGAGCCTTTGTTTTGGCTTAAAGGACAAGATGTCTTGGGGTTTTAAAGCACAAACTATTATACTCAGTGAAGTAACACAGGTTAGAGAAATGAGTAACATATGTTCTCTCTTGGTTGTGGATAATAGCTCCAAATCCTTGGATGTGAGTATATATCTTAATTGCAAGAGCCAGAAAAATGGAACAAAACCATGGGGGTCCAGGGAAAGATGAGCTCAAGAGAGGGGGGATGTAGGATACAGTTGCTATCAAGAGGGAAATAGGGAAAATGGGGTTACTTTAACTGAACAGGGATGGTTACTCAAGGGGAGAGATAAATAACACTTAGGTCATGTGAAAAACCAGAGGGAAATGTATTAGTTCAAAAGCCAACTGGTAAAATACACATAAGATATACATATACATATATATATATGTATGTATATATATGCATGTATATAACTAAAGGCTACATAACAACAACAAATAATAGTGCTAAGCAAGAGAGTTGTTGGTTAGGGTAATCCAAGAGACTCCATAAACAACCCTGGTTATTTCCATAGCTCTTGATTACTTCCCAGAACTTGAAAGTAAGCACACTGCCAAGGGAAAAAAATCAATGGTCCACCCAGATATAAAGTCTACCAACAATAGTGATAAGCCTAGCAATTATCACCATTTGTATAGTAGTGGCACTTTTATCTGGAAGGTAACTAACAGTTATCAAATTGTACTTAAGGCCCTATCAATGGGAGGGAACTCATGTGTGGTACTGTAAACATAGCAAAAATACACATGGTTAGAAAGGTCATTGACCTTAGGGGAAAAAACATTTTTGTCATATCACTAGACCAAGGTAATTTCTTAATACATATCCTTTATTTACAGACAAAATTTACATCTCACCACTCTTCAAAGAAGTTTCTTTTTTTTTTTTTTACAAGACAGAGAGACTATTGTGAACTTCCACAACTGGTCAAATACAGAGAGTAAATTTGAGAGCCCAAAGTGACACATCTCAACACCAAGGGTCAGAGAACATTGTAGAACAGGGGATGGAAAGACCGTTAATGCATCTCTCAACTCTCACCAGAGAGCGCCCTCATAATCACCACCCCGACAGATGGTGATTAACCCAGAGAACCACAACTGGCCAAAGGACAGACAATAAGAGAGCATTTATCCCTGAATAGGACACCTGTAGCAAACCTCTGCCATCCAAGGCTCAGGGACCATTGCAGAAGAGGGGACAGAAAGATGTTAAGGTCCAGAGGTGGTAGATAACCACAAGGAAACACAGGTTTCCAGACTTCTGAGAACTAACCCATATGAACTCACAGCAATGATGGCAGCGTGCACAAGCTCCATATAACCTCGAGCAGGATAAAATCCCAGAATAGAAGTGAGCAGTGGGTAAGAACCCCAACCCTCTCTTGAGGAGCTACTGTCATCTGATGGCTTCTGGGAGCCGGAGAGTTGGTTTTCTTTAAGGACGAGACACTAGATAGATTAACCAGGCTCTAGTGGATGGATGCATACTGAAGGATGTTTGGGAATAGAAAAAAATAGAATAATAAAAAAAAAAAGAAATTAGCTTCATAGGCTTTTTAAAAAAGAAAAATATAGAATTCTGCCGTGAAACCATCCGGGCCTGGGCATTTTTTGGTTGGGAGGCTACTTATTACGTCTTCGATTTCTTCCTGTACTATTGGTCTGTTTAGGCTGTCGATCTCTTCTTGGTTGAGCTTTGGTGATTCCCAGGATTTCAGATATTCATCCATTTCTTTTAGGTTTTCAAGCTTAGTAGAATATACATGGCTGATGCCACAAGCTTACATCCTCTAGTGGTTAGGAGATGTTATAAGCCACAGTAAGACCCTGTCATATTTAACAGGAAAAAATGTAATTCATGGATTAACATATCATCCAAACATATGTGTCTATACCAAAGTAACCTATCATAACTATTAGTGCTGTTTAAATACCTATATATCTAATTGCTTGTGCTTCATTAGTAGGATTGAAAGGTTACTCCTGGACAAACTGTCAGCCCATGAAAGGAAACAGCCAGAATTGACCAGAGTCCAAGACAACAGCTCCAGAGAGAGTGGACTGTTTTGCTTCTCATCCACCTGTGCCCCTTTTGTAAGCCTAGGGAACAATCTGTGGAAGAGGGGGCGTGGTAGAATGTAAGGGCTGCGATTGGGGTGAATGGTGAAACTACAGCAATGTAGTCTGGACACTTATTTGAATAACTTGATTGAACATACAACCCCTCACCCCCCACTGGAAGGTGGGGCTGTGGGGGTTTGGGCACAACAGCCTGCAAATTGGTTTTACATGAAGGATGCTTGTACTCATGGATTATCACTTATAGCTAAAAAATGAAAAAAAAAACTGAGAGAAAGATGCAGGACAGTTATGGCAGAATGCATGATCTAGGATGGGGTGGGGGGGGAAGGGAAAGGGAAATATGCTTGAACTGAATTGGAAAATGATGTATGAAATGCACAAAGCATCAATAAAAAATGTTAAAAAAAAGAGAAAAAAGAAAAATAAAAATAATAATAGAGGACATGAAGTCGGGGGTTAAGGTGGGAGTGGCAATGGGTGAGGGAGTCTGAATAGGAACAAAATACTTTGTATGAAATTCTCAAAGAATTAACAAGAATATTAAAAATTTAAAAAGCACAATTGGAAAAGATACTTCTTTTCTAGTCAATAGAATTTTTGTAACACTTCAATGAAAAGACTGAATCTGTTCATTTTCCAAACTAATAGCATACATCAAGGTCTAACACATATTAGCTAAAAGTCAGTGCCTATTATAATTTATCATATTTAGAAGTGGAATCTGCAAGCAACTTTGGAATGCTTCTTTCCAACCTTGTGTCTACCACAGCACATGCTGCGAGTCTAAGCTAGGAGTATCAACTTCATCCATGTTGACAGCAATGCTCAAAGGAAAAAGGAATATACCTCAAGTTTCCTGAATGAAGCTGGCCAGGATGCAGCAGTCATATAATTTTTTTTCCTCAAGGGCCAATTCAACAGGTTGCCTTAACATCTTGTGTTGAAAAAGGTTCCAAGGCAGTATATCCACTCAGAAAATTCCAGTGCAATAGATCAGGGACAGCAGTTTGAAGATAGGAGGGCAGTGGTAAGTGGGCTACATAGTCACCATTTTGGAGGTAGATTTTAGGTAGTGTGTCCTCCCTCCTATCCTTGTCTTCTAATTTAAAGCCCATCAAAATTCAGAATAGTACACATACTGGATGTAATTCAATGCTTCATGTTAGCTGTGGTGGTTTGGATGAGTGTCCCCCATAGGCTCTAGGTATTCAGACGTTTATCTCCAGTTGGTGGCACTGTTTTTTGAGGTCTTGGGGTGTGTGGCCGTGCTGGAGGAAGTGTGTCGCTGGGGGCAGGGCTTAGAGAGTTTAACAAGCCTTGTGGTCTACAGTTGCCCTCTCTGCTTCCTGTGCTCTTTGCGAGATGTGACCCTCAGTTTGCTGCTCCAGATCCAGCCGCCACGCCTCCCGCCACAATGGACTCTAATTCCCTGGAACCACCAATCGTAAGCTCAAATAAACTCTTCCTTTTATAAGTTCCTTTGGTCATGGTGTTTTATCACAGCAACAGAAAAGTGACTAATACATTAACCATGCCGAATCCATTAACAGGTAAAATACTTTATATGTGTATTTATTATGACATTTAAGCTTGGCATTTAGACCACTAAGCCATCAATGGCCATCAGCTGATCATTTTCAGGTTATTATAGAATTTGGCCTCATTAATGCACAGGATCCTAGGTACTTAGAAGAAGACAAGTCAACAAAGTAGGCTTTGTATTGCCACCCACCAGTAAGTTTGTGGCTCACACACTGCTGTCAATAGCTTTGCAACCTATATGTGCTGCTTAATGCTTGATAAATGTGAATTATCATGGAACACAAGAGAACAAGCCTTAGAATGTGAACCCTGGAATGTGAGGAAAACATATAGCTTCTATGCTGGGAACCAAAGTTCCACCTACAGGAATGAGTCAGGGTTTACAGCTCAGCAGCCGGCCACCTGGCTCTCTGCAACCCACTCCAGAAAGTGGCTTCAAGTGACGAAGAATGATGGACATTGCTTCAAAGTGCCAAATCAAAGGGACTAGGGAAAGGATGCTGAGATGCTGAGGAGCCCAAGGATATGAGGCAAGCCTCCAAAGAGCCAAACTGCTTTCCACAGAGAATCCACTAGCTCAATTCTAAAGAGTCTACCCAGTGAGCTAGAAGGTAGAAAGAGGAACACAGTGACAGAGAGCCTGACTCAAACCAGGCAGGAGCTGCACAGAGGACCCAGCCTTTTCATCACAATGATCATCATGAGCAAGCCCTGTTCTGGCCTCTCTACAGTGGGAAGATAGAAATGAGGCCTTAGAGTTCTAATGTGTTGTGATTAATCTTGATCATCAACTTGATAGGATTAAGAATCATCATGGAAACAAACTTCTGGGCTTGTCTATGATGGAGTTCTAGATTGGGTTAACTGAGTGGGAAGACCCTCCCTAAATGTGGGGGTCCTGGGCCAAATAAAAATGAGAGAGCAAGCTGGGCATCAGCACTCATCTGCTTCCTGACTGGAGGCAACGTGAGCAGACACCTCTTGCTCCCGCGGCCTGCTGTGCCTTCCCTGCCATGGTGGATTGGATCCCCTCCAGTTACGAATAGAAATAAACCCTTCCTCTTGGAAGTTGCTTTTGCAAGGTCCTTCGTTACAGCATCAAGAAGAGTAACTAATACATATGTGGTGTGTAGGATGTGGAGCCTAGTAGTTCTTACACAGTGATGGGACAGAATGATCTGTTGACAGATGGCATTTTAAAGTAAAAATCAATCTACCCTCATTCATGGGACCTGTCAGAAACTGTGATCACAGTTCTGTTAAGTGCCACAGTAGTCTTTTATTTGTTGTCCCAGGGCCTCACACAAGCCAGACAAGACCTGTCACTGAGCCATTCACCAGCTCTCTTTTCACATTTTTATTTTGAAACAGGGTTTTACTACATGGTCCAGGCTGGCCTTGAGCCAATCCGTAGCTCAGTCAGGCCTTGACTTTGGCAATTTTTCCACCTATTCTCTTAAGTATCTGGGGTTACAGGCCTGTACCACCAGACCCAGCAGGTAGTAACCATTTGTACTGTGTTAATAATTATGCTACAAGTTTAAAATTTTTTAAAAAGTCAATGATCCTATTTTTAAAATGATCCTGTTCATCTAAAATGCAAAAGTCTAGAGATAGCCTAGCGGTTAAGAGCGCCGACCGCTCTTACAGAGGACGCCGGTTCGATCCCCAGCACCCACATGGCGGCTAAGAACCGTCTGAAACTCCAATTCCAGGAGAACCCCAGTTCCAGGGGAATCCGATACCCTCTTCTGACCTCCGCGGCGTTGCACGACACGGGTGCACAAACTTGCATGCAGACAGTACATTCAAACACATACAGAAATAAATAAAATTAATAAAAAAAAAAAAAAATTTAAAAAGTAGAATAAAACAAGAATTCTGTTGATTTGTTTCCAATAAAAAAAAAACTAGCTAGAAGACTTTAAAATCCCTTTCCAGTTCTGGAAACTCTTAACATGAATTAATGAATGAATGAATGAATGAATGTCCTCCATTAAGACTTCACAGTTTTACCCCCCCACACACACAGTTTATATTTATTCCAGCTTCCTTCATGATTCCTGCTGAGCAGGGTAAAAGTTTGCAAATCGAGCAGAATATTTCCTATGTGTTGTATAAGCATCACCTTCACAGACCAGCTTCACCCACCACCAGCAGAACTGTCACTCTGTGGAAAGGGCTCTAAGCAGCTGCTTTATTCTGAGAGAAGCAAAGAAATGAACCTCTATATAGAACACTGATGACCTCACTCAATCATGTAGGACATGGACAACTTCACTCATTCTATGTGGATCATGGACGGCCTCACTCATTCTGTGTAGAACATGGACCACCTCACTCATTCTGTGTAGAACATAGACCACCTCACTCATTCTGTATAGAACATGGATGGCCTCACTCATTCTGTGTAGAACATGGACCACCTCACTCATTCTGTACAGAACATGGACCACCTCACTCATTCTGTATAGAACATGGATGACTTTACTCATTCTGTATAGGAAATGGACAACCTCACTCATTCTGTATAGGAAATGGACAACCTCACTCTTTCACTATCCCTTGCTCAGCTGATGTCTGGACATCTTCTGTTGAAAGCAGTTAGTGAAGCTTTAATAATATATTCCTTCCAGGCAAATGCAATCTATCATTCAAATGTTGGGATCTGGCATCCTCTCTGGAGAAGCCCCTCAAATCCCTCTGGCCCTAAGCTCCTTTGTGGCTCTAGGAACCAGAAAGTGCAAGGATAGAAAATGAACACAGGGAGCCTAAGGGTGACCCCTGTCTCTGTTACTGTTTCCTGCCCTCTGCAGCCCAGGAAGTTCCATGCTCCATAAGAGGTAAAGACTCTTGAGTGTAGCAAGGTGAGCAGTCATCCGCTTGACAAAGGGTCACACGTCACAGTAGCTACAAAATGTCACCAGGATGTGAAATCTGCTTACTTCAGTTTCTCCCTCTGCCCTCAGACCCTTTCAAACACCAGGGACTATAGTAGTAGGGGAATAGCAAGGAAGAACTGTCTTATGGTTCTGGTTAACAATGTGTATTATGCTGTAAATTCCGGGGCAGTATGTTGCTGTTTTTATCTGTATTCTATGAGTGGTCAGTAAAACATGAAGGGGATTTAAAAACATGACCACTGGAATATTAGAGGTCTTCCACTCATTTTAAGTCAGAAATAGAGGTCAGTTGCTAAGTTATTCCAAAGCACAGCCTCCTTTTTCCTAAGAATGAAGAGTGCCATGCTCTGATAAGCTCCACAGTAGACCACGGTCCTACAGCCGCATGTGAGGAGCAAAATGACAGACCTCAGTGACAGCAGCAAACGCTGGTGGCTGGAAACACTGGGCTTCCACTTCTGCTTGGTGCTGACAGGAGGTGAACCACATGGATGACCTTCCCACTAGTTCCTGCCTCTGAGGTACCAGGCCCCCGGCAGTGACTTCATACAGTTGGATGACAGGAGGGAAGCAGAGTGTGACTGTCCTGGTGGAAACCCTGTCATGAGGAGACGCAGGTCCACATTCCAGGGCTGATGTATGGACCCATGAACTCACCCCTCATCTTCTCCTAGCTTTGGCTTCCTCCCTCACCCATTAGGTGGAAATAACAGAGCCAACCTATCTCTTAGTAAAATAGTGCATGCAGGTAGCAGGTATCTGGCATATAGTAAATGCTTAACCAATATGAATGATCTCATTGTTAACTTGGTCAGTCAATTTTCTTTTGTCCACAGACAGTCCTACACAGTCTCTTTTCTTGGCATTCAATCTCCTTTTATCTTTTTGGCTGTACTAAGGGTTGAACCCAAGACCTTGTGCATGCTAGGCAAGTGTATCTATCATTCATTGATCTACACCCTAGCCCTGGAATTCAAGTTATTAATATATGCAAAAATGTCGTACACTGATAGTTAGGCAATGAAGAATTAGTCTTGTTGGCTCCTTTTTTTTTTTTTTTTTTTTTTTTTTTTTTTTTTTTTTAACTGGAGTTGCATTAAGCCAAAACCCCCAAGCAAATAACCTAAATGTGTTGGTTAGCTGTCAACTTGACACAAACTTACACATACCTGGGAAGAAGGAATGTCCATTGGGGGTTTCCTTCAACAGACTGTCCTGTGGGCATATCTGTGGGGCATTGTCTTCACTGCTAGTTGTTGCAGGAGAGCCCAGTTCATTGTGGGAGTTACCATTCCCAGACAGTTCCCTCTGCGCTACATAAGAAAAGTCACTAAGAGGCTGGAGAGAGGGCTCAGGAGTTAAAAGCACTGTCTGTTCTTGCTGAAGACATGGGTTTGAATCCCAGTACACACAAGGCAGTTAACAGTTATCAGTAACTCCAGTTTCAAGATATCTGATACCCTCTTCAGACCTCTACAGGCATTGGACAATACGGTGCACTTACACACATGCAGGCAATACACACATACACATAAAATAAAAATAATAAATAAAATAGTTTTAAAGAGCTGCTGAGCAACCCCGGGGGAGCACTCAGTGAACAGCATTCTTCCATGGCTTCTGCTTCCTCGAGTCCTGCCTTGGCTTCCTCGATGATGGACTGAGAGCTGTTTCTTTCTTCCCTACTTATCACAGCAACAAAAAGCAAACTGGACACTAATGAAAAGCAAAGAGAAAAGGCTGCTGTTCGCCCTCCTTTCTGTGCCAGCAACTGTCTGACTCTCCGTTCCCTAGCCAGTTTCGGAGCTGCCCTGTCCTTTCCACGGGGGCATTTGTTGAGCACCCATCTACCTGATGAGTTTATAGTGCCCTGAAAACAGCACTTCTCCAAGGGTTGGACCGCTGCTCCTGAAGCATTTGCAAGCCAGGAGAAGGGACAGGGGCCACATAAGGCTCTGAGGCCACTGGTGGCCACCTTCAAGTCTGCCACAAGCCAGAGGCACCATGATCGATCATGCTGAGGGGTGAAGGCAGGGGAGGAGGCTAGCACTCCCCATGTGTGGGACCTCCAGTTCAGCTACGTTCCTTGTATGTTGTCTCTCTTCCTCCCCAGTGCCTTCTCCAGGTAGGCACAGACCTGGCCGATGCTGTTTAGAGGCAAGATGAGGAGGAGCTGGACTGTTGGAGACTCATCTTCATGGAGGCAATGTCAGAGGAACACAAAGCTCCAGACCACAACACCCCTGCATGTGCTCAAAGCAGCATCCTGAACACACAGGGCATTTTCCCCAAGCCCGTGGATGCCCTTACCTCCAAGTGCTGCTGTGTATCTTAGAGCCCACAGGATCTCAGTAAGACTCCACAACCCTGAAATCAGTTCCTTTAACATGCCTCAGTTCTAAGAATGTCAGAGCTCATAGCTAGGCATGGTGGCATACACCTTTAAATATTTATTTATTTATTTATTTATTTATTTATTTATTTATTTATTTATTTATATGAATGTACTGTCTGCATGTAGGTTTGTGGACCTGTGTCGTGCAATGGCTTAGAGGTCAGAAGAGGGTCTCAGATTCCCCTGCAACTGGAGTTAAAGATGGTTCTCAGCCGCCATGTGGGTGCTAGGGATCAAACCCAGGTCCTCTGCAAGAGCAGTCGGCGCTCTTAACCGCTAGGCCATCTCTCCAGCCCCATGCATACACCTTTAATCCCAGAACTCGGGAGGCAGACACAGGCAGATCTCTGTGAATTCAAGGCCAGCCTTGACTACATAGTGAGTTCTGGGCCAGCCCGGGCTACAGGGAGGTTCTCCTGTCTCAAAAAAGACAAAAGAAAAAAAGAATTTCAGATCTCATCTCCATTTGGCACAGCTTGTTTTTCTTGGAGCCAATCACATCTGGAGCCATTGGGCTGTCAGGATCTTCCCACACACTCCTAGAGCAGAATTCTTGGCCAACTTGTGTGCTCTGTCTCCTCTCTAATAGATTCCTGCCCAAGTTCTCTGCCTTTCCAAGTTCCTGGATCCAAACAGCCACCAGTTTCCTGGCTTTATTTATGCAGCTCTAGAATTTCTAAGCAGTTGTCTTAAACACTGCCACTTACTTTAGTGAAAGAAACGGTAATGGTTATAATTCACTTCACATACCTGAAGGTCAATGGCTACCTGTGCAAAGTACAAACTGATCCACTGATCCCTTTTTCTCAAGGAGCTTTGTTTCCATTTCTTGAAAGATTGTCAAGATAAATGTAAAAAATCTACCATGTCCACAATATAATGTTCTTGTACAATGACGGCCACAGAAAAAGACATTTTACTAAACACAAGAGGAACAATCACCCTCGGGTATTGAACCATTCAGTCAGTAGAAAACAACAGTGAGAGGCGAAAGCCCTTGTTTGACCTGTCAGTATTTCTCCAGTAGGACTGAATATGTGTATTATAATAAACTTAGCTGCCACCAGTATAGTCCAGCAGACCATGCACATTAAAACAGATACGGTTCTATTGAAAGTAAGACCGACTAAACTATTGTGCAATGGCTGGGTGCATAGTTGGTGGCAGAGCATTCGAAAAGCATGCAGGAATAACTGGGTTTGATCCTTAAAATTATAAAAAAATGCATAAACTCACACATATGAACATATATATGTATAATATATATAGAGAGAACAATGAACATGCCAGATTTAAATGAGTATTAACATCTACGGATCTCATGATCTTTTAAAAAATTACTTGCATTCATGCATGCCTCTGCCAGGGTGTACATTGGGAGGTCAGAGGACAACTTCCATTGCACCCATGTTATACAATGTCTGTGGAGGTCAGAAGAGGTATTACATCCCCTGGAACTGGAGTTATGGAAGGTCGTTAGCTACTATGCAGGTGCTGGGAACTGAGCGTGGGTCTTCTGCAAGAGCAGTCAGTGTTCTTAACTGCTGAGCTATCTCTCCAGCCCCATACAAAGAAATATTTTTACAAAATGTCACAGTGGAGACGAGTAATGTGTATGAGTATTGTGTCTGCATGTATGTAAGTACAACCTAGGTTCGATCCCCAGCATGCACATGGCGGCTGAGAACCGTCTTTAACTCCAGTTCCAGGGGAATCGGACACCCTCTTCTGACCTCTGCAGCATTGCAGGACATGGGTGTACCAACCTACATGCAGACAGTACATTCATACACATACAGAAATAAATAAAATTTAAAAAAAGGAGTAGAGTAAGAACAAACTTGGAGCTGGGCTAGGTGGTGCACACCTTTTGTCTGAGCAGTCAGGAGGTAGAGGCAGATGGATCTCTCTAAGATTGAGACCAGCTTGGTCTAAATAGGAAGTTCTACAAGACCCCCCCTGCTGGATGGTGGGACCCATGAGCTGTACGGGTTTGGGCACAACTGCTCACAAATTGGTTTGACATGAAGGATGCTTGTACTCACAAATTATCACTTATTGTTAAAAAAAAATGAAAACAAAACAACAACAACAACAAAAAAATAGGAACTTCTAGGCTAGCTGGAGCTACAGGAGGTTGTGTATTAAAAATAAATAAATAGATAGATAGATAGATAGATAGATAGATAGATAGATAGATAGGAAACTTGGAGATGACACATAGGAAGGCTGGCCAGACCTTGCTGAACCTTGAGAACCCAGCCTCAGTTTACTCCCTCCAGGCCTGATGGATCTCAGCCCTGGCCCCAAGGTACAGAAGGTAATAGCCAGAGTGTTGGCAGCTGAGTATGCTCACCTAACAGGAGAAACAGGCTGGGGAAAGCTCATTGCTTAGGGGCTGGGGCACAGGGATAAATAACTCCACTTTTGTAAAAATAGGAGGAAAAGAAAATCACAGGGCAGCCCTGGTTGTGAGGCTTCCCAAGGAAGGGGTGCCACAGGCCTAGGCTAGAATCAAAGAGATAAAGCACCAGCTAAGGAACAGCCAAGAAGATGGAAAGGAGCCTGTACAGGGTGAGATGGGGCGGCAGAGTGTAGAAACAGGAAACACGTGAGAACCTTTGACAGGGAGGTCTATGGAAAAGAAACTACAAGACCTGAGAGCACAGTTAACAAGCAAGGCTCACTGGACAAACCTAAGATACTTTTCCCCAGCAACACACATTCTTTTTTATATTTTAATATATACTATTATTGTGTGTGTATGATTGGGTATGCCTGCCAGTGTGCATGTGAGGCCACATGTGTGAAGGTCAGAGCACAACTTTCAGGAGTCAGTTCTCTTTCTATTGTGGACACTGTGGATAGGATCTGAGTAGTCAGTTTTTCTTGAGGAGTCTTTTACCTGCTGAGCTATCTCACAGGCCCACTTCACATTCCTTTTAAACATGCAGTGCTCTCAATGGAGAATGATCCACATTAGCTGTGCTTTTGGTTTCAAAGGTGTGTGTGTGTGGGGGGGTAGTAATTAAGTATATAGCAAGCCAAAGTAAAAGAGTGAAATAGCAAGAAGCAGATAAATAGCAGAACATCAGATCAGATACTTACAGCACCATGAAAACTGTCAGCAGGGAGCCCTGACTGATAATGAGGGTCTTGCTTGGGGGGAGACCTCCGACTAGCTGTACCCATCACAGGCACTTCTCTATCATGGGATAAACAACAGTCACCTCTGTTGGAAAAGGTTTGCCTCTAGCTATCCTCAAGGGCACAATATTTTAAATATTTTCTCCCTGTTACAGAGCCAGGGGGCCCGCCTGACCCAGGACAGGAAGCTTGGAAGAATGTCTGACCTAAACATGCTTGAATCTGAGGCAATGGGCCTATGGTTCTCTGGAACAGCTTTCAACATGTGCAAAGAGCACATGACAATTCGCCACTATAACTTATAGTTATATGGCACATAGAATATTTATAAAACTTAATATGTCTAACTACTAAGAAAACCTCAATATATTATTCCAAATGGGAACCACATAGGCTCTGTTCTCTAGGTATAATTGGGGAAGCTATAGATAATCAATAATTTTATTTTCCACTCTCTCCATTTTCTCCCACCAAAATATTACTCCAACCACTTACAGGATATTTTAAAATGTTCTTTTCGAAACAGCTCTCTGAAGCTGGTTGTGGCACCCAGTACAATTGCTGAACATGGGAGACTGGGGCAGGAACATCATTTTACCTCACAAGTTTGAGCTCGGCCTGGACAATATAGTGAGTGAGACCCCATCTCAAAATAAACACAAAGCCTCTCTATATAGAAAAGAATAAAAATGTAAAATTATAAACTATTTAGTTGTGAAAGAAAATAAAATCAATACATAGAAAAACTATTTTCCACAAACAAAACTGAGATTAGACAGTAATTCATTGTCTAAAAATAATTATTAAAAATCAAAAGAGGGGCTAGAGAGATGGCTCATCTGTCAAGAGCACTGATTGCTCTTACAAAAGACTCAGATTTGGGTCCCAGCATCCACAAGGTAGCTAACAACCATCTGTGACGACAGTTCCAGGGGATGTGATGCCCTCTTCTGGCCTCTGTAGGCACTGCATATATGTGGTGTACTTACATACATGCAGACACAATATTCATACACATTAAATAAATAAATAATTTTTAATAAAAAGGGATGAAAAAATAAACAAATTGGACATTCAATGAACACAGAAGGAAAGGTTAATCATAAAAACCAAAGCAAAGTAAAAGGAAGAATTGGGATGAGGTTGGCTTCAGGGTTCTCTATTCCCAAACAGCGGCACCTTGGAAAGCCGGCAAGCAGAAGTTGCTGGAAGGCTACTCCCATCTTCCCCACCCCTGCCCTGAAGCAGACCAGAAATCCTAGCAAGGTCACTTCTCTGACTCTCCTCATCCCTTCTCTCCTGAAAGCATTCATGTGAAGGGGTTCTTAGCCCATGCACAGAAGGAGGTAGTATCTCAGAGAAGCCAAGAAGAATCTGAAGGAATCAGCCTTGGTAAGTGTCGAGGGTTTATTCCCAGTAGATCCTCCCAGGATAATTCTGCAGGCCACTCTATCAAACCCAAGAAGAAAACACAGATGTCCCTGTTTCTCAGAGGTTTCATTCAAGTTACAGAAAACCACGATTAAATAAATTTGTATGCTTTTCTCTTACTAACCTACTTTGTGATAACTGTCTTAGCCAGGGACCTTGTCATGAGTGATTAAAAGATGTTACTTTTTCTCCTGTCTGGACAAAAGGGAGAGGATTAAACAATTGAAAAGTGAAGATATCAAGAACACTAAAACATTTTTTAAATGAAAAAGCCAATAAAATTCTGGCAAGTGTAATGGAGAGAAGGAGTGGAGAAGAAACCAGGGTAAAGAACATTTGGATTAAGAAAGCAGACACAAAGCCAGGCATGGTGGCGCACGCCTTTAATCCCAGCACTCGGGAAGCAGAGGCAGGTGGATCTCTGTGAGTTCGAGGCCAGCCTGGTCTATAGAGTGAGTTCCAGGCCAGCTGGGGCTATAGGGAGACCCTGGCAAACACAAAAAAAAAAAAAAAAAAAAAAAAAAAGGCAGACATGAGCCTAGCCCTCAGGTAGACTTCTCAATGAAAATATTATGTAGAAGTTTACAAAGTGGTTGAAAAATCTTAAGTGAATTGAATTTTAAGAAAACACAGTATATTTACAAAATGATCAAGCATTTATTTATCCCTTTCCTTTCTTCCCCCAAAATGAGACCATTCATTCATTCATTCAGGAGAAGTGNAGAAAGACGACATCACGAGCTTTGCAGGAAAATGACTGGAGCTAGAGGACATCATGCTGAGTGAAGTAACACAGTCCCAGAAAAACAAACGACGAATGGTATCCCTCATCTGTGGATTCTAGTGCCAATTACCTAGTTGTAAGTATTTCTTGTGTAGGGCCCCCCGAGCTTTTGTCCAAAGCAGTTGGGCGTAATGCATATTGGAAACAACAACAGCAACAACAACAACAACAACAGAAAGGACTGCATCAAGGAACTGACTGAAACAGTGAACTTCTGCTCAAAATGGTCAACTTCCTCATGGAGAATATTGAGAAAGACTGAGAAAGAGATGAAAGGCATGTTTGGCGGAATGCATGAGCTCTGGCAGGGTGGGGGAATGAGGGGGCACGGGTCTAGATTTGTTAAAAAAATAAAAATAAATTTATGTGAAAAAAAAAAGGTATTTGCCTGACCAAATAGACAAACTCTACAGTAAGTACTTCTGGAGTCTGAAAATCTTTTGGCCTGAAGGAGCCAGAGAAAGGGGCAAAAAAAACAGCAAAGAGTTTTCTTCACTTTTCTCATACTCATTTTCTTCTTTTCTTTTTTTGGTTGTTGTTTTGGTCTTTTGAGACAGGCAGCCCAGTCTGGCCTGAGGCTCCAGGCAATCTTCCTGTCTCAGCCTTCAAGTGCTGAGATAACCATTGTGAATCATCTGGCCTTGTCTGTATAGTTTTTGGCTGCTACGGTAGGTAACAAGTCAGCAAGGCTTGGCAGTTAGAACAAATTTCTTATTTTACAGATCCGAATGCTGAATTAGGGTCTCTGGCAAGAATCAAAAGTATGGGCCACATCTTGCTTTTTCCAATAGCAGTGGTGGTCTGCAGTCCTTGGCTCAGGGTCCCATTCCTTCAGGTATAAAGCCAGTGGGACTCTGCTGATTCTTTCTTATTCTGCATCACTCTTGAACTGCAGCTTGCCCCGTCCCTGTCATTTCCCACATTTGACAGTCCTCATGATTACACTGGGTTCACCTGGGTAGTCCATTCATCCAATGGAGGTTTTCATTCCATCTGTAATTTTTTTTTTTTTTTTGGTCTTTTTGAGACAGGGTCTCCCTATAGCCCCAGATGTCCTGGAACTCACTCTGTAGACCAGGCTAGCCTTGAACTCACAAAGATCTGCCTGCCTTTGCCTCCCAAGTGCTAGGATTAAAGGCGTGCGCCACCGCGCCCGGCCCATCTGTAATCTTAATTCCCCCTCTGATGTAACCACACTCATGAATTTTGTTTGGTTGGTTTTGTGATTTTTTTTTAAGATAGAGTTTCACTATGTAGCTCAGGATAGCCTGGAATTCACCATCCTCCTACCTCAGCCTGGGATTACAGGTGTGCACTACCACACCTGGCTGAGTATACTTTATAAGATCGAAAGTGGATGATACATATCAGTTTTTAAAATGTTAAACTTACTCTTAAAAATGCGATGGTACAAGATCATACAAATAGTGTACAAATGGAATATTAAAAAATGGCTATCAAGAGATATATACAAGTGGATTTAGCATTAGACAAAGGCATAATTCAAGCCATAGAGGAAAATGATAGACAGTATACAAGAGGAAACTGTAGGATTACTGGAAAGAAAAGGATTGCTCTTTATTCTCCATATACAAAATAAATCCAACGCAGGTCTAACATTAAAAACTTGAGAGCATTAAGAAAGTATGTCTGTATTACTGGGGTGGTCAAAGCCTTCCTTATAGCCCAGTTCACAAAGCAAACTTTGATAATATTAACATAAAGTGAAAATGTAGACAACAGGCAGAAGGAAAAAATTAAGTCTAACAAAAACAGCCAGGCCAATTTTGGCCTGATGCCACAGGCCTGAAGTCCCAGCTACTTGGGAAGCTAAGGCAGGAGGAATGCCAGTAAGACCTACTTATACTGTGGAGTGAGTTTAAGCCTGACTAACTTTGTGAGAACCTGTCTCTAAAGAAAAAAAAAGTGCTGGAGCTGTAACTCAGCAGCAGCACACACCTACCATGTGGAAGTGCAAGCCCCAGTTCCAGGGTGAAAAAGACAGCCATGAGTCAAGAACTTTGTGTAGCCTGAGCAGGCCACAATACTACAGAACACAAGCAAAGATAAACACAGGTCCATTCTCAGGAGGAATGTGACGGTAACAAACATGGATAACTGTAATCAAACTCACAAATGAGGAAAGGCAGAGGGGAAAACAAAGACTGTGTAGGCACAGGAGCAGAGCCTGGCTACATGTTCCCACTCTGACTTCATGACCCATGGAGACTGCATGGGTCTGGAGCAAGGCTGTGGTAATACACCATGTGGCTTGGGAGAGTTGCGCCTTCCCCCACTACCCCACGTGCCTGTTTCCCTCTAGAAAAATAGGGTTAATAATATATCTTAACTCTGAATCATGGTAAAGATGGCATGAGTTATCATAAAGCATTTTGAATGATTCTTCAACCCACTGTATCTATCTTCTTGTGATATGGACAGAGCTTCAAGCCTGCCTGTGCTGCACTTTCACACACATGGGAAATTGAGCATAGCATCATTTGCTAGGGCAAAAACTAGATCACTTTGAATGACCTATTGGTAGGTTAATAGGGAAATACATAATAAGGAAATACTTGCACCAAATGGAGTAACAATTGTTATTAGGCTGGTGAGACTGCTCAGTGAGTAAAGACACTTGCTGTCAAGCCCGATCATTTGAGTTGGATTCCTAGAACCTACCTATATGGTAGAAGGAAGAAACAACTCTTGCAAGTTGTCTCTGACCTACAAATACACACACACACACACACACACACACACACAAGTGCACACGTGCGCATACTGTATTATATGGCCCCCATAAATAAATAAATGTAATGAATTTCTTTCATGATCTGGGGTACCAATGGAGGAAAGAAAGCAGGACTCTGTAAAATTATCTTCACCAAATGTGCTGAGTGTAGTATGTTTGCATATCTAATATGCTCTGAAAATTTAGCTAAAGGATTCCTTCAAATTGAGCTGCCTCGGGGCTGGAGAGATAGCCTAGCGGTTAAGAGCACCGACTGCTCTTGCAGAGGACTTGGGTTCGATCCCCAGCACCCACATGGCGGCTAAGAACCGTCTGAAACTCCAATTCAGGAGAACTCCAGTTCCAGGGGAATCCGAGACCCTCTTCTGACCTCCGAGGCATTGCATGACACGGGTGCACAGACCTACATGCAGACAGTACATTCATACACATACAAAAAACAAAACAAAATTGAGCTGCCTCAATTTGGTAAAGTACTTTCCATGCAAGAAGGAGGAGCAGAATTTAGATCCCCAGAACTCAGATAAATGTGAGCTAGGGCAGGTGTGGTGGCCTGTTTGTAATCTGAGTGCTTGAGAGAGACATGGAACCCCAGAGCACACTGGTGGACTAGCTGAATCAGGAAGCTGATTCAGGGTCCAGTTGAGAGACCATGACTCAGTTTATAAAATGGAGAGTAAGCTGACATTCAGTGTCAACCCCTGGCTTTCACATGCATGTGCACACATGTGCATGTGTACCTGCATACATATCTGTGCCCACCACATGCAAACATGCAGACACACATGAACACCATACACACATATAAATGCAAAAAAAAAATAGCAAAGGTAGGAAAACAGGACTGGAAAATCTAAGAAATGAATGATCAAATAAAGCACATTTATTGCTTTTGTTTATTTTGTTTTGCTTTTTTGAGGTCTCCCTGTAGCCCTAGCTGGCCTGGAACTCACATAAGTAGACCATACTGGCCTCAACCTCAGATATGTGCCTAACTCTGCCTCCTGGGTGCTGGAACCACCACGTCCGGCTCAGATTTATTCTTTTAAAAGCAGGCATGTATTGTTTTGAAAACTGTTTTAAAATATACGAGAAATCATCACTTAGAAGAAATAACCCCAAAATGGACACAGACAACAATGGTGATCAAAATAAGTGACATTAGTTTATCTTGTGATTTCCTTTTTCTTTCCAAGAAAAAAATGCCTTGCAAAGGAATTCAGCTAGTCATGCTTCAAAGAATATCAGTTTAGCTCCAGGGTTTTCAAATTCTTTGAATGTGAACTAAGAATGTCAAAAGCATGGATCTTTCAATGACAGGCTCTCTGTAATAAGTGCTTCCACTCCTTGTTTCCACTGTAGATCTATTCTGTAAGTTTTGCCTCTCCAGGAAGGTGATGTTTGCAAATTTGAAACATAGCCCTTTAATATTACTTAGATGACATAAACAAATTAAAATAAGGCCAACCTAAGCCATTTGTGTTTATCAACCTGATCCCCTCTGAAAATGAGAAGTGAAGTCAAATACCCTTTAATACTATTTATTAGTGGAGTAATATAATACATTTTGACAAGTTGAACAGTTTTAATAGGCAGCTGTTAAAGTCTCTACAGGGCCTGTTTAGAATGAAAACGGGAGAGAGAGACAGCTCTATAACTGGGTTTAAGAACAGCTCAGCCATCAACTATATCCTAACCAAGTACTTTTTATCAAGTTAATTTACGGGTGAATCCCTCAGGGTCTTCCATGTCTACCACTGCAGCTCATTAGAGTCCAATATCCAACTTTTCTCACTGTAGCACTGAAAGCATGCGTGCTTAAAATATAATTAAATGGAAAACAAACAGGACTCCCGATTCCCTGACAGTCTTACTGTTTTCAAGCTGACAAAGGCATGAACTTATATAGGATTATTTAGAAAGCATGATAAATTTCAGCCACTTATGGCAAGACATTTGCCCAACTGTTCATCTTGCATGCAATTAGGAATCTAAATACTTGGGCCATGGGCTTCTACTGGGAATTAAACTTGCAGATCTCTTACAAACCAGTAATGTGGCAAGACTTGCTGTCCAATGAGGTGTCTTATTGAAACGTCCCAGGCCGCTTCGCTTGTCACAGCTGTCCTTTCAGCCGCCTGCACTCACAGTGTATAGCTTTCATTACGAAAATAGAAATTTGTGTCCTAAGTGCTGTTACATTACTAATGCTAAATATTTAATTCCCTGGGGTTCCAATTACGGTCGAGTGCTGGCAACACTGATTCTACTTTTTAATAACAACTGTAAAAGCAATTTGAGCATTTTTCAATTAATTAAATACATAGCGAACGAGTAACCTCTTGTCATTTTGCCCTCCAGGACCTGAGCTAATTGGTGTAGAATAAAATGTTTTGAAAATGAACTGATATTCTGGCCTGTGCACTATTATTCCATTCAACTATATAGTTGCATAGTGAAGTTTGTCTTCTGATAGTTCTAGTCCTTCTGCAGCTATACCAAGTACCTGGTTTAGTGCTTAGTGGTGCCCCAGTTAGGGCCAAGCTGAAAGCAGAACACAGCCTTTCTGAACCCTAATCAGCATGGAGGACGTCTGTACCACTCACAGCTCAGTGTAACAGATTTCTACAAGGGAAGTCCCCAGACTCTGAATTTTTACAATCCACCTTAAATATTTTAAAAGTAAGTCAAAAGAACACTTATCTTTAATTATATTTAGACACAAAAGTTCCAAACTAAATTTTTAGATTTCCTTTTTTATTTTTCCACAAAAGAAAGTCGTAAATTGAATGCCTGGGAAAGTCCTTCTTTTTGAAATATTTTCTTGCAGTTTCTTGTTTCACCACAGAACAATGTCATAAATAAGCTCCAAATTGATGCTTCAGCTAAGAAGGAAGATCCTAAATGCAGATGCCACACTTAAAATGGATCTTTTTCTGAAGTATGGTGAAATGTGACTAAGAGCCCTTCTGCAGCCAGCATGGCTGACAGGTGTTCCTCCGGCTGTGGGACTTGATTGGCCATAATCTGAAATCCATGCTAGGAAAGCCAATGCCCTCCTGGCAGCTGTCTGTCTAGCAGAGATGATCCCAGAAACAGGTTTCACTGAATTAGGAGTCTCGGCAGAAGCACTGCAGCTCGGGGAGGAAGGCACTGAGAGTGAAATTAATCACTCTGGGAGAGAGGGAAAAAATAATAGAGAAAATTTAATCATTTCCATACCAATCTTTAGGGTTTAAATCTTTAATATTTCTAAGATTATAGTAACATCTTTGAGAAATGAATCTTAATTACAGGATTAGCATGGTAGCACCAGTCAGTTAATATAAATAGATCAGCCTAAATTGCCAATCTTTTTTAGACTAAAGTGGATAATGAGGGCTTTTTACAATTCTGGGGTTGACCTGACTTCTCGAGAACTAATGTCAAGATGACTGGAAAATATACACAGCCACATAGAAATGAAAAGAAAAATATAAATCTATTGCAGTAAGATTTATTAGCGTATTAATCTATATGGAATATAACATCTTAATAAATTACTGATTACTGGCATTCTATTATTAACTATTTTTTTCTTTTTGAGACAAGATTCTCCTACAGCCCCTAGATCTCACTATGTAGACCAGGCTGGTCTCCACCAAATGCTAAGATTAAAGGCCCAGCCCAGATTTTATCATTAATAATTCTTAAAAGAACTTACAAAACTTGGGTTTTTGTAAGTCAGGATCTGTAGAGACTGGTGAAGACTCTGCTGCTAAAGACCTGAGTAGATGCCCAGGATCCATAGTGGAAGGAGAGAACTGATCCTTGTAAGTTGTGATCTGACCTCCACATGTGCAGATGGACACGTGCACATGCATATACACAGACGTGTGCACACACACACTCAAGTAAAAATTTTAAAATTTTGTAAATTATATATCAAATCCTTATATACAAATTACTACTTGCCAAAAGTACTTTTTTTCCTGGACCCTCAAAAACCTGTATTTTAAAACTGAAAGGTAAGAGAACTTGTACTTTCTACATAAGTGGTTCAGATATTGTTTGTACTAAGAAGTGTGTCTAGTGTTAGAGATATAGCTCAGTAGAACACTTGCCTAGTATTGTTTGAGACCCTAAGTTCAAGAGCGAGTACTAAGAAAAAGGAAAGAAAGAAATAGGTTGAAGTTTATTCCCAAATGTACGTGGTCCTAATTTCAAGGAATAATAACTGTATCAACTGACTATTCACATATGGCTGAGGCTGGGTGTGGTGGCACACACCTGTGATCCCAGCACTTGGGAGGTTGTAGTCTACAGAGACAGGCTCTTTGTTGAATTTCACTATACTTCAGAAAAAGATCCATTTTAAGTGTGGGATCTCAAACTGAAGGCCAGCCTGGACTACATTCTTTCTCAAAACAACAAAGAGACAAATACCCCAAACAAAACTAAACAAAATAATAACTGGTTCCCTAAAAGCACCAGACCATTCTCTATAGTAATAATTAAAGTCAGTATATTTAGTATCAGTGTCCCCAAGTTATTGTACCCAGCTAGCCATTTACAGTCAGTCCTGAGATCCCACAGGAGCACTCTTTTGCCTTCCTCACAGCTACAGGAAGATGAGATATCTCTTGGGATCAAATGCCCTGAGATCAAGTTCCTTCTCCTCCTTCCCTCAGTGTGATCTGGCACTCCACGTGTGCAGAGGGTGCAGAAGCCCAATCTGCACAGTCAGAATCAGGCCTTACTGACTACTCACCTACATGCATGCTCAGTAGTAGTAGGGGAACCCCACTGGCCTTGAAAGCAGAGGATATGGGCCCATCAGGGAGTGCTACCAGTGGTATGAGATGGGGCCAGTATCTCCATGCTTAGGCTTATCTGGTCTCCCAGCTCAGACAGGGGAACAGTTTAATTCCTGTATGTTTTGAGGAGATAAGAGACTTGAGGAGAAAAGACACTATAGACTCTGGAGGAGCCGAAAAGGAGCAGGTCAATGTAAGGACCAAGACTTCAAGCAGAAGGCTCAACTGCTGGCACACAGACAGCACTTTTCATGGTGGATGGAGTGTGCAAAGCCTCCATATAACAAGGACAATAAAATGGGAAATCAAGAGTCCTCACAGGCACTGGCCCTACCAAGGCACTGCTATGGCCTTCCAAGCTGCTTCACCCTTTGGGCCTCTCCCAAGCCACCTGTGGTACCTATGGCCCGGCATTTATGAAGATGAGTACAAGAGGATTTGGGTGACAGCAGCCCCGAAGTCTTACCCCTGGTGCCCCCCTCAGACACCCCTGACCGCTGTGTCCACTTGTGTTAGATAAGAGGGCTCTAGCAGGAGTCCTTGTCCTCTATCCAGCTGTGCTGATCCAAACTACCCATCATGTGGCAGCTGTACCCTGGGAGAATGTACTGGGGAACAGACTCCAATTTCTGGCAACTGACACACCATGACAAGACTGGCGCCATGGAGTGTCTGGTCCTAAGGGTTCAAGAAGATTAGCTGAGGATGGGAAGGGATGCTGGCTGTCTTGCTAGCCCTACTGCCTCTGTCCCTTGCACCCACGGTCACCTTCAGTGGGAACTCTGTACACCTGTTCCTCTGTTTGCTCCCCATTTTCCAAGCCGCCAGTCCCTCCTGTCTTGCTTAGTTCTGCACTTAGACTGACTTGCTTCCATGGGCCTAGACTCTCTGTGCCCTGGGCCTTCCTCCCTACTGGCTGCAAGCCTCTCCTCCTTGACACTCTGTCCCAGTAACCCACAGGCACAGTGGCCCACTTCTCTTTCATGTCCAGTTCTTTGGCTCCTGGAAGGGCTAGTGACCCTAATAAATCACCCCCCAACCTCAGTTATGCTTAATTAAACATGGCTCCTCTTTGTCAAAAAAATAAAAAAGAGTCATCACAGGCCATGCAGGAGATTTTTTAGAATTAAGGCTTTACCTTTAGTCCCAATAAAGTACAAGCCAAGAGAAGATAGGTCTGGGGTTTCTAAGAGAAGGAAAAGGGCTGGGGATGTGGCTCAGTGGTACAGCACATGCCTGGCATCTCCATAAAGACTGAGAAGGGGAACTGACAAGATAGAAAGCATCACCATGTGAGGCATTTTTGAATAAACTTAAAATGAGGTCTGTTTTAAACCTGACTTTCTTATTCTAGAATATGTTCAACCTTCTTAGGTCTGATGCTCAAAGCCCAGAACTCCACTCCCCTGACTAGAATGGGCCTTGCAGAGCTCAAGGATCCCAAGTACAGGAGGAGAGGAGTCTGGGCAGGAGAAAGCCTAAAACACACAGAGCTGCATGCTGGAACTTAAGTCTTCTGGGGAGATTGGGTGTTTTGGAGTGACTGTACCATGTCAGAGGCTCAAGTTCTATTTCTCTGGTCTCTAAGGCCTTAGGAGCCTGAAAGCAGCAGTTTTCAGGACATACAGAGAACTATGGGCAGGGCCAGAAGAAATACAGCTGGTAGCAATGAAGGATACAGAACTGGTTTAAGAAGTGTCAAGGAGGGGCTGGAGAGATGGCTCAGCGGTTAAGAGCGCCGACTGCTCTTGCAGAGGACCCGGGTTTGATCCCCAGCACCTACATGGCGGCTGAGAACCATCTTTAATCCCAGTTCCAGGGGAATCTGACGCTCTCTTCTGACCTCCGCAGCATTGTATGACATGGGTGCACAAACTTACATGCAGACAGTACACTCAATACACATAAAAAGTAATAAATAAATTAATTAGAAAAAGAAGTGTCAAGGAAAGTTAAAAACATAAACAAATCCAATGAAACAAAACAAGATACCTAGTCCCCTAATGAGGACTGAGTTTTACCACCAACATTCAGGGAGACTCCATCTACTGTTTAAGATAAAAGGTAGATAGGCCCCATCTTAGAAAGATCTCCAACACAAAAGAGTTAGTGCTAATACTTAAGGCTTGGCTATCTTGTAAAACCTTCTCCCTGAGGGCTGCAGATCATGGTGGTTTTACTATACTTAGATAGTTTTATGGTTAATGTACTGCAGTATAAATAAATATAGCTTAGCCTAAGCATCTTCACTGAAAAATATGTATGCCATAAAATGACAAATAAAATAGGTCAATAACTAAACCCAGAGTAAACAGCTCAAGCAGAACCATGCATACCATTAGAATGAACTAAGATAAACTAGCCCTCTTCAAAATTGACAATAAATTATTCACGATGGAGTGTCAAAATAAAAAACTAAGTGTCTAAGATAAATAGTGAGAAGAGAGATATGAAATTGTGAACTTACACATACTACACTTAAGCGAGAAGAAGCTTTAGGAAAACAAACTCAGCTTGCTCATTTGTGTGGTGGTCAACTAATAATCCACAATATTCTGGTTTAATATTACATTGTAAAGACAAAGTAGAAGCCCAGTAAGTTGTCCCTGAGCAGAAATGTTGCTTAAAAGCCAGATAGGTAAAAATATCAAGCTCATCATAAACTTTCACTGAAAACACAAAGCAAGTAAAAATAAAGGTCTGAACTGTAAACTCACTGAAGTTTCCATTGCACACACTCATTGCAACATGTGTGGAGGCAAAGGCTCCTGGATGATGTCCTGTTCCGGCTGGGTTTCACAGTGGCTACTAGGAAGCAGAGGAACCTGTGAGAGATGGGTCCTGGTGAGGAGTCTGAGGTCATCATCAGATATGGGCCCTTCGGGGGATACGGATATTGATACCCCACCTCCATCCTCTTCCCTCTCTTCTTATGCCCTGGGTATGAGGAAAGACCTTCTGCTCCACCACGTGTTCCTGCTATGATATATACAGCCTTCCCACACACCCCACAGCACAGAGCCAGTAGGTCCTAGACAGAAACCTCCAAAGACGTGAGCCCAAATCAATCTTTTCTTTGTATTTGTTGGTTGTTTCTGTTATTTATTACAGTAACTGGAAGCCAACAAGCATAACTATTTCAGTTTGGGCATTTTGTAGAGTCACTGGAGGGGCCAGCATGCCTGCCTACCATGGCTACGGGCTTAAATTATGTCTTGCTAAACCATTTACTGCTCTACAAGCTCAACGACCTTTGATTTCTTTTTTTTTTTTTTTTTTTTTGGTGGGGGGAGGCTTGCAGCTTGCTATGTAGATCAGGCTGGCCTGGATCTCACAGAGTGAGAGCTTCCTCTCAAGTGTTGGGATTAAAAGTATACACCACCACACCTGTCAACCTTTGCCTTTGAATGGGCTGGAGATCATGGCTTGATCACCACACCATGGACATGGTCATCACTCTGATTGGTGACCAGCTGAACTCTACTCTCCAGGTTTAAATTTCACACAGAGCATCATGGCACATGCGGAACTGCCGAGAATACAAAATCCCAAGGTGGAGAGGCTTCAGTCTTCAAATGGCCTTATGCTGAGTCTCCTACATCCCTCTCCTAAAACCCTGGCTAAGGATGTTAGAACTGGAAGGCCATATGGTGTGTCGGCACCTTTTACCCTACCGGAGAAGGACATTTCAGGATTCTGCAACCAATTACAGGTTAGGGGCAGGCTACTCATCACTTATGCTGTGCAGGGATTTCAGTGAGGTATCTAATAGGTGTAGAGGTAGGACAGGGGAAGGGGATGTCCTTGCAGCCTATTTTAGAAAATTGCTGGGCGTGGTGGCACATGCCTTTAATCCTAGCACTCGGGAGGCAGAGGCAGGTGGATCCTTGTGAGTTCAAGGCCAGCCTGGTCTACAGAGCGAGTTCCAGAACAGCTGGGGCTACGGGGAAACCCTGTCTCAAAAATACCAAAAAGAAAAAAAAATGTTACTGGAACACTTTTGTAAAATGGAATGCAGTTGTGCCCCTTATCCATGACTGCCTCTGCAATGTCAAAGCTGTAGTAAGAGAGATCACCTGGCCCAAACACCAGCAATACTCACCATCTGGCTCTTTCTAGAAAAAGAGTCCATGTCTGTTCTGGAATATCTTCGGGAGCTCCCTCCCTGGAAGAAGTATGGAACCCACCAAAGCTGAACAGCTACTTCCCCACCCCAGCCTTCACCACTTGTTTCCATCCATGTCACCCCAGCCCTGAGAGGCAGAGATGCTGGCTCAAGTGGCTTTGGTAATGACTTCTATCTAGGGGTCTAAGACATCCCTCTTTTCACATGTGAGATGCCCAATGAAGACACGGGACCACGGAATTATCAAAGGATGGCTTAACCTGCAAGTTCCCTCCACCTTTCCAGGCTCACTCCACACTGAGCATGGGCCTGGCCCATGCTTTTGACCTTAAGTACAGGAAAGTCTCAAAAACACGTTGGCTGATGGTGTAACTCTGTGGCACAAAATGTATTTAGTGTGTGCAATGGTCTAGGTTTAATCCCCAGCACCCAAACCATTAAAACGTAAAAAGGAAACCAGGAAGACATTAAAAGATGGGTGAATTTGCCAAGAAAGGGTGAGAGGAGGAAGAGTGCTGTGAACAGAAGCGGTGAGACTCCCAGGTGTAGAGGCAGCCATTGTGTTAGGATACCCTAGGGAGGGTTCCCAAGTTGGAGGGTGAGAGAGGCACTGTGAATGAAGGGCAGGAGGGTATCTCTGAAGGATGTACGTCAGGGCATGAATCTCACTTTAGGAAAGATCCCTCTGATAAGAAGGCAAGGTTGGGGGCTGGAGAGATGGCTTAGCCGTTAAGAGCACTGACCGCTCTTACAGAGGACCCGGGTTTGATCCCCAGCACCCACATGGCGGCTGAGAACTGTCTTAACTCCAGTTCCAGGGAAATCAGACACCCTCTTCTGACCTCCGCGGTACTACACGACATGGGTGCACAAACCTACATGCAGACAATACATTCATACACATACAAAAATAAATAAAAATTAAGGAAGGCAAGGTGACAAGAATGGACAGTTTGTGTTCTTCCCACCAAGCCCACTCTGACAACCCTCCACTCTCCTTCCTTGAGCACCCCACAGAGTCTGACTGTCCCCAGACTCTTTAAGTACCTTTGAGACAATTTCAAGGATGAGTTGTTCTATCCCAAATCCTCATTTTCTTCACTCTCTCCTGGTCTCATGCTTCCATCTGCAGAATGGATCAACTCTTAGCATTGTCTGCTTTGTCTTGAAGTTTTAATCTGCATCATTAGACAACTTTCTGTCACTGTAACAAGAGCCCAGAAAAAAGAGACTTACAAGGAGGAGAGGCTTATTTTGGCTCACAGCTCTGGGGGTTCAGTCCCTGAGCAGGTGGTTCCACTGGCTTGTGCCTATGGTGAGGCCACATATTCACAGCAGGAGGATATGATGGGGTCAAAGCCAGGAAATAAAGAGGAAGAGACCAGAGTCCCACAGCTCCTTTGACCCTGTGGGTCTTCTTAGACTCTGTCTTCCACAGCTTCCAGCACCACCCTGAGACCATGTTAGTGCTGAGGTCTTGGGGGACATCCTGAATCCAAAGTGTAGTAGCTGTGAAGAGATTCTCTCATATATCAGAATCATAAACTAGGGTATTGGGACAATGTCAAATTACAAGTTTCAGAATGCTTTGGTTTGGTTTTTGTGAGAAGCTGATAAAAATGTAGCAAAAGTTTCCAGCCTGAAATATAAAGACATGAAAGTTGCTTCTAAAAATAAAGACTGAACAAACTGAAAAGTCAATGACTTCTTTAAATCTGAAATCAGAAGGAAAAATGCTATGCCCCAAATTAGAAAGACATATATGAGAATGACTACTCACCATAGAGAGCTCTGTGGAAACAGGACCAGAACTGTAAATTACTGGCTTCTGGAGATGTGAATTTACATATATGACAAGGAAGAACTCAGAGAATTCAGGCAGCCAGAGCCCCACATTCTGTTATGGATTGCCTCCTGGAGGTCCGCCAGGTTACCAGAGCTGATACTGGAGACCTATCTTCCTTAGGCTTCTAGCAGGGAGGGAAGGATGCCACTGTGAAACACATCGCATTCTATTCCACTCCACTTCTACTAAAAAGATCTGACCAGCAGAACTACTTAACTGAGTCCAACCTTCAGGCTTCCTGCAGTCACAGCCCAGACAACACAAAGTCAGGCTCCTCCAGGTTTCCACAACACTTAGCTCTGGTGTACATGGTCATCCTACTCCACCTAGGAGGGGAGGGCTGAGAAGGTGCAGAGCTGAAGCCTCCGCAAAAGACTAGGCCTGATCATGGACTACAGAACACTTCCCCTCATAGCAACAGCACATCCCTAAGGACTAGGCCTGATCATGGACTACAGAACACTTCCCCTCATAGCACCAGCACACCCTAAGGCTCATTTACAGCAGCTCCTTCCTTTTACCTGATCATGGAACACAGAACACTTCCCCTCATAGCACCAGCACACCCTAAGGCTCATTTACAGTGGCTCCTTTTACCTGATCATGGACTACAGAACACTTCCCTTCATAGCACAAGCACACCCTAAGGCTCATTTACAGCAGCTCCTTTTACACAGTTCTTCATCCCAGCTATCAGGAAACAGTACAAAGCACAGCGAACAGAGCTAGAACCAGACTCTCACAGGGAGATGTGAGAATCATCAGACTGCAATTTAAAGCAAGTGAAACTGCAGTGGTCTGAGTGATCTTGTCAGCCCAAAGCTCTTGTGCTGGAAACAACAGCATTTGCAGGTAATCCAAGTGGGAGGATGTTGTGAAAGGATTAATGCTGTTATGAAAGACACTCAGGGGTAGGGCCTCATTCTCCCTCTCTGCCCTGTGATGATACAACCTTCTAAAACCATGTGGGGACACAGCAGGAAGGCCTTTTCCAGCTTCCAGAACTATGGAAACAAATCTCTCTTCCTTATAAATTACTCACCCTCTTACTGTTATAGCAACACAAACCAACTAAGACACTGATTAAGAGGCAAACAACTCCAGTAGATACAGAGGATGCATGAAGACAGATGATAAATGTAAGCAGAGATAGGAAAATTCCAACAAAGAATAAAATACAAATGCTAGAGGTCCAAGAGATATAAAGGGGGTCTTTGATGTGTACACCAGACTGACAAAACTCTCCCAGAGCTAGAAGACTCCTAGGACCTAGTAGGTGCTGAATGAGATATGCAGAATGACTGCTCCCAGAAACAGCCAGACACCACTCCATCAAAACCAGGATGAGCCAAGCATGGTGGCACACACCTGTGATGCCAGCACTTGGGAGACAGAGGCAGGAGGATTACCAGCTCTAGGCTAACCTGGCTACATAGCCAGACCAAATATCAAAATTTTAAAAAATCTTCCTACATAATTGAAATTCAATAGAAACCACCAAAACCTAAGTAGAGGGGGAAATGACTGAATAACAACAAAACAGAACAAGTTGGGCATGGTGGAGCATACTTACCTCAGATCTTGAGAGGCTGAAGCAGTTCAAGGCCACACTGAGCTATACAGAGAATCACAGATCAGCCTTGACTTTAACATCCTATCTCAGAAGAAGAAGAAGAAGAAGAAGAAGAAGAAGAAGAAGAAGAAGAAGAAGAAGAGGAAGAGGAGGAGGAGGAGGAGGAAGGGAGGGAGGAGGGAGGAGGAGGGAGGAGGAGGAAGAGGACGGGAGGAGGAAGAGGAGAAAAAACACAAAAAAGAATTCAATTATTTCAAGACAATTATAGAAAGTATAGTGTGTGCACAAACATAAAATATGAATATAATAATGACCAACAATTTCCCCCAAATGAATGTCAGACACCAAACCATGTATCCAAGAAGCTCAGAGAACACCTAGTAGGACAAATACTGAAGAGACCATCTGTAGAAAGACCTATCATGCTCAAAATCAGATCAAGAGAAAATTTGTAGAAAGAAGCCAGATGAAAAGATATCTGACCCAAGGAGCAAAAGTAAGAATTATGTCTAAATTCTCCTCAGAAACCATGTTAAGTGATGAGAGTGGAGTAAAATATCTAAAGTGCCAAGAGTAAACACTGGGCAACTGATAATTCTATACTCTGCAAAATTATCCTTTAAAAGTAAAGGCCGGGTGTGGTGGCGCACGCCTTTAATCCTAGCACTTGGGAGGCAGAGGCAGGCGGATCTTTGTGAGTTCAAGGCCAGCCTGGTCTACAGAGTGAGTTCCAGGACAGCTGGGGCTACAGGGAGACCCTGTCTCAAAAAAGACAAAAAAAAAAAAAAAAAAAAAAAAAAAAAGTAAAGGATGGTATTCTCAGAGATAAAATGAGGCAATATATCATCAACCCAAAACCTGCCTTGAAATCTTAAAAAAGACAGGACATGGTAGCACTCACCTTTAATCCCAGCACTCAGTAGGCAGAAGGTGGTAGATTTCTGAGTCCTCAAGGCCAGCCTGGTCTACAAAGCAGTTCTAGGCCAGCCTGAGCTACATAGTGAGGCTCTGTCTCAAAAGACAACAGTTAACAGGAATTATTTAGAGAACAAGGAAAAATATGTAGGTCAAAAAATTGGGTCTACATAGAAAAAAAAAAAAGGAAGAATATCACAAAGGAGTAAATGAAGGCCAAATTAAAAGTTTGACTTAGGGGCTGGAGAGATGGCCTAGTGGTTAAGAAACACTGACTGCTCTTGCAGAGGACCCAGGTTTGAGCCCCAGCACCCACATGGCAGCTGAAAATCATCTTTAACTCCAGATCCAGGGGAATCCGACACCCTCTTCTGACCCCCGAGGCAGTGCAGACTGTACATTCATACACATACAAAAATAAATAAAATTTTTAAAAAAGTTTAACTTAATTGATATGACTTACTACATTGTCAGAACAGTGACCTGATGGCTGGGTTTGGGGCAGAGGTGTGCTGTGAATTATGACAACTGGAGGAGAGCAGAGGAAGAGATGGCTAGGGTGGAGAGACAGATGAAGCCAGTGAAAGTCACCCCTACACGCAGGCAGTGGAGAATGCTGAGGAGGAGGGCAATGCGTTAGGGTGACCATGTTGAAGGGTACACAAAGGGTACACTAGCCAAAGTGACAGCCAGATCCAAGGTGGAGCCTGGCAGCAACATTAGGAGCTGGAGACTCTGTGACAGGCAGAGAGGATAGGCAGTCTGAGAACAACAGGCCATGGGCTTCCAAGACCCTAGAGAAGCACTTGGCACAGGATCTGTGGACAGGGTCCTGCATACAGCGTCTTGAAGTGCAGAGGCTCAGGAGTACATTGCCAGACAGGTCTAGAGAGGCTAAACTTGACTGGAAGGTGTTAAAGAAGAAAAGTGCATGAAGATGAAGACACAAAAGAGAAGAAATAAGAGCAAACAAGGAGGAGGAAATAAGTGACTGGCTGGTGAGAAGGGGTGCCTGTTCCTATGAAAAGTGAATGGTAGATAGGACAGGATCAGAAGACATAAAGAATTCACTGTGATTTGTCTCAGAATGCTTCATTTGCTTTTACAACCCAACTTCTCTGTTAGTTCAGTTTCCTGGTGGCTTCAAGGTTTTCAAAATGAGAATCTGAAGGAAGTTGTCAAGGCTCCCACTTCCTTCCGACTCTCACCCTCCCCCAGTCCGATCTCGTTCCACTTTGGTCTTCACCCTTTTGAGCAAACAGGTCACATAGCTCCTTCTCCCTTAGCCACCCAGGAACAAGCAGGATCTCCTGCCTCTGTCTGGTCCTTTCCCTTGCTTAGTCCTCCTCGAGCCAGGCAGGTCAGCGCTGATTCCCTGGTCCCACCTATGATCCTGCCAGTGCCCTCTGTAGGCGAGTGCTCAATTTATAGGATTTCAGAGCATTCTCACAACATGGGTTAATTAGAATAAGCAGATGACGATGGTGTGTCAGATGAACCTACCTCTGGGATTCATAGTTGAGCCACTAGACTGCTGCTTCCCAGAGGGGAGGGCCTGGCTACTGTGGCAGCATCCAGGTCCTAGTAGGTGCTGAATGAGATGTATAGAATGACCGGTCCAGGAAATAACCAGACAACACTACATCAAAGTCAGGACGAGCCAACTTGGTGGCACACACCTATGATCCCAGCACTTGGGAGACAGAGGCAGAAGGATTACCAATTCTAGGACAATCTGGCTTCTTATGTAATTGAAATTCCTACACTTAATTTTTTAAATATTCTCTTTCCTTCCCTTACATACTTCTGAACCCCAATAATATCCAATATTAAGCAGTTTGTCTCAAGACTTGTTTTACGCAGGACCATTACAGCTGCAGCGAATGTGTACATGTGCACACATACAATGAAAATACACGAAGAAAAAAACACACAAACACAAAAGCATACATATTCACATACAAACACATATATACAGATACCACAAACACACATGTGTACACACAAAAACCAAACACATACCCATATAAATATACACACAAAGACACATATATACACAACCCCACACACACACACACACACACACTAACAAATAATGAAAGAAAACACATTTCTTGAAAAGTCTGCCCTTCAGCAGGGAAAAGAAGTATACCAATATGAAAACCAGATGAAAATCCCAGAGACTTCCACTAGAACCTCAAAACTAACTTGGTCCTTGTCCCTTCCGGGCTCCTTCTCAAAGCATGACGCTGTGATCTTGCTTCTGGGTCCTCTGGCTGCCCTTCACCCCTGCTGTTCCCCTCCCCTCCAAAGTGGTCAGTCCCAGAATCCAGGGCAGTCTGTCCTAGAGTCCTTTTCTTTCTGGCATGGGGTATCTCAAAGGCTTCTACCATCTCTTTCCATGCTGGGAGCTCAAACGGCTACTAATCCCAGACCAGGCTTGGTGAAGCACACCTTTAATTCCAGTACTCAGGAAACATAGGCAGGCAGATCTGAATGAGTTTCAAGCCAGCCAGGGCTATACAATGAGACTTTCTTTCAAAGCAAAACAAAGTGAAAACAAAACAAAACAAAAACAACAAAAAACAATCCAACAACTCCACAAATCACAAACAAAACCCCCTACTAATGTCTTGCTTCCATAATTCCTTGTGAAGACCTAGCTGGCTGGCTGCTAGGGTGACTCAGTGAGTGCTCTCTTAATGGTCTGGAAGCCCTAGTTCCACACCTAGCACTGTAGGAGAAATAAGAAACAACAAAAAGAAAAAGGAGAGAAAGAGAGAAGGGAGAAGGAAGACGGGGAGGGAGGGAAGGAGGGAGGGAAAGAAAGGAAGGGAGGAAAGAAGGAAGGAAAAGCCCAAGTGGTTTCTCAGCACCCAGCTTACTACAGCCACACCAGCCACCAGGGCATCCCCGTGCTAAGGCCAAAGGGACACCTTTAAACTACAGAGCTGGTCAGGTAAACATGTGAAGCCTTAAGGAGCGGCCTGGTGCTAAGATGAAACCCACGGTGCTTAGCTAGCCACATCCGAGCTTTCTGGGCCTGGCCGGCCTGCTGTCTCTGTCTACATGCGCTCCTATGCCCCACTCAAACTGGACTTCTCTCCTGTCTTTGGTCCTTGTTCCTCTTGTCAGGAGCCTGCTTCCTCGTGGCCCAAAGACCTGGAATCTCCCAGAAGCCCTCGTGGATCTACTCCTCCCTCTCCACAGGCCTGACTGAGAACTGTGCCCCTGTGCTCTTGTGCTCCTGGACACCTGGCCTTGCACTATATCAAGGCTGAAATGGTCAGTTTGCAGCTCTGTCTCCCTAGGTGACACTAAGCTAGGGCTTTAGAGGTCCAAAGGTGGCCTGCTGTTACCACTTCACCTCCTTAGTCCCAGGGCTGCTTTGTAGTTAGGGAAGAGGCCACAGGCTTCCCTGAACTACCACAATGTTAAAGTACAACAGAAATCCAGTCTGAGACAACACAATGGGCTTTGGAAGAAGTCCTTTCACCTGCCTGGGCCGCAGTTTCCTCATCTGAAAAACAAATCTCTGCCTTCAGAAGCCTGCAGGTGCAAATGCTCTGCCTTCAGAAGCCTGCGGGTGCAAATGCTCTGCCTTCAGAAGCCTGCGGGTGCAAATGCTCGGCTATTTTCTATGCACTGAGTGTGAAAGATGTTTGAAGAAGGCATCTGGAAGAACACAAACTGGCCACTGTTCTGCCACCCAAGCTTCAGTGCACTCATATGTCAAGTCTGAAGATGCTAAGTGGGTTAGAAGGCTCTGACACTAAGACACTCTGAAACCATATTGTGGAGAAAAAAAATTGCCTGTTTTTCAAAAGAATATGCAGAGAACATAATCATCTTTATGGTTAGGAATATTTCTATGCTTCTGGTGACCAATCTGTGACTTACGGCATTTGTAATAGGGAAGAACGATCTAAGATTGCGCTGCTTTTCTTCTGCTCTAAACCACTACATCAGCAGTATGAGAAGATGACACCACGACACTCTGTGATGGTCTGTACTTGGAAGTTTTAAGCCTCTGGTTTCACACAGTCTTTTCATAAAACATAATTTTATAAAACAATTCATTTTGACCTCTCAGGCAAGGCCATATGGTTGAATCAATACTATTACTAAATATAAAATCCTGAGTATCTTAATTTTAATGTCTTTTATAACCACTTTGATTAAGTCTGTGACTCACGTAAATTTAAAGAAACTCAGCCGGTCCTGGTGACACAGACCTATAACACCAGATACTCAAGAGGTGGAGGCAGGAAAACTGCCTGGCCAAGCTAGGGAGACGGCCTCAAAACCTAAAAAGTAACAAGTGCCAGGTGTGGTGGCACACACCTTTAATACCAGCGCTCAGGAGGCAGACACAGGTGGGTCTTTTCAAGTTGGAGGCCAGCCTGGTCTACATAGCAAGTTCCAGGCCAGGAACCACAGAGAGACCTGGCCTCAAAAAAAAAAAAAATTAGGAATATAACCTAGTGTGTACTTCCAAATCCACTTAAAGGGGCTCATACCATGTCAAAGCTCCTAAAATTGGATAGATGTTGAGCAAAGGCTCTTAGTATTCTCTTCCGATCTTACACTTAAATATGTACACACTTGCAACATTTTCTTCACTTGCTCAAAGTAATTTCTAGGTAAAGCTATTGGCTCTGTATATAATCTTATGCAAATACTCTTTAGACAACTTTTATCTATATATGATCTTAGTTTTAATTTTGAAGCTCTTCTTTTTTATTATTTTATGCATATGAGTGTATTGCCTGCATGTGTGCAAGTGCACCTATGTTGTGCAGTGCCCCTGGAGATTAGCAGAAGGCATTGGATTCCCTGGAACTGGAGTTAGAAACCACTGTTAGCCACCAAGTGGGTGCTGGCAACCAAACTCGGGTCCTCTGCAAGAGCAGTCAGTACTCTTAACTGCTGAGCCATCTCTCCAGCCCTCACTTTGAAGCTCTTCTAAAAGAACTTTAAGTTCTTTTGAGTATAAAATAAACTAAAATTTGAAAAGCAGTATAGTCTTATAAACTTGGTATTTAAGACACAGAAAGTACAAATTATTCCTTAGCAAATATAAAACAAGAAAATCAATGGAGCCTCCTAACCCTGAATGAAGGATTCTTCCAAGACTCAGGTTTATGATGAAAAACACCTATGTGATTTGCACTCAGACCCACATATTCACTTACGGTGGTGCTGGGGCCTTATATGTGCTGGGTGATACTGCAGAGCTCCACCTACAGCTCACAGATCTGCACAGGTAAATTCAAAGGTTATTTTAGAGAAGTATGACTGTTTCTGGTGAGTTCAGACAAATACAGAGAACTGTTAAATACACTTCTGTCCACCACATATCCTTTGATGCCTCAAGAAATCCTGGCCAGACCAGATGCCACTCACGCACCTGCAAAGGCACTCTTCATAGCTGATCTCCTGCCTTTCCAAGTTGCTCGAGGCTCCTTCAGAGCACACTGGTCTCTTTCTGTGAGGCTACTTCATCACCTTCAGCATTACTAGTGTCTCTTACCTCCTAAATTTTAGGTTTCTAGTAATGCATTATCTTTTGAGTTCCTTGATTCTTCCAACCTTTCTCTTCTCTGTAACTTTCCAACAGGGAGATCCAATGACTTTTTTTCTTTTGGGGGGGGGGTATTTTTTTGAGACAGGGTCTCCCTTTAGTCCCCGCTGGGCTGGAGCTCACTTGGTAGACCAGGCTGGCCTTGAACTCACAGATCCACCTGCCTCTGCCTCATGAGTGCTCCAATGACTTCTTTACTGTTAGGGTCTGTCCCGCGCAGCAGTCTCGCCGGCAAGAACTTCACGCGGACAACAGGATTCTTCTGCAGCAGTATTTATTGTACACAGCTCTTTTAGGAGAAGGACCCCGGAACAGGGAAGAGGCACTGCTTATATAGCAGTCTAGAGGGTTCGTGTATGCTCTGGATAGGTGTACTGGCCCGATGCCTCATTTGCATGTCCAATGCATGGGCTCGTAGCGCAACAGGGGCCAATGCCTCATTAGAATATTAGGTGTGCGGGCTCAAAGTCATGCGCAGATTGCCCAATGCATAGGCAACGGCAGGAAACGGCTTGTAGTGACTCAGGAAGTCGGCGCCATCTTTAGGGCGCGGTGCGGCACACACTGTTTGTGTGGTAGGCTGCCAACAGTTCCCCCTTTTCTATAAATTGGCTGGGAGAATGCCTGTCTTAGGTTGCCACTGCAGAGGTCTTTCTTACCCGTCATGGGGAAAACAGCTTTTGGTTTGCTCCCTGTCTTAGGTTGATAAGACTTGCAGAAGGTCTTACCCGTCATTGACTACTTCTCCAGCATACTAAGCCAAATGTTTGGGGAGGAGCCTGCTTCCAAAGCTGCAAGGGCTTGTGCAATGACTACTTTATCGCGCTGATGTTGGGCACGGAGCCTACACATAATCCAGAGCATAATTATAATCCCTCCACATAGAAGTAGACCAAACCCCGCAACCCCTGCCCATTCCTTGAAGTGGGAGACAGCAGCAGCAATCCAGGAAGCCAGTCCTTCAGCAAAGGAGGCGTCCACTCTAGTCGAGTTCACGGTGACAATAGCCATGCGAAGTTGGTTCATCAAGCTGTCAAATTCTCCAGTCCAATTACCTAAAAGATAGCTGGACAATTGTTTAGACAAATTTGCTGCCCTTGTGATATGGCTGCTGCCAGCCCAGCATTGGTGAGGGGTCCTCCTATCTCTCTGCATGCCCTCAACCATGATTGTAGGCCTTTTGTCTTACGGGGGATGATGGCCGCCCTGCATTCCTTAGTGCATTGTTCAAAAATGAGTTGCTCTATAAGGGGCATTGCCTGTTCCTGGTCCCCAAAAATCCTTCCTGCAGCTTCCAATAGTCTAGCAACGAAGTCAGAAAAGGGTTCACTCGGGCCTTGAATTATTTTTGTTAAATTGTCCGAGACTTCTCCCTTATTTGTTAATGTTTTTCAGGCTCGCAAAGCTGCAGTTGATATTTGGCTATAGACAGCAAGTGGGAAGCCAGTCTGATCAGCAGCATGTTTTCCCTGACCAGTAAGCATATCAAAAGTCCATCGGGCCGCCTCGCCTCCAGCTGTAGTGTTAGAGTGGGCTTGTGCCTGGCAGGCATCGTGCCATAGCGCCTTCCATTTTAGATATTGGCCCATAGTGAGGAGGGAAGCCTTTGCTACATACTGCCAGTCCACAGGTGTCATAGCAATACTGGCTAGTCGCTCTACTTGAGACACGGTGAAATTAGCATTAACTCCATAAGCGCGGACTGACTCCGCTAATTCTTTAACTTGTTTGTGTTTTACAGGCTGATGACCACGCTCGCCATCAGCATTTTTTATAACTGGGAACATTTGTCTGATGGCATGTCGTACCTCCGGGGAACAGAAGGAGGTAGAGCATTTTTTAGGCGCATAAGGCGGTGGAGCTGAAGGCAGGGGAGCGGGAGAGCTATGGGACCTGTTTACTTTCAGTTTTAACCTTTTCTTTTGCCGGGCGGGGCGAAAGTGTTCATTTTTGTACCGGGCTGCTTCCTCCTCTAATTCCTCCTCCTCAGATGGTGATAGTTTCTCATTAGAATCTGAATCACTTAATGTCAGGGCTTGTAGGTCTCTAAATGGGTATAAGGTACCTTTATCAATGACCTCGCTAGCATCTTGTTTTTTAGAGGCTTTTTTCTTTGAATGCGCATCTAACCTTTCACTCCGTTCTGTTTCTGACATGCTTTCCTGAAGGTCTGCAAGGGCTTGTTGTACTTCCCTAATTTTTTCTTTACAGTTTTGATCCTGAAGACAGGATTTAACTAATTTCCAAATAGGAATAGTCCCTGCTTTAAGCTTCCCGGTATGCTGTTCCCTGTCCAAGTCGCCTTTGAGTTTGTCCCAGCTAGAGAGAGTAAGCGATCCAGTGGATATAAACCAAGGAGCGCAATGATCTACTTCCTGAACAAAAGTATTAAGAGTTTTAGTAGAAACTTTTAATTGCCTTCCTTTCAGAACCGCCTGAAGAGCGGTAACCAAAGAATGTGTATTACCCATCCTGGAGGCGATGCAGCCTTTGTGTTCAAAAAACAATGTTACAAGGACAATTACAACAGCCAATAAAATGATTAGGCAAGCTTCCAATCCCTCTAGATCGTCAGAGAAAAGCATATCTCTCAGAACTAACCTTAAAATTAATACCTGAGCGCAGTTCTGAATCCACTTCGGAAGTCGAAGGGTCCTCTCGGCGCCAGCGATGTCAGGTTCCCGGGCCCGGGCTTTCGGCACCACTTGTCCCGCGCAGCAGTCTCGCCAGCAAGAACTTCACGCGGACAACAGGATTCTTCTGCAGCAGTATTTATTGTGCACAGCTCTTTTAGGAGAAGGACCCCGAAACGGGGAAGAGGCACTGCTTATATAGCAGTCTAGAGGGTTCGTGTATGCTCTGGATAGGTGTACTGGCCCAATGCCTCATTTGCATGTCCAATGCATGGGCTCGTAGCGCAACAGGGGCCAATGCCTCATTAGAATATTAGGTGTGCGGGCTCAAAGTCATGCGCAGATTGCCCAATGCATAGGCAATGGCGGGAAACGGCTTGTAGTGACTCAGGAAGTCGCCATCTTTAGGGCGCGGTGCGGCACACACTGTGTGGTAGGCTGCCAACAAGGGTCCCAGTGTGTAACAGTACTGCTGCAGTGTATAACTATCTCAACACCTTCTTCACAAGGCAATGGCTGCGCTGGCATTTGAAGAGCCTGTGTATGTATCTCATCTTTTTTTTTTTTTTAAATATGGAACGCTTCACGAATTTGCATGTCATCCTTGCGCAGGGGCCATGCTAATCTCCTCTGTATCATTCCAATTTTAGTATATGTGCTGCCGAAGCGAGTATCTCATCTTGTATCTGTGCCTTTTGGTATTATTACATATAGATATACTTTTTGGTCTTTTTGAGACAGGGTCTCCCTGTAGTCCCAGCTGGCCTGGAACTCCTTATGTAAACTAGGCTCGCCTTGAACTCACAGAGATCTGCACCTGCCTCTGCCTCCCGAGTGCTGGGATTACAAGTGTGCACCACTGGGACCAGCTTTTTCTGTGTCTTTTTTTTTTTTATCTATGTCATTTTTAAAAACAAATATTATCTTTAATTTCTATGGTCATGACCACAGTAGGTTTAAAATAAAATCTTTGAAAGACTGAAGTATACTGAGTCTGGTTCCTCATTCAAAAAAGTTAAAAGTTTATAATACTGACTGTTGGAAGGATCACTGGGACCAGTTAACTACATACAATGCTTCTTAAGAAGAAAATCATTGGTGTCACATAGTTACATCTTACATAAGAGTGTTTTAATGTCCATATAAATGATAGCAAATCAGAATAAAAATGACTCCTTGAGCATCCTTTCTGTGGGTCTTCCCCAAACATCACATATGGCTTTTGCTCCATGTCTCATAAGTGCAATGCAACTCAGTGTAATTCCCATGGGGGCTTGGTGGGCATTGGACTATTTCTTCCATTAAGCACTGTGTAAAGCAGATTCATTTTAAAAGACCATGTACCATAAAAAGATTGCTTTTTGGTTTTAGTCCTTTTTTTTTCCCCAGAGTTTTTGAGACAGGGTTTTCTTGTAGCCCCAGTTGGCCTGGAAATTGCTCTGTAGACCAGGCTGGCCTTGAACTCAGAGATCCACCTACCACTGCCTCCCAAGTGCTTGGGATTAAAGGCGTACACCATCACACCTGACTTTTAGTCCTTTTTTTTTTTTTCAAATAAAAGGTTTTATTTACTTTTATTTTTTATGTGTATGAGTGTTTTGCCTACATGCATGTGTGTGCAATGCTCATAAAGACCAGAGAGGGCTTCAGATGCCCTGGAAATGGGAGTTATAGATGGTCATTAGCTGCCATGTGGGTGCTGGGAACTGAACCCAGGTCCTGTGTAAGAGTAACCCATGCTCTTAAGCACTAAGACATCTCTCCAGTCCCAGTTCTTTCTCTTTTTAGTTCAGCCCATATAGTGAATCAAAAGACCATTTTCTGCAACATTACTGAAATTACATCATGCAGGTTATTTTATAAGTAAAACTGCAAGTGAGGTGAGAGTGGCCAAGCTGGGAGTCTGTGGATTCCGAAGCCATAGTGCATCCTTAGTGCCAAGTTGCTATTAAATCTTGGAAATTTCTCCAACTAACCTTTCAGTGTAGCAGTCCTGTCTGTACAGCATGCTATGTGTCTACCTTTATTCCCATGGACTGTTGTTGCACAGGGATTGTTTACTAAGAAGAGATTATTTTAAAAGCATTTCTCTAAAGTAAGAAGCAAATCCAGACTCTGAAATGATGTTTTCTTATGTTTGGCTACAAGTATCTTAAGACAGTCTATATATTTTAAAATCATTAACAAATATAGTTAATCTAAAAATCACACAAAAATGTTGATGGTCTCCTTGCCTTTTCTATCCCCCCCAAATCAATTACAGTCTGAAAACGAAATCATCTATAGAATTACAATGCAATCCACAATTTCACCACTGGTCATTCAGGCCAGGAAAATAAAAACTTATATTCACACAAAACTGCAGTTTTATTTGTACTAGTCAAAACCCAGAAATAGCTCTCAAATCCTAACCATGAAAAGTTAAACTGTGGTAATCCTATGCCATGGGCTGCGACTCAACCAAAACACCAACAACCAACCAAACAACAACAAAAGCAAACAACAAATAGGACACACACAAGTTGAACACGCCCACCTCTCCACCCCCCACCCCCTACCCCATCCCCCACCCCCCACTCCCCACTCCCCGAAAACAAGCCCACCACAAAGGCTATGTGCTATGATTCCAAAGACAACATCATAGACATGGAGGACAGATGAGTGGTTGCTGGGGCCGGAGAGGTGGGAGGAAGTAGGTACAGCCAGAAGATACGGCCTCTGTGGTGAGGGACATGAGTGGTATCTTGATTATCCATCATCATCCAGGTTGTGATATCAATTAATACTTCAAGATATTACTATTGAGAAAAACTGGGTAAAGCATTCAAAGACCTCTCTACTATCTTGTATAACTGCAAATGGATCTATAATTGTCTCAAAATACAAAGTTTAGTTAAAATTAATACTAAGAAGGAAAACATTCTAGCTATGGAATTGATAATATAATGCTGAAGTCTAAGCTTCAGAAATCACCCCAGCACTTTGTAACAATGACGGAGGTGAATGATGTGCCAACTGGGCCACTCATACAAAAACCCATAGCAATTTCTACACATCAGGTATCTTGAGTCTCCTGGTTCCCTGCCTGGGGTGATCTCTGGCTAAATATACACCTTTCCTTGTTCCCACCACTAGGGCTGGAGTCTACAGAGGAAGGTATTGCCCCATGAGGCAATTTTTTTCCAGTATCTGAACTGCACTAATAGATATGTCAGGAGAAAATGTTCTATTCCAGAGAGTATAATATAGAGAATTAAATATATATAAAGAGATACCTGTCATCTTTTTTCTCCCATAAGTATAACAGAGGCACATTACAAAGTGATTTTAAACCAACCTAATGATATCTGATTGCCAGAAGAATCGCAATGGCAAAAGGCTTTTTAAAACTCTTCTTCAAGCATCAATACTCATTCAACCCAATATAGACATTTTAGAAAAAGAACATATAGTTTATTTCATTTTTCCCTATTCTTTGATTAAAGCAGAAAACATTTAGCAATCCTCTATATTATTAAGCATTTTCAACAGAACTAGTAACCAGGAAGAGCTTAACCTTCTGTATGGCAACTGAGGGTTTTAACTAGAAGAATACCATAGTCCATAAATAGCAACATCCAAAGCTCATAGATTTCCCCATCCTTTGAATCTAGACTGTAACAGGTCTCAGGAAATCTCACATACCAATGGCTGAATCTAAAAAGTTTTTAAAAATCCATTTATTTGTCATATCCCGATCATTGTCAGTCCTTAACATCTTGTACATCAGTGATTACCCTTAACTTGGCCATGCCACTTCATGCCCAGGAGAAGACAAACCTCTAATCAATTATGGACGCTAATTGAAAATGCTACCTTTCAGAAGCATTTTAATAACTTAGTAATAGGGGTGAAGTGTTCCTGCTAACTGTTACTTTAAAATGTTTTTGATTACGAAAATGTCAGCCAGGGTGCATGCAGCCTTTGCAAACACTTGAAGCCGCAGTCTAAATAAATGACTGAACTAGCCCCTGAAAGGGGTGGTACAATTCTGCAAGTGGTTGAGGTCACATGGAAAATAGAATTATATGCTAATTTGTTCTTATATTAAGTTATCATAGAGGGTCAGAGGAAACACAGTAAAGTGAATTCAGGAAAAAAATTAACTGAGGAGATTGGTATGTACCGTATCAAAGTAAACTGTTTATCTTAATAGATACAAACAAGAAAGATTTGAAAGCAGGAATCTTTACTCCTTTACCAGATATTTTAACTAATTCTATTTAATCATGTGCATAATTTAAAAATATTTTCTATAAATAGTTTTTCCCTAAAGGAGGACAGAAACAGAGTAATGGTTTTCAAGGACAGAAAAGAAATAGAGAAGGATTTAATATTCAATGGAATAATTTTCTCAGAAAAAGTTTCATTTTGCCTACATATTTCTTAAATTAAGTTTACAGAGATAACTAATAACATGCACTACAAAATGAACACAAATTCAGACTAAATGATGGGATCACGAGGTACTGACTACAATGCTTTGCTTATTTTATTCCTAAATAAAGTAAATAATGGTATAGATGTTTTTGTTTAGTACACATTTGTCTGAAGAAAAGATGTTTAGTTAAAAAAATCTTTAAGTAATTCTGTGGCTATTACCTGGACTTTAAAAGCCATAAGGCAATAATCAGCTGAAGACGTCAGGCTACCAGTTCCATATATTTCGGGGATGCAGCCTTCATATCTCTGCATTTCCTCTGTAAGGGGAGATAGAATTTGGGGGTAGGTGACAGCAAGGTGATGAACTCTTACAGCAAATACAGTTAGAGCAACAGTATTTCACAAGGCATCCTGTTCCGAGGTAGGATGTAACAAGGACAAGTGACAGAGGTCTCTTCTTTGGGGGAAATGCAAAGCCATAATACTGCATCCTCAAGCTTGTCCTTTATTCCATTAAGTGAAATTTATTTGCATTTTCAGTTTCATCTCTGCATTACCACGGCCATGCTATCAGGGGGGCACATAGGGCTGAACTTCCTTAAATCAACTAATTTTTAATTTCTAAAAGGATTTTACATATTGATTTTATTTTTTTAACATATTGATTTTAATGGTTTTATTAGTTGCTATAAAATAAATTAGATTCCCATGAAATATCAGTTTGACATCTTCTTTGAATACTTCCTTTCCTATTAAACGTTACAGCCTAATTTGCCACATTTTCTCCTTACCAAGTTAGACATGGAGATTCAACTCAGACCTAAGTTTTTATATATCTTTATATACAACACACGGATATCTATTCCTTACTATCACTCTTGTTTGAAGGATTTTATGTATTGAGATCTTAATAAAAAATGAACAAATCTGACAAAAGCGAAGATTACAAACAAGGACATCTGAAAAACCGGCACTCGCCAAGTTAATCTTCATTCCTAGAGAAAGAACCTTGAGGGTTCAGATACTGAGAGTTGGTCCACCTTAAAATACAGCACATTAAATATTACAGCAATCCATGTGGAATGTCTTAATATAATTACAATGTCATCTACAGATGGTTGTACATATAGCTACATTAAAAATATTAAGTCAGTTAAAGATAACATCAAAAAAATTAGCGCTAAAATGAAGACTCAAAATAAGATCGAGGAGAGTCACTAAAACCAAAGGCATGGCATGTAGACCCCACTTACAGCCAGCAACACCATCATTCTGGATGGGCTGCTTATAAAATCTGCATTTCCCTAGCTAGCTGAAAAGAATGAAAAGCTTCTTACAACCAGCTAAAAAGAAAGCCTTTACCATGCGCCTTGAAAAAGCTCATTTTCACATTACTCAGGCTTCATTATGCTAAATCAATATTCGTTTAGTCACTGGGGTTATTGACATATTTTAAAATAAAAGTATACCCTTCAGCTACTGCACTCATTACAGGTAATTTGTCTTGTCAGGGAGCAGGGAATATTATCCTAGTCTTTCAGGGGCTGACAGCCCATGGAAATACCTCCCCATGGTTACAACTGTAAATAATTTTAAGGTAAAATATTGAAAAATCAATGACTGTTTCCTGCAATCTGTCACAAACAAATCAATCATAATCTGTACTGCCAGCAAGTATGATTTGAAGGAGATGGGAGCAGATGTAATTCTTGGCTGGAATCTCTCATTTCAAAATCACTTCACATAATGGTGTCATCATTTAAACACTTAACAGTCAGTGCAAACTGCCACTGTAACATTGAGTCGGACAAAACCACAAGGAGGAGGAGGAGAAAATGCCATCACTATTATGTTAACAAACATTTAATTTAAATGGTTGGTGCATTAGTAAATTTCCGCTGTGAACGGCTTTACCTGCCCCTTTCACAGCTCCAAATTAATCAAGGCTGCTTTTCCATGTCCTGACGTGTAGGAAGTTAGCTCAGTACTCCAACTGTGCTCTCTAAAGCACACATGCCTTTTATTTTAAAATAGAGAACAAAATCTTGAATTAACAAGACATTTGGGTTGCAGAATAGCCTATAATTCTATCTATATAACAATGACAAAAAATAGTGTCAAAGAAGATCATACTTTTATGACTTAAAAGTAGATAAAAGCGATCAGATGCCCAAATGTTGAATTTTACATTTCCCCTCTATTATTAAACACCACTTTTCAACTTTGTAATACTGTAGCAAAATCTAAGATGACCAGTAAGACTTAGTCAATTTGAACATTCCCCTGCACTCCAAACATAAGCCTTGTCACAGATAGCCGAATTAAAAGCCGAAGTAATAAGCTAACCATGGCAAGTGTGAAAGTTGCTTCTGGTAACAATACTGAATCCTTGTACAAATGTAAACTGCTTTCCAAATAATCACTTTGATATTGGCATTTTTGGACTACATTTTATGGCTTCCCCAGCTGCTGACATGGTGTGGAGACATAAGGAAAAGAGTCTGAAACCGTACCCCTCTCTTTCTCACAGGACTAGCCCAGAATACTATTTGACGAAAAGATCATGGAGCCTTTTCTGAAGGATTGTATTTTTAAATGTGCACCAGGCCCTTTAATGGAAGAAATCAATTTAAGCTATTACATTTCTTACCAATTGCCTAATTATATAATTAGATACCATGAAGCCTTTTATTGTTTTATTAATATTCCTCACTAGATATAGGTCAAGGGGCAGATATTTTTTGATGAGGAGAAAATGTCTGTATGTTGTTTTTCTTTTTAAGAAAAACAAACAGATATAAATAGTATGATATGGTTAAAGTCTGTGTAAACATTTTTCGACAAAATAATTGCTCTTCTGCATGGACTGATTTAGAACTGAACCTGCTTGTCAATGGAGCAACGTGGAGTCAGAAGACAGAGCCCTTCCTGAAGACGCAGATGGAACCCAGTGTTGGTCTTTGGGAATCTTACAATTCAATCCCAGCATTAGGTTTGAAGATGAAAAAACACACAGGGAAATTATCAAAGCCACCAACCAGAATGCTGCAGAGCCCTCCATTCCATAGAGTCCCTGCAACAGCTGCAGAGCACAGGGCAGCCAATCCAGTGCTTGCGAAGGGAAAGGACAGAAAGCACAAGAGCTGGGGCCAGAAGCAGGCAAAGAACCAGGGTCCACTTATGTAGCTGGGCCCAGTCAGCCTCTTTCAGGGACTCTGGATCCCAGCTCCAACCTGTCCTTACCAGAGCTGAGCTGGGGCTGGTGGTGCTGCCCTGGAGAACACACCCCCAGGTGAATGAAACAAAGGAGGGGAGGTAAATGAGGACAGTTGGACAACGGGCTGAGTGCATGTCAACCCCAAACTGAAATGTCATCTGTTAGAGCTGTGCAGAACACCACCACAGATCTAATTCGCAGAAAGGGGCTATTTTAAGGGTGCTGAGTAGGCCGAAATGCTATTTCTCAGCTCTCCCAACACAGCCGGTGGCCCTGGGAGAAGCAGGCTTGAAAAGTTAGCAAAGGAAAGCAGCATAGTTCCCATAGCCCAAATGTGAAGAAACGACTGTCTACTGGACAAAGTTCTCGTATGCAATGAAGGATGAGGATTACAGAGAAAAGTGTTCTTGAAAAGAGAAATTATTACTTCCCTGTCTTCTGACTCTCCATCAAACAGTACCATGCTCCTTTATGAGCTGCAATCCTTAAAGAGAGAACAGCCACAGTTAGCTCCGTCTCTCTTACCACTTCCTTCCTTCATGGAATTATAATTTAATTATGGCTCCTTCAGTTGATTTTATTCCTGGATGGTGCATTTCTCAAAAAAGCAGTCTTCAGCTACTTCCACTGCATAACATTCTCAATTAATCAACCATAACCCACTACTACTACCAAAATGACAGTGCTTCATATCTCCCAGCGCCCCGTCCCACTGCATCTACTTTATATGAGAGGAAGAGTTTTAATGCATCTGCATATCTATAATGAAGCATGAATCTTAATCTTAACTGTAAACCTGGCTCATAACAGATGTGAAACTTGACAAATATGCACATTTAGAGTTGTCTTCTATTTTTATTCACACACACACACATACACACACACACACACGTTCCTTTTTTCCCCCCTTAGGAGGAAAAAAAGTCAAACCCAAATCCTCTTATGTTTAAATTCACCAATTATATCATGGTTTAAAAATAAAACAAAACCCTAAGATTAAAAGTAAAAAAAATATCAGATTTCTGGCTGTTTAACATTTTCTTTACATTCGTGTTGTATGTTTCTAGCTCACTTCTTCCCTTAGTCACATGGAAACTCCTGTATGTTCTGTAAGCAGAACACAGGTCTGTTATTTACAAACAATTAAATAGCATTTCATATCACAGTCGAGACCACTTTAATGTCTGTGATAGTGTTCACAGAGAAGCATTTGTTCTATTGAAGGATAAACTAACTAGATTTTTTTGGTCATACAACCATATTTATTATTAAAATGTTCCACATCACTAAATCCTGTTACCTGTTCTGTCCATTAGATGATACAAATATTCTGGAAAATAATTCTTTCCCATAATTTTCCTATCCACCTATATTCAGAAACCCTGTTTTTAAATAACAAATAATGTTTTTCGTATACTATATATACTCTGTCATCAAGATACCTATAACTGGAGCCTATGCTAACTTTATTCTTAAAAGAACCACATCACTAAATTAATCACCAAATATAATTTGGTATAGATTGTTTCTTTTAAATAGTAATTCTATTTCTGTTAAATATCACAACCATGGTCTTAATTTTAATGAAAAATGTATTGTTTATAAATTTCACTATCTAATAGTATCATTCAAATAAATTATTCAATGTAATTCCAAGATGAATGCTAAAAATAAATCATTCAGCCTCTCAACAAATCAACAGTTTTTAAATGCACTTCACTCTTGTTTATTGCATTAATAGATTTTTAATAATGGAAGGTCTCAGGTGTCATTCCCATGGTCTGTACTTAGCCCCTGTCACTAACACATATACTTCGGTGAAGCCACCTTGGTGCTCTTTTGGGCTACTTCACACACAGGTACATACACACACACACACACACACACACACACACACACACGACATGCAGATCTGGGCATATACAAGGACGAATTTCAGTGAGCATGTGAAGGAACTCCATAGTTTGGAAGTGAACTTAGCTGAAAATATCCAAATGTATTATAGAAGTATTGTACTTATCACCTGTAAAGGAAATGGAAATGATTAAGTTTAAGGAAACACAGAAGACTAGTAATACTTTGGGGATATTAGATATGAACATCTAATCTAATTTTCTCCAAGGTATCACTCCAGATTATGGTAAATAAACAAATAAGAGCTGTATCAAGGCATGGAATATCATTAGTTTGAGAAGAGGCTGGAAAAATAGATTATATAAATGACAACTGCAGGAGAAAATTATATTCTCCTCTCCTGAACAAATGTTAAGTGCATCCTCACTAATAAAGACTTAAACTCAAACTATATTACAATATACTGGTTTTCAATTTTGAGGCATCTAAGTTAATTTGCCAAGCTAAATTGTTGCTTAGGTATACTAGAGCTATGAGAACACTGCCAATTTATGCAGAAATAAGTCATCAGTATCACACTTCAGGGGAGAATTGTGAAAGCAAGCTAGTCATTACTGAACAAGGAAAAAAAAATCATCTCTAGGTTTTACATGGTCCTAGAGATGCATCAGCTGCTATTCTGCAAAGAAAAAAATTTCTCTGCCAAAGAACTAACAAATAAACCAAAAAGACATTGAAAATACAGAAGCCAACACAATGTAGAAACTGAAGACAAATATACAGAGATAGAGACACACTAACAGCAAAACGGCTGCTGCTATTTCAGAATTAAAACACTGTTCCAAAGTATGTCGCTGTGCTCAGCATATGTTTTAGACAACACATTCAATTCACAAAGGACGGCATGATTCCATTCATTTATAGCTCATCAATCGAAGATGATTTTAATCTTTCCTAATATTTCTAGAACATAGCAATAATTATTTATTAAAATGGATAATAATTCATTCATGCTCAGATTCCATCTATTTTAACACACTATACCAAATTTATAAATAACAAACGCATAGCAGCATAGGGATGGGGGCTGTGGCTGCCAGAGAAAAAATTTTGATAGGGGTTCTGGGGATAAATAAAGCAATTATCTCAAAATTAACGCTCTTGTTTCAGTTTCAGCAAACAAATCTAAATAAGTCTTCCTTTGATTTTAGTTTCCCATGTAATTCTATCCGGCTAATTATCCCTGGAGTCAAGAACAAGCTGACTCTCCACCTGGCCTTTCCATCATATGCCCACGGTCTCCTCCACTTTCATTTCCTCTTTCTACTCTGAGGTTTAATATTAAAGGAAAACTGGAACACATCTTACACAAATGCTGATTGACAGCCGGGAACAGTAAGCTACAAAGGGGAGAAATCTCAATGTACTACTTCTGTTAGAGGGTATGAGGTGCAGGGTGAGCCAAGGGTAAGTTGCCACCAGCGTCTCTCTTGCCATTCATTGTTTTTGCTCTGAGAGATTCTGAGTAAAGGACAGTGATACTATTTTCATGGTTACCTAGATTAGGGTCTCTATTCTACACTAATGCACTATGGCCACTTGTTCATCAGTTCAAACTTATAATACAAAATGTTGGGAAGGAATATAAGTTTTCCTCTATTTTTAGAAATGAAAATTAAGCATTTCATAAACATTGCAGCTGAGCACTAGATGATATGAAAATGGAATTGTTTTCAATCTTTCTGCCACTCAAAAGTCTAGTCCTTTCCCCAAACCTCAAACGGTAAACATGTCTCATCTATTTGCCTCTTTATTATATCCTTGTTTCTGCACATTCAACATGCCTTCCTCTATGGATGGATTCTGCAGGCTGATAAATGCCTGCCTATCAGTACAGTGCTCTAGTTTATCCCTTTCTTTCAAAATTAGAAACCACTATTCTACAAAGACTGAGTACAAAGAAAGCCGACACAAGGTATTGCCAAAAAGCCACAAGTAGTATTAGAACATGCCAGAACACTTAACATTAAACTATCATTTCTTTCCAAAACTTCTGCTGCCAAACTGCTCACAAAATCTGTAAGCTCAAAGACAGGTTTCAAGTGCAATTAAATGCTCCCAAAACAAAACTCTGCAAAAATATGCCCCTTCTTATGTCTCCATTTATAGACAACATTTTCTCTGGATCTTAATTAAGATAACGATGCACACCTGTGTCAACATTCTCTGGCAAGACAGCCTTATCAATCATAATCCTTTAAGTACACTGGAAAACAGCAAAGCGATATGACAGAAGCAATCTGTTGCCTTTCCTGGTGCTGGTGTTGTCTCTCTCCCACAAGAATGATGAGATCTTTAAAATCCAGCAGACCTACTTTTATGAGTCTTTAAAGTTCTAACTGTAAACAACTATTACACTAAATAAACAGGCGTCACCTCCTTTGCACTTGACGGAAACAATGACAGCCCTACTGGCCCAAAACCCGAAGAGCAAGCTCCACACCACATCTTGGCAGTATAAGAGTGGATCTTATTTTAAAGCTCTGTAGTTTAAGAGTTAGGCATAACTGGTTCTGTGCAGACAAGACAAACCAATAAATCCTTGGCAAGTTTTAAAATTGAGTTTAACAGGACTACATAAAGAAAGAAAGAAAGAAAGAAAGAAAGAAAGAAAGAAAGAAAGAAAGAAAGAAAGAAAGAAAGAAAGAAAGAAAGAAAGAAAGAAAGAAAGAAAGAGAAAGAAAGAAAAGAAAAGAAAAATAAAGAAAAGAATAAAAGCAGAGCGATCAACTCCCTAGCGCAGCAACATGCTTAGAAAGATAGGAAGGCAACTGGGGTGGGGGGTGGGGGTGGGGTTGGAATCTTGGCAGCTTGGCCTGAGAGGGAAACAGGTCCTTCCCACCTCTGCTGGTGGGAGAGCTTCAAGGACAACAGACTCAGAACCCTACAGCTAACAAGTAATTAGGTGCCCAAATGGAGAAGCTGATGAACAGAAAGGGTAAAGGGGAAAGGGGGATTCTCTCCTGTATCAAAGTTAAAACCTCGCGTTTACCAGCGAGAACATAAAAGCTTTCTTATAAACATGGAGAAAGCCCTCAGATGCTATCTAAATCCGTCTGTTGCTAATGATCAGCCTTCGCCCTCCTGCACACACTTAGCACAGTTCTGTATCAGACGCCAGCGGTCCTGGCCAGCCAAGCAGCAGAGGCCGGCAGTGTGCAAAATAAAGCAGAAAATAGAGACATCCTTAAGAAATGAGTCTTAAATTTGATGTAGAGCGGAGGTGACAACCACAGCAACAGAACCATAAATTCTAAATGCTTCAATATTTTGCAGGATTTCCTCTCCATAGTTCTTGGAACACCAAAAAAAAAAAAAAAAAAAAAAAAAAAAAAAAAAAAAAAAAGTAAAAAAACTCAAGGAAGCGAGATGGAGAGCAGGGGAGAAAAACGACCATGCGGACCCGAGTTGGCAGGATTATGTAATGAGGATGTCTGCGTGACAGACTCGGACTCTCGTGGCACAAACCTCCATGGCTCACTTTCAGAAGTCGCGGTCCTGGACGAGAGCCGAGACGGAGATGCCGCAGACCCGCGTGCACAGAGGGGACACGCCCCCCCCCGCGCCCACCCGCGGACCGCGACACCCACGCGGAGGGTCCCAAGCTCCGGCGGCCCACACGCCGGCCAGGCCGAGTCCACGCCGTCCACTCCGTGCTCGCTCTGCGCGCGGGTCGCGGACGCTCCCTCGTGGCAGGCGCGAGCCCCAGACCGTTAGCGCCCGGCTGCTGCGGGCGGAGTCGAGGGCGGTGCGGCCGCGGGAGGCGGGGATCCGCGCCGCGGGGCGGGGACGCTCCCTGCACCTCCCGGGCCTACCCGGAGCCCAGGGGGAAGGCCGCTGAGGCCGCTCGTGGCCCGCCCGCGCTCCCCGAGACTCGCGCCCGGAGGGCCGCTCCGCCTGGCTTGCTCCACGCGGGCTCGCAGGCCGATAGCCGGCAGCTCTACGCCGCCTCAGCCGCCGGCTTCTTGTCTCCATGACAATAGCTCAGCTCAAGCCCCTCCCAACCACGCCCCCTGGGCGCCAGGACTTGGAGCCGATCGGGCTGCGTCATGGGGGCGGGGCCAACGGAGGCCACTGCCCAATTAGAGGCGAAGACAGTGGACGGGAAGGGCGGGGCGGGCCGAGAGGCTTGCGGGGAATGTAGTCCGCAGGGGTCAGACCTCTTGGGGGCGGAACCTGCAGCTATAGCTGACAGCCAGGAGCAGTAGCGCGCGTGCGTGAAGTTGGTTCCTTGGTCTGGGATGGTATCGCTGATGTCAGGGCCCGAACTCGGCAAATAAAGTGTGTCCCGTGCGTCAAAATCATTGCGAGAAACTTTGTGTAGAGTTATGCAGCCCCTCGAGTGTGGCCCCGCTGTGAAAGGCCACAAAGTACCGGGCGTGTGGAGCTGCAACGCCAAGCCCTGCGAGCCGGCCCGGGTCCTGGTTCACCAGCGCCCCTGTCTGTCCCAGAGCTCCAGTGCGTCTGTGCCTGGCGGCGGCGGGAGATACCACCGCGGGCAGAGGGTCTGTTTTGTATTCTCACTGTGTGGCCGTGGTGGTCAGGCCTGTGACTCAGTGGTGTTTGTCTTGCCAGCGCCTTGCTGAATAAACAGCGGTAGGGTTGGGCATTGGTCTGCGGAGTGTTTGCAGTGGAACTGGGGCGGGTGCGGAAGAGGGGGAAGGCGACTCAGTGGAACAAAAGGGAAAGAGACCCCGCACCCTCGGCCACCGCAGACCTGGCCCTCAGGAGAAACGCAGCTCTACGTCGGGGTGGCAGTGCGGGCGGCTGGGAGGCCTAGCCGCGTGTACCCTATCCTGGCAGGCCGTTCGTGCCCACTGCCTCCCCCTAGAGAAACGCCACCCTTCCATCCCGAGTCCCTCCAGTCTCCTCTCTCGAGGTCAGGCCGGGGTAGGTGGAAGAAGGCCCAGGCCGAGAAGTGCGGACGCCGGAGCCGAGGCTGGCCCTCGCCCACCTGCTGCTGCGGCTGGTGCACAGAAGCCTGCATCACGGCCTGGCCTCCCTGTGCCCTGGACGCATCCGTCGGCTATCCCTGGGATCTTAATTCCGGGTCTCCAGCTCGCCCTGGAGACGCCTGGCGGGAGGGAGAAGCCGGTGGCGAGTGGGTGACGAACCACCTCCTCGGAGCCGTTTCCTGGAGAACAAGACGTCCGCCAACTTCGCGGTCTGCGCTGGAGAGGGGGCCACGGGGCGTTCGCCCCAGCACTGCCCCGGGCCTCCTTTCCCTTTGTGCTGCCCAGGCCCCCGACCCGCTACCGGGGGTCCAGACCGCCGCTCGGCCCGGAGTTAGCAGAGGAGGAAAGTTGGAAGCGATCGGCGCGCTGGGGATGTGATTGTCATCCTGGGGCCGGCGCTCAAGAGTCTAAGAGAGACAGAGGGAGAGGGAGAGCCGGGGAGGGGAGAGGGGGGAGGCCGGGTCGGGGAGGAGGGGGGAGCGGCGGAGGAGAGGCGGGCGCGAGGGAGGGGCGAGGGGAACGCCAGCGAGCGGGAGAGGAGCCGGGGAGGAACTGGGAGAGGGCGAGGCGCGCCGGGCGGCCGGGTTGGCTGCGGCCGCCCAGAGGCTCCTGCCAGTCCTCCCACCGACTACACCCCGGGAAGGAGGAGCTTTGCGCGCGCACAAGGCGTCAGAATCCTCAATTTCCAACTTAGCATCTTGGCAGGACCTTTGCGAAGCCAAAAGCAGAGCCCCCCGGTGCAAAGAGCGAGGGGGGAAAAAGAGAAAGAAGCCCGGGAGGGGAGGGGGGGAAAAAGCCTAGCCCGGGCAAGCGGGACGCACAGAGGAGCGGGCGAGGCGGTCGCAGCCGGAGGCGCGCGGGAAGCCAACCAGGAGGCGCCGCGGGCCGGAGCCGGGAGCCGGGGCTGGAAGAGCGGCAGCCCGGGGCAGCCAGAGGCCAGGTGCCCGCTCGCTCGCTCGCCCGCGCAGGGCGCCGCCCGGCTCGTTGGCGGCCGCGGCGCGGCGCGCCCCATGCCCGTGTGTGGCCATGTCCTACCCGCAGGGCTACTTGTACCAACCGTCCGCCTCGCTGGCGCTCTACTCGTGCCCGGCGTACAGCACCAGCGTCATTTCGGGGCCCCGCACTGATGAGCTCGGCCGCTCGTCCTCCGGCTCTGCCTTCTCGCCCTACGCCGGCTCCACTGCCTTCACGGCGCCCTCGCCGGGCTACAACTCGCACCTCCAGTACGGCGCGGACCCCGCGGCTGCGGCTGCTGCCGCCTTCTCCTCGTACGTGGTGAGTGAGCGGGCTCCGGGCCGGGCGAGGGTCGCCGGGGCCAGGCCGGAGGGCGGGGAACCCTGGGGGGGGCGCGGGCCTAGGCGTCTCCGTGCCCTCAGAGCCTCGCGGCCCCTGCAAACTTGGGACGATCGCGTCGCTCGGCTTCGCGAGGCCGCGGGCTCCGGAGTTGCTCAGGCAGGAGGAGCACGTCTGGGTGGCTCGCGCTGCAGAAGGAAAGAGTTTGCAGGGTAGAGGCCGTTGCAATCCGAGAGCAACCTTTAGTTCAAAGCTCTGCGCCGCCCCTCAGAATTTTCTTTTTTATCCCTTTCTTTTTTGTTTGGTTTTTATCTTGCCATTTTTTTGAGAAGTAGTTCTAAAGAAATAGACCCTAAATCTGTACAGAAACGAACTAAATCTATGTAAATGTGTTTGGCCTCGCCTTTAATTAATCCTCCAAAATGTTGCAAATCCGTAATCCTATCTTCACAATCCGATTTGAAAGTATTAAATTTCTGAAAAGTCGAGCAAGCTGCGGTGTATCCGGGATTTTTCGGCCCGGTACACTTTCTGGAAAAGCGCGATGGCTTCGGTTCTGGATAGCATTTTGGGACCGTCGTTGTGCAGGTTAAGGTTCATCTTCTCCTGGGCGTTTCTTCGAAGATTAAAGAAAGAGTGTTGATTTCCCTTCTTGCACGTACCCCGGGTGCGCCCAACCTGCAGCGGCCCTGGCCCAGAGCGCGGATCCGCGGCCCCGGCCGCCCAGGCCTCTAGAGCCAACAGAGGGCTGGGCCGCCTAAGCCAGATTTGCACGCAGGGCACCGACGTTTACCCGCAGCTGCCGGCCTCCAAGGTGGCGCCAGGCCCAGGACAGCTTCCGTGGCCTCGCAAGGACCCGACTGCAGAATTGGGGCCCCCCACTGCGTCCGGAGGAGGGAGAGGGGTTGCTCTTGTGCAGATCGGCCTGCGGGGCCTCTGGGGAGCAGGGGTGCTGGCCTCGCCCGCATGCGGACCTGGGAACGTGGTTTTGGTGGGCTTCAGATATTCAGGTGGCGGGGAAGCCCACGTCATCCATTCACATAAGCTCTGCTTGTCCCCCCGACAGGGTTCTCCCTACGACCACACTCCCGGCATGGCGGGCTCTTTGGGGTACCACCCCTACGCGGCGCCTCTGGGCTCCTACCCTTATGGGGACCCTGCGTACCGGAAGAACGCCACGCGGGACGCCACCGCCACGCTCAAGGCCTGGCTCAACGAGCACCGCAAGAACCCGTACCCCACCAAGGGCGAGAAAATCATGCTGGCCATCATCACCAAGATGACCCTCACCCAGGTGTCCACCTGGTTCGCCAACGCGCGCCGGCGCCTCAAGAAGGAAAACAAGATGACATGGACTCCGCGGAACCGCAGCGAGGACGAGGAGGAGGAAGAGAACATCGACCTGGAGAAGAACGACGAGGACGAGCCCCGGAAGCCGGAGGACAAGAGCGACCTCGAGGGCCCCGAAGCAGGTTGGTGGACGCGGGAAGGGGTGTGTGGAGCGGGATTCCAAAGGCACAGGGGCCTGGAGGGGGCGCGCATGGGTCCTGGCGCCCCGGGCTAGGGTCCCGGCGGCTGTTGGCCGCCACCCCGGCCCCGCCGCGAGGCCTCAGCGCCCCTGATAGCGCGCATTTCGCCCACAGGAGGCGCGGAGCCGAAGGCGGCTGCGGGCTGCGAGCGGTTGCAAGGGCCGGTCAGCCCCGCCGGCAAGGAGACCGAAGGCAGCCTGAGCGACTCGGATTTTAAGGAGCCGCCCTCGGAGGGCCGCCACGATGCGCTGCCCCGGCCCCCGCGCGCCGGCGGGCCCTCCCCGGCTGGGCAGGCGGCGGCGCGGCTGGCGGAGGACGCGGCCCCCCTGTACCCCGCGGGCACGCCGGCGCCGGGCCCGCACCCACCCGCGGCAGAGCTGCCCCCCGGTTCCGGAGGGCCCTCGGTCATCCACTCGCCGCCACCACCGCCGCCTCCGGCCGTGCTCGCCAAGCCCAAACTGTGGTCTCTGGCAGAGATCGCCACATCCTCGGACAAGGCCAAGGACGGGGGCGGCGGGAGCGAGAGCTCCCCGTGCCCGCCGTGTCCCGGGCCCGTGGGCGGGCCAGCCCTAGGAGGCAGCCGTGCGTCTCCAGCCCCGGCGCCCGCACGCTCGCCCTCCGCGCAGTGTCCCTTTCCTGGCGGGACAGTATTGTCCCGGCCTCTCTACTACACCGCGCCCTTCTATCCCGGCTATACGAACTATGGCTCCTTCGGACACCTTCATGGCCACCCAGGGCCGGGGCCAGGCCCTACGGCTGGTCCCGGCTCTCATTTCAATGGATTAAACCAGACGGTGTTGAATCGAGCGGACGCTTTGGCTAAAGACCCGAAAATGTTGCGGAGCCAGTCTCAACTAGACCTGTGCAAAGACTCTCCCTATGAATTGAAGAAAGGTATGTCCGACATTTAACGCGGGTGCGTCACTCCCGGACTTGTCTAATTTATTAAAAACATGGCCTTGGCAGTTATTTTCCATCACCAAGAAAGAGAAAGAGAGAAAGAAAAAATTAACTACCCCTCCTATTCAGAAGTTTATAGTTTATGGAGATTGATGACATAAAAATGTATACATCTCCACACTCGAAAAAAAGTCTTAGCCAACTGAAAAGAAAAAAATTAAGAGGATTTGTATTAAATCTTATTCTGTATATTTAATGTAGCATTTTGTATTTAAATTGATAATTCAATATCTTTGAAGTAAATTATGAAATCAAGACACCTGTACAGGCATTTAATGTTTTTGTAATATAAATATATACATTTGTGTTCCCCCAAACTGTTTCATAGTTTAAAATACAAGTTTAATTTAATTTTTTACACCTATTGATTTTTCTGGGTATGAGCTAAAGTATTATTTGCAGAAAGGAACAGCCTATACTCTTAGATTTAAAAAAGTAAGAGAAACTGCAGCGGTCTTTGTAAAATGCAAAATATTTAATTAAAAGAGATTTTAACATAATCAGAGCCACTCATTACTTCTTAGAACCCTCAATAAACGTTTTGTCCATTGCCTTGGTCAAAAGGTGCAACTGTAACTTTTTTTGAAGTGGGGACTGGAAGGTGCTGGGGGAAATCGGGACTAGGCCCACAAGCTCCCGGGAAGCGGCCCTGCTTGGGAATGGAGATTTGGGTCACTGTGAGGGTTGACTGAGGGAAGTTGGACCCTGGAGGAGGGAGAAGAGAGATCCGAGCCTGTGCCAGAAGGGAGAAAAGATGGCAATGCTAGGCAGAGACACGCACCACCCCAGCGCCATCGCTTAACCCAATTACTTCCAATCAGTGTCGTGTTTTATGCAAAGCAATCAGCTGGTGAACTTTGCTAATGAGTTCGATTTTATGCCGGATTTAGCCCTTATTACTATTTCAAAGGTGCTGCTAGCTAATGCGGGCAGGGAGCGTTAGGGGATGCCAAGTGGAAAGACTTCCCCAAGTCACTGTCTTCTCTACCCCTTCAAAATTGGGCATTGATCTCTTCTTTGGATTTGATTAAATCAGTGAATGTTCCATCCGCGACCAAGCGGGCGGCGGGTGGATGGAGGCAGAGCCTCCGGGCCGGGCCGCAAAACCCTCTACGTGACGGTTCCCCCCTTTCACAGGTAGGTGTCACACTTGTCTTGAATTTCCAGCCTTCACTTTGCAGAGTCCGGGATGGGAGAGTGGAGAAGAGAGGGATGGGGGTGGAGGAAGCATCACAGTCACCAGGGGCAGCCAGCCGAGCCCCCAGAGGGATTCGGAAGCCCCTCCCCCAGGGGCCCCTTTTTGGACAAGTGGCTTCAAACGCTTGAGGCCTTTTGCGTAGATAAGGAGGCCATTGTGGACTTGAGGAGGCTTGTCGCCGCTTTAACACTTTTCTCAGCTCAGATTGCTCCAAAAGTGGTTTTGAGGGTTTATGTCCTCGTTTTTTAGTTCGGTTTATTTAATCTCCAAATGTAAAGTCAGGATTCATCTCCCTCCGTACCAAATGATCAAGACACACCACCCAGCGCGGGGCCCTCCATCCCTGAGGTTCCGCTGGGCACTTGCGTCTCCATTTTGGACCGTGAGATATGGAGCCGCCGACACTTTTACTTCGTGGGAAATTTTCTAGGGGGATGGGGGATGAGAGGCATTAAAACAAAAACTTACCCAAACGAGGGGAAATAATTTGCCCTATTAAATCTAAGCCTGACTGTAGAGACAGACTGTTTGCACATAACAGCAACTTAATTAAGCTTAATCAGAATGCTTATATTTGCATGTCTCTTCCACTCCTTTTACCCTATTCAGGTTTTAAAACACACCCCAACCTTTTCAGGAGTTGTTACTTTTGCTATTTTTTTTTTTTTAACCTAAAACTGGACTCGTTTCGTTTATTGAAGTGAAGCAAGTTTGAAAGCGGCGTTAGCCAGAGGCTTTAGCAGTGGTGGGGAAATAGGGTTTAAATTAGTGAGAAAATTCTCGCAGGGAAAATGGTTTTAAAGCTGGTAGTGTGAATCATTAAATATGCATGAGATGATCCTATTTTATTTTGTTCTTTTAATTATAAATTATTTCTTTTAAACAATTGAATTCCTGAGATGACTTGCCCTGCCCCCTCCCTAGGCCGGCCCCTCCCCCAGCCTGGCTCCCAATTGGCTCCCCCCCCCGCCCCCCATGCGTGTGCAACCCCAGGAGTCGTCTTCTCTTCCGAAAAGTTGGAAGAATAGGCAGTTCGCTTTTCTTAAGAGAAAGTTTAAAGACCACGTTAACGCGGCGGGGATTTGGACACACTGGTCCTAAACCCTGCCCCAGGATTTTTAAAAGAAAATTACAGGCCTCCTTGTGTTCCTGGGAATATGCAAATGACGCGGTGCCCAAGTCCGCCTGGGAACGCTGGGGCTCCAGCCGCGTGCCCGCGGGGCTTCCTGCGAACCGGAGCGGTGCTCGGGGGCGCGCCGCCTTTCTGCCCATCCAGGGACTACGGGAGGAGGCAGCTTCCAGCCCCGCAGTTCAGGCACCGGGCTGGCCAGCTGCTGCCCGAGTCGGTGTCCCCTGCCTCATCTTTACTGAGCTTGGCCTCTGCCATCTACCGTTTTCTTTGCATTATTCTTCTTCCGCGCAAGCTCTTAACGAAGCCCTGGGCTTTTCCTCCTTGCAGAGCTTGTTTCCGCGGTTCTTCTGGTGTCGAGGGACTTTAATCTGGAAGTGGCCTGCTGGCCAGGTCTGGCTTGGGACAGGAAGAAATAAACATTTGCGTTTAATCCCAGAAGTAGTTGTGTGTCCCAAGTCCGTGGACCTCCATTTTGTCGCCTCTCTGGCTGTCTAGGAAGCCACGCACCTTAGAGGCATGGGGAGGAGGTGCTTCTTGCAAGTGCTGGGGTCAGGGTTTCTTTGCCGGCTTGGCGGGGTTCTCAAGGCAAGAGAGGCAGTGCCTAAAATACCTCGGATCTGAGGTGAAGCAGTTGGTGACCACCTGCCCCTGGCTGGGCCAGTTCCAGACCCCAAGAAACACCTAGCTTGGCTCTTAGGGACTAAAAGGAGCCGAATCCCCCAGCTACATGGCTTGTGGGACCACTGCGTGGGGTCTATACCGTCAGTCCCCTGAAGCTAGGTTCCTTCCCTTGGTCCTATGTGGGAGTCAAGTCAGTTTAAAGGATTTGGTAGTCGGAGAGGGAATCGCCCGATGAATTCCCAAGGGCAAATACGTAGGCCCTGAGAAAGGCCAAGAAGCCTTTCCACTCGGCTTCCAGACTTCGGGTACTAGGGCCTAGGTGGGGCGCAGAGCCTGCTGCGAGGCTTTTTGCAAACCCCTTGGGCCATTCATGATCCTTGAAACACTTAGGACCCAAAAGGTTGAGAGGAGGAGAGTCCTGCCTGATGCTGGGCCCATGCCAGGCCTCCTACCTCACCTGTCCCTCTCAAGTAGCTGCCAGCTCTGGTGGGAGCTGGGAACAGTTCATAGCAAAGCACCCAAAGTGAAAGGAACCGTACTTCGCTCTCAGGAGGAGCCCCGCGCCGAAGGCGTTTAGGAAGGGCGCCGCCTACTGGTCCCCCGAGCCGCAGGGTTCGCAAGGGAGAAGGAGCTCTGCCAAAGCCTGCCCAGGCCCAGTGCACTGCAGGGCCTTGGTTCTGCACTTAAGCGGGGCGATCTCCAGCTGTTTCGACCAGACTAGTCGCCTGGGCCCTGGACTACAGGACCTAGTTAGCACCGGGTGTTGGGAACAGGCCTTTGACCAAATCATCTTTAACCCCGCGGACCCGCTTCCCAGCTTCCGCACTGTTTCAAGTCAGGCAACAGGCAATCCAGAAGAGTCGCCTTCAGGTGCGGGTCTCAGAGCTGCCAGGAGCATGGCCCGCTTCGCTTTATGTGCAAGCATTTCTGCAAGCTCTTGCGCCCCGAACCCCACACAATCCCGATTAATTTGTAGTTTAGCGTTTCCGGAGGGAGTTACCAGGCTTCTGAGCCCCAGAGAACCGTTTTGCCCTGTTCGTGGATATTACAAAATAATGAAGAGCAAATAAAACAGAACTCCCCTCGCACTGCTTAAAACACTCTTATTTCGACAACCCCTTTAGTAAAGTCCGAGTGGTGAAGCTTGCGACACTCAGCACGGCCTGCGCGCACCCAGGCGAAGTGCTGGCCAGGCTTTTCAGGGGGTACTGGAGGAGAGCATGGTGTGCCCTCGGCCAGGCTCAGCGCGTCCCTTAGGGCTCAGCCCATCAAACAGGACGGGAAATCGAGCTAGGCTGGGACCTTGCCTCCCTACCTTCGTTTTTAGCTAGTCAAAGCTTCAGGCTGGTCTCTCGAACCACCGTGTAGGTACCCCCTGATGACCAGGTGAGAGCCATTATCCTTTTCGTTTTCGTTATAAATGCAAACCTGGGCCCAGATTGTGGCCTAACTGGAGGACGTCTCCTGGGCCAGGCTGCAGCTCTGAATGCTCCGACCCCCGACCCCCGCGGCTGCTAGGGGTCTTCAGCCTTTCCTGAGCAGCAGACGCCATCCCTGGGTCCCTCAAGGCCGCCCGGCGGGCAGCGCTGGTTTCTGATGCCCGTACGAGCCCAGAGCGCCCAGGCTTCACTTTCCCAGTGAAATGTGCTTTTATTTGCTCCGAGCAAACCCCAGGCTCTCAGCGCTCCCGCCTGATGGATGCAAATGTAAATGTGCACTTATTTAATTGGATCAGGCCCCAAGATAAAAGAGATAAACGGCTCCCCGTTTGCTAACTTATTTTCCGAGGCATGCAGCGCGGCGTGGAGGGGAAGCTAATGAAGAAGCCAAGCGTCGCTCAGCGCTGCGCTCTCCGCTTCCGTGTTGCCTGCGCCTTGGTCGCTCTCCTTTGCATGGGCCCTTTCCACGCCTGGCGGACTTCCCGTGGGACCCTCTGTGTGGCCTGGCTGAGCGAGGCAGGCAAGGAGCTGACATCTTGCTTGCAAACACCGGGTTATCATCATGATGTTTTCCCACTCAACCTCGGTGCCTGGGACACAGCAGCTGGGCTTGTTCGATGGAAGATTTCCTCTTCTTTCCTCAGGCGTCGTCTTCCACCCCAGGTATTGCATACAGAGGGCAAAACAGAAGCCAGGGGCCTGGAAAAGGCCTGGCCAGCATCTCTGGCCTCTGGGGCCGATGGAGCCGCCCTCGATACGGATAGAACCCTTTTCTGTCCCCAAGGGTTTTTTTTTCCGGATCGACTTGAACCCTTGGATTAACCCCTCCTCCCCACAAATATTGGCCCAGTCAATACACAACAAATAACTTCAAGGGGTTGCAAAGCCGGGACAAACAGGTCTTCTGGGGGGAAGGGGGCAGTTAAGGGAAGGATTGCCTGCCAAGTCTTTTATTCCTTAGGAGGGTAGCTCAGACCCTGAGCGCCAGCCGGTCTTCCTGTCACTATTCAGTTTGGGGTTCCAGTTTCCTCCTCGAAAAGTTTCTTTTCTGTTCAGGGGAGCTAGGGAGCTGGTCTGGGGTGGGACTGATACAAAGTCTGCGAAGGGTAAAAGGAGCCAGAGAGTGACGCCCTCGGGCGGAGATGCTGGTCCAGCAGCCCCTGGACTCTGGGCTGGACTGAGATGGGGCTGGGCCTCCAGGGGCCGGGCTGGGCAGCACCGACGTCGCGCGGCCCAGGACCCCAACGCGCTGATGGATGGGCTTGTCAGGAAAGCTGTGTGCACCAAGCACTCACCTCGCTAAACTGAAATTACTGTCTTTTCAGGGGCTAATTTGTGTAACTCCCATGGAGGGGCCTGGAGGGGGTTTGATGAGGCATAAAATGATGATTAATGAATTTATTGGGCGCTGCTCATCAAACAAGAGCTCAGAGCTTGCTTCCACACGGGCAGCCTGGCGGCGGCGCTCAAGCCAGCTGGGGTTCAGCCTCTGGGACTCAGAGGCCTGGCAAAGTTTTCCCAAATGCCCAACACGGACGCTTTTGCAGGCCTAGCACCCTGGCCGTTTCCTGTGGGCGGTCTTAGTTCCCCATAGTTAGAAGTGGGGATGGAATCCCCTGGGAACCTAGGAGAGCAAGTTCTAGCTGCCCGCCATCGCCCCCTGCGGGCAGCCTGCTTGAGCCTAGGAGTGGGCTTGGGGCTGTTGGTAGAAGCCTCTCTCCAGGACTGCAGGGTGATTGTGGAGCTGGGGCAGCATGCAACTCAACATACAGTGTGTTCCTGAACCATCATAGCTCCTTGGTGGGATCTTGGGCAGGGGTGATTCAGGCCTGCCTTCCTAAGTGCAGTTTCAATAATCAGCCAAGCCTGATGTCCTCATCTGGGAAAGGGGCTACAGCTCTGGGTTTTGTGGGAGGAACAGTATGTGTGTGCCACATGGTACAGCTGTTAAGTTTCTCTCTTATTTTCCTGGAGACATTAGTCCAGGCTTGGGGTGAAGACAGAGGAGGGACACAGGCAGGATCTTACCAGCATGGCTGATCTTCCTTGTCACCCCCCTCCTCTCTGGTTTCCCTGGCTAGTAGCACCCCCCCCACCACCACCAGGAACCTGATGGGAAACTGTGGGGAGCCTGGAAAGACAGTCAGACCACCAATGGCCTCCTCAGGCTGGCTTGGAAAAGCTGACAGGTGTTACCTGTGTTGCCATTGTAATATCAAGATGGTTTGGGGGCCCCTCCCACACCTAACCAGCCATTCAATTTGTAGGTTCCTGTCTTTTGGAATCCACCTTCAAGGACCTTTGGGCTATTTCCACTGTTCTCAATCAAGAACCTGTAGCCTAACAGGCTTCTAAGTTCAGTTGGGATCTTCCCTCTGAATGCAACACCTGGCACCCCCTTACAGTATCTTTCCCAGATCTCCCAACAACCCGTTCCACCCTTCTTGCCAAGATTTCCTGCCTTGCTGGAAGAGAAAGCAGAGACCTTGACATTGAATCCATCCAGGGTGTCCTTAAGGTATGCAGGTTCCACTTCATCCCTTCCCGCCTCCCTGCAACCACCATTAACTGAGTAGCTGGTACTGATGATGATCCTGTGTGAGCAAAACAGAGCCCTGGATTCCTGGAGTTTTCACTTCAGAGGGGAAAACAGTAGTTCAACACCTGAATCATGGTGACGTTCCACAGTGTCTGGGTGATGAAGATCGTAGGAAAAATTAAGAGGGTATGGAGTGGACTCTTTAAGAGAGGAAGTCTAGGAAGCTCTCTTAGGCAGTTGTCCCTGTCTCAAAAAGACCAAAAAAAAAANGTTGAGGAATGGCTGTGAAGGCAGAGCAGCTTGCTTCCTGCTGTTTCTGTCTTTGGTGTTTGTCTCAATGGATAGTCATTCGTTCATGTCCTTATTCATTGAGAACAAGAAGCAGGATATAGCATGATTCTGGTGAGGCCTGTGTCCTGGGGAAGAGCAGAAGGCTGAGGGGAAATGCCTTTCCTGCTGAGACAGGGAAGTCCCTGGCTGGCAAAGGGCACCAGAGGCCAGATGAGTGGTGGCATCTCAGGCAGGTGCATTCTCTACTTCAAGAGGACTTTCTTACCTGTGAGTTTCCTTCCGCAGCAGAGAAGCCATGGATCAGTACCCAAAAATTCTGATCAATCATTAACAATGCATGAAGGGCAAAGAGATGAAAGGCAGAAAATAGTAATCTTGTTAAAGGGGCAAGAAAATAAGAAAAATGTTTCTCCCAAATTTCAAGTAGAGGGTTTCAAGTAAATTTTTAGAAAGAAAATGTATGTTTATTGCTAACATTTGATATTCTATTCTAAGATAAAAAAAAATCAGTAGGATACTCTTGAGTTCTCCAGGAATAAGTCACACAAGAACCAGTTTATGTTTTATTTGATATCATTAGACTGACAGGCCAGAAAAGGCAGTTAATATGGTATTTGGGTTTTTTGGGTTTTTTTTGTTTGTTTTTTTTTTTGTCTTTTCAGACAGGGTCTCCCTGTAGCCCCAGCTGTCCTGGAACTCACTCTGTAGACCAGGCTGGCCTTGAACTCACAAAGATCCTCCTGCCTCTGCCTCCCAAGTGCTAGGATTAAAGGCATGCACCACCACGCCTGGCTGAGACATCAAATATTAAAGTGGAGCAGCGATTTCTTTTTCAGGTGGAAGAAAATCAGATATTCTTTGATTCAAACCCACTTGGCTCGTAGTAGCTGCTCTCCTGGATGTGCTCGGTAAGATGCTGTGTCCAGGAAAGATTCGAAAGAGAACACATCCTTTCCTGAAGCCATGCTTCTAAGCATGCTCTGATCAAGGATCCGCTTTCATACCTGTCCTTTTTTTTTTTTCCCAGGAGAGAAACTGAGGTTTGGAAGGTGAAAATGAGATGTCCGAGCTCATGAAGTGAGTGTTCACAGGTAGAGCCAAAATCCCCAGCCCAAGTCTCCCTAACTCCCTGCCTTGGGTTCTGCCTTACCTCACCCAAGCTAAGTTCTCCAGGATATCTGTATTTTAACAGAGAACTCTCAGAAACAAAATGCCTTAACAGAGAGGAATGAATTTATAATGGTGGAATCTCAGACGCTGTGACAGGCTGTCAAGGGAGATATTTTTAGGCTGGGCCTGGAAACAGCCTTCCTCAAACACTGCTGGCAGAGGGATGCTGCCTCAACACTAGGTTTGTGAAGTACAGATGAGGGAAAAGCCAGGATGAGCTATCCTTCCCTGAGACTCCACAACAAGGAGGGACTGTGGCTGCCTCCCTGCCAGAGTGTTGTCTGCTCTGGGTAATTGCTCTCGGAAAGGATCTGCTCATCCAGTCTGAAGTGACTTCCGCTCGGCTACAATTATGTCACATCACAGAGACAAAATTAATATTCCTTTGCCCATCATCTCACAGAGTAGTCCCACCAAACAAAGGGTTGAGCTTGGGGCAGGCTGTAAGTCACAGGTCCTTCGGACATTTATTTGCATTTCTTTTTTGACATCTCAGCTTAACTGCCTTTTCTCATTGCCTTTTCTGACTTTCTGTATTGTATAGGCTGGTCGCCAGCTTGGGGATTTATTATTATTATTATTATTCTGTAAATTATCAGTCCCTGGTCCCTGAGGGAACCCACAAGCCCTTAGGAACAGTTTCTCTACATCCTTCAAGCAGACTCAGATGCCTGTTAGCCCCAGATTCTAAAATACCCACATCATTCCAGAATGTTCCAAATACCTTTCTAGCTAACAGGATTTGACATTGGACTCACCACAGTTGTTTCAGAGACTTTCTTCTTTTTAGATCCAAACCACATGGGTTTTTGTTGTTATTGTTATTTATTTATTTTTTGTTTGCCCTGTATTTGTATTGAGTATCTGAATCCAGACCCTGTGGTAATGGGAGGGGCTGTGCAGTGACAGACTCCGGTAGCAGAGGACTAATTTTCATGAGTTGCTTCATGGCTGCTCAGAGAAAAGGCCTCATGTGGAATAACTGCCACATCTTTGCTCCCATGAAAAGCCCAGCAGATAATTCCTGGGCTTGGTTTATTTTGGTTGGTAGAGGTTTTTTATCCTGTCCAGATATATTTGTTATTTATTTATTAAGAGGAAGGAGTTATTTTACTGTAGCGCTATGATCCACCATGTCTGGGGAAGTCATGATGTCATCTGCAGTAGCTCTTGGTGGTGGGGTGGGAGCATGAGGCTGTAGCTCACATCTCGGGAGATCGGGAAGCTGAGAGAGGTGACTGTGGTGCTCAGCTCACTTTCCTCTTTTATCCTTTTTATTCAGTCATTTACTTTTTAATTTTTTCTTTCAATTGAGCAAAGGTCCAAGTGAAGAAGGTTCTGAGGAGTCCTAGCCTTTGCTTGGCTGCATGATCTGTAAACCTTCCAGGCCTTACTTCCGGATTCATGGGAGAGCCTCTTTTAGAACTGGTGTGTATACAACTTTGTACTTCAAATTCTGTACTGTGTACTGCTTTTGAGAGAGATGTTTGTATTATTGTGACTGATGCAGAAGACCATGACAAAAAAAATGAATCCAAATGGACTTGTTGCCAGTTCTGGGTCTTAAGGCAGTTGGCATCTTTCAGAAACCATTTCTGATGGTTTCTATCCCTTCTTTTTGGCTCACCTGAAATCTCCTCATCATATGTAGGGGTATTAGTTTGTTTGGTGTGTGTGTGTGTATGTGTGTGGTGTGTCTGCAGGACCTAGTGCTTTATGAATCCTATGCAAGTGCTCTGCCATTAAGCTCTATTCCCAGAACTTCCCTTCCCTTTCAATTTGAGACTGGATTTGCTTTATAACCCAGGTTGACCTAGAACTCAAGGGCCCAAGAGATCCTCGTGTGACAGCTTCCCGAAGAGCTGGGACTGTAGGCCTGCCATGATGCTGGCCCACAGTCATGGTTACCACACTTTGTGGAAGAAAATAGTTTATTATTATTATTATTATTATTATTATTATTATTACAGATATGAGGCCCTGAGAAGTCAAGCTACTTCCCAATATCACACAACATGCCCCAGATTCCTCTGCCTCTCCCATCTTCTCAGGCTGAGCTTCTGGGAAGCCAAGACTCAACAAAGGGATGCTTATGACCTGCTGCACTTGGGTCCCTCCTATCCCCTTAGCCTGGGATGTCACTTTCTCTTGTTCGAATTCACTCTTTGGGGGTGAAAGACCTTGACTGGTTTTGCCTTCTCAAGTAGAGAAATGGGGCTAGACCTTCATATCTGAGCAAAATATGTGGAGGTGGTATTGTTGGTGGTGTGGTTGGTGGTATGGGTTGGTGGTATGGAGGTAGTTTGGAGGTGGTATGGTTGGTGGTGTGGTTGGTGGTATGGTTGGTGGTATGGTTGGTGGTATGGAGGTAGTTTGAAGGTGGTATGGTTGGTGGTGTGCAGGTAGTTTGGAGGTGGTATGGTTGGTGGTATGGTTGGTGGTGTGGAGGTAGTTTGGCAATGGTATGGTTGGTAGTGTGGTTGGTGGTATGGTTGGTGGTGTGAAGGTAGTTTGGAGGTGGTATGGTTGGTGGTGTGGAAATAATGTGGTTGGTGGTGTGGAGGTAGTCTGGTATGGGTTCGAGTCCCAACACCACCCTCTGTAGTTTGAGGCACACTTGTGTTCGAGGCAAAATGACCAAAGGTCTGGACAGAGCGGCCCAGAACCAGGACCTGTGGTCATGGCAAGGCCTCTAGAGCCTGCCTACCTGGGTTTCTCCCACATCTGGGCCCCTCGCCAGCTGTGGAGCCTTGTTCCTCTGCCATCAGTGTCTCCATCAGTCTGACTGGAGGAGGTACATAATAACAGTGCCAACCTCAGGTGGTAAATGAGAAAAGTTGTGCAAAGCACGTGGTTGCCTTGTAACAAATGCTGTCTGCAAACATGCTTTCCCAGTAGTGATGCTTTTCCTACAGTGGAAAATGCCTGAGAGTTTCTCAAACTGTTGTGTATTTTCACATTTTTTGTTACTTCACGTATTTTTGCTGACCTATCGTGTTTAAGATGCCTTGAGTTAAAAAAAGTGAAAGAAAAATGTATTTTAAGAATTACCTCTTGGAACATTATTTCATTACTTAAACTTACTGCTGACTCATCTGTCCCTTGGTAACTGAGTCTTTCTTTACCAATAACTTTAATTATATCAATCACTCATTCCCCCCAAACAGCTGAATAATGAAAACTCCCAGAGGTGACACCAGGGACTTCTGTCACACAAGCAGTGACTTGTGGCTGGGGAGCTGGTTTTTCTTTTTCACATGGCATTCAGAAGTTCAAACGAGAAGTATATGTTTAGGTTTTACTATCTGTCCATCTAGCCTCTATCTATCTGCCACTAGCAATCTTCAGAGTGGGAGGAAATGACTCTCTACAACTTCTTGAATTTAACTGAATCTGTTTCATCTGACATTTCTAAGTCATAAGTCTCAAGCTTGCCTTGAGGGTTAAACACATGATACTTCACAGTTCCAACACCAATTCTTTTGCTGAAAGCTGCTAATTGCACAGTTCAAGAGTTAGATGTTACTTAAACAATTATCTTGTTAGCAATAATAATAGCTACCTTATTAAGCACTTAGTACCTGCCAATTATTACAGCAAATTATTACATACACAGTCTTAGTACAAGGTCAACAAACCCTGCTGCAATTATTATCCCCATTTTACAGGCAGAGAGACTAAGGCACCATTGAAAGGTTTATTTAAAAGGTGTCAGAGGGGCTGGAGAGATGTCTCAGAAGTTAAGAGCACCCACATAGTGGCTAACAACCATCTATAACTCCAGTTCCTGGGTTCAGCGCCCTCTCTTGTCCTCCCCAGGTACCTCACAACATGGATGCACTTGCATGCATGCAGGCATAACACTCTTACACATAAAAAATAAAGGGGGGGGGCTGGGGCTGGGGCGGGAGGGAGGGCAGGCCTGGTCAGCTGCTGCAGGTGGCCTGCGCAGAGCTGAGGTGGCTGCTGAGACTCCTGCCGCCGCCCTGCCGCCCTGAGTTCGTCATGATGCTGCTGATTGACAAGCTGCCCATCGAAGAGACGCTTGAAGACAGCCTGCAGCAGACAAGGTCTTTACTGGGTGTTTTTGAAGAAGCTGCAACCGCTATTTCCAACTACATGAACCAGTTGTATCAAGCTATGCATTGGATTTATGATGCACAGAATGAATTAAGTGCTGCAACACAACTGACTTTGAAACTTTTTAAAAGAATATGAAAAACAGCGTTTTCCATTAGGGGGTGATGATGAAGTTATGAGTTCTACTTTACAGCAGTTTCCAAAGGTTATAGATGAGCTTAGCTCTTGTCATGCAGTACTTTCAACTCAACTTGCTGATGCCACGATGTTTCCCATTACCCAGTTTAAAGAAAGGGATCTGGGGGCTGGAGAGATAGCCTAGCGGTTAAGAGCGCCGACCGCTCTTACAGAGGACCCGGGTTCGATCCCCAGCACCCACATGGTGGCCGAGAACCGCCTGAAACTCCAATTCCAGGAGAACTCCAGTTCCAGGGGAGTCCGAGACCCTCTTCTGACCTCCGCGGCATTGCACGACACAGGTGCACAAACCTGCATGCAGACAGTACATTCATACACATGCAGAATAAATAAAATTAAAAAAAAATAAAGAAAGGGATCTGAAAGAAATACTGACATTAAAAGAGGTGTTTCAGATTGCTAGTAATGATCATGATGCTGCAATTAACAGATATAGCCGATTGTCAAAAAAGAGGGAAAACGACAAGGTAAAGTATGAAGTAACAGAAGATGTGTACACTTCCAGGAATAAACAACACCAGACATTGATGCATTATTTTTGTGCATTAAATATTCTTCAGTACAAGCAGAAAACAGCATTGTTAGAACCTCTACTTGGGTACATGCAAGCTCAGATCAGAAAAGAAAGAAATCTCAACAAATGTTTTAAGTACCTCTATGTGCTGTCCTGCATTTTCAATTCTCAAATGATTTCTCAAATTTGAACTACTACAAAGGAATAAAACATTCTTTCTACAACAAATAGTAGGAAAGGTGACAGGGGAAGAGAAGGGCCTGGGAATGTCTTGCTGTCATTTTCTGCATGGAGTCTGGTCCAGAAGACAGAGGCAGGCTAGTCCTTGTCACTTTAAGCATTAGCAGATGAGATCTATAGGGAGTAGAATAAGTTGAAATATTATCTGGCTCTGTAAGAAAAGCGATCATCAATTTGGTGAGAGGAGTCGGGAATGCTGGGGGTGGGGACCTTACGGAGCACTGCTCCTCAGTACACTCTCTTCCTCCCTGTCCTCAGGACTTTGGTCCTTCCACCCTACACTGTGGGACTAACCTCCTAACTCTTCATCCTGTCTCCAGGCCATCCCCATCTTTCACCTACAATCTCCTATTGTTACCCAGGAGACAGTGCAGCTGTAGAAGGGGGTAGAACATAAGAGTCACAAAAATCCAAGTTGCAAAAAACTAAAATCTGAGTGTCGCTGTCATTTGAAGCCCTTCACTCATCTGACCCCTGTCATCTGACCCTGGTCTCCTGTGCAGTCTCATGTCTCAGTGACTATGTTGGAGTTGCACTGCCTGAGCACGCATTCCTCAACCCTTTCTCCCAGGCTGGTTCCACTGCTTAGCACCGTCCATCCCAGCCCTGTACCTGTTCTGCACATAGTCTTCTAGAAGAATTTACCAATGGCTCCAGGCCATGCTGAGTCCTCTTGCAGCTGCTGAGCAAGGGAAATGGTCTGCACAGACTCTGGGGGTGAGGATATCTGGCTTTGCATCTCACCTCTGCCACGTGTCAGGTGTGTGACCTTTGGTAAGGGTGGTAAGCCCAGCCCCCAGAGCTTTGGTACCACTCCGGCAAAGACGAAGGTATATCCTCTGGTTGGTGTTAGGCTGAGCAAGGGCATGTGTGGAGACTGTCTCTTCACATACTAGTTGAACACCATCTGCAGAGCCAGGTGTGTCCATTGATCCACCATTAAGTGACTACGGACATGTAAGACAGGAAATAAGGTGGTCTCAGAAAACATACCGTGCTCTAATCTTGGTAGGTGTATCCCTGTGAACACATTGATTGAAGAGTGAGTTCCTGTGGCCTGTTTTTCCTAAGTCAATGCCAGATTGTTTTGAGTTGGGTGTTTAGGTGACTATGGATAGGGCTGGTGCATGGTTCAGACACAGAACATCTGCCTGGTGTGCACAAGGCCTTGGGTTTGACACCTAGCACCACAAATCACCAACCAACCAACTAACCAAACAACCAGACAGACAGACAAAATCAAGACAGGCTTCTTATAGTTTGCCCACATCTAGGGCAGCCTCTTAAATACCCTGGTCCTTCCAACATCTTTTTCTGAGGCTTGAACTCAGGTCCTTGAACTACATCCCACCCTAGTTGGGCAGTGCTTCCCTTATACTTTTTTTTTTCAACACTATTGCCTTATATATGAGCATTTATTCCTTAGTACACATTTTCAGACATGCTTTGCTGGCAGGCAATCAGTCCAAGAGAGAGATAAAGCACAGGGATACCCTAGGCCACCCCTGAGGACAATTCTGGGGGGAATGAGGGTGTCAGGTGTCTCCCCATGTGGTCCATCGTGGCTGGGAGACAGGTAAGCTGTGTATGGCTCTGGAGGGTAGTACTCCTTGGTCCCAAGCTGGGGAAAGAGGGGCAGCTGGCTGCAGAAGGACTTCTGACATACCAGTCCCCAGTGAGGGGGACTGTTCGTTTTGTTTGTTTATTTGTTTATTGGCTTTCAGACAGGCTCTCCCTAAAGGTCTAGCTAGTCTGAAACTCAGTATGTTGATCAGGCTTCTATCTCACAGAGACTGGTCTGCCTGTGCCACTCAGGTTCTGGGATTAAATGTGTGCACCATTACACCCAGCTAGGGTGAGCTTCCTTCATCTCTGTTAGGGGGTCCCTGAACACTCATGGCCCAGACTAATCCTAAATTCCCATCTAATCACAAGCTACTGGGGATGTAGAACATTTCCAGATTACGATCCGAGAATCAGATTGCCTGGGTTCCCGCAACTCCACAAAAGCCCCTCTTCATGCCCCACTTTAGCACATAGCTTTCCCATCTTACCCACATTTTCACCTGCAGTTTCCAACTCTGGTCTATGTAACCTCTTCCATGTTTTGAGTTCTCTCATTTCTACAGCCATCTAGGCCCATCCCTCCTCCTTCCTCAGCACCTCCCAGCTCCAGTCTGTCACCCTATAGTTGATTTTTGAGGTTGGACTGTGTGGGTCGTGATGTAATTCCTTTTCTAAAATGTTCACTGGCTCTCTGTTGCTCTCAGGCAAGGTCTGTAGCCTCCTAAATACTATGGTCCTTCCAACTTGATGCTGTGACTATTCGAGGTGTGATTGTTTCCATGTATATGTACTATTTTATCTCTGAGCCTTTGCGCATGATATTCACTTTACCCAGCATGCCTCTCTCTCTCCTCTCCCCGTCTTCCTGCAGTTAGCCTCTATGTTAAGAAAGGTCTGCTCTGCAAGCTCCCTTCTCCCTCAGGTTAAGTCTCTCTTGTACCCTCTAGTGGTTGTGTGACTTTTGTGTGGCTTATATGGATTGCTGACTTGATAGGAGCTGGAAGCACATTGGGACAAGTCTCTGGGTGGATCTTCGAGGGGTTCTCTTGATTAGGTTAACTGAGGTGGGAAGACCCACCCTAAAAGTGGTTGTCACCTTTCCCTGGGTTTGTGTCTTAGACTGCATAAAAAGAAGACAGCTAGCTAAACACTAAAGTTTGTCACTCTCTGCATCCTGACTGCAGATGCAATGTGACCAGCTGCCTCAAGCTCCTGCCACCGGGACTTCTTCGTCATGATGGACCGTACCTCAAGCTGTTGCCTAACATAAACGCTTTTATTCTTGAGTTGCTTTTATTAGAATACTTTGTCACAGCAACTGGAAAAGTAGCTAGTACAACCTTGGATGTCCTGATGTTCATTTTTTTTTTTTTCATCTGTAGAGTGGGACACAGAAGTGTTAAGATTTTTTTCAGGGACAGGATTTTGTTATGAAGTGCATTGTGGCTTTGGGCTCACGATCCTCCTCTCGGCCTTCTGAGCTCTGGGAGTATAGGTGTGCCCCACACACCTGGCTTCAGGAGGGTGCTTTAATGTCACCATTCACTGCCTCATTGGACCACTGTGAGGATTCAAGACCACCATCACAATTTCATAGGCTTATTAAGGAACAGAGGCGAAAAGCCCAGTCTTCACTGAGGGAACCTGTAGTGGGGTCCATCTTGGTCCATCCTTAGTGATCATCTCCTTCCTTTTCTCCTTCCTTCCAACTTCTACAGATAGTCCCTAAAACACGTCTACAGAACAACATACAGAAAACAATCAGGTCAGAGCAATGGATAAGGGACTTTGGCATGTTTGATTTTATTTTTTGACACCCAGATTCCATTCAACCACCCTGAATTTCCCCCTGAATGTGCCACTCTCTTCCCCTGGGTTCATATGCTTGGGATGCTGTTAATTCAAAGTGGACTCCTGGGCGAGGCAGGTGACTGAGGTACGGCCAACATTCCATCCTTTGAAGACAGAGACTGGCCCAAAAAGATCAAGGCCTAAGATATTATTAAAATTGAAGAAAAGTAGAAGCTTCCCATCCCCCACACCAGTGAAATTTGATCATGAGTCTGGGATACTTGAGAAAGACGAGAGCAGAGCCGAAAGATGGAATGAGACCAGATTTGGACTTCTGGCATTATGCTTTGCTTGAAGACTGTTGGAGCTATCACTGGATTCGTAGTTTAAGGTGTCAGCATCCATTCTTTTAAGTAGCCTGAGTTTCACCTTCTATTATTTGTACTCCAAAGAGCCCCACTGATAACAGATCCTGTCCAGACCAAGAATGCTGAGGGTGTCGGAGAGCTAGATACAGGGGCTGCTCACAGACGCTTCGGCTGTCCTCCCAGGTGCATTCTGGGACTAACACTTGCCTACCTGTTCTGAGTAAGCATGGCATATCTGGCTTCCTTTACCCACACGACATCCATAGAAGTGATGTGTCACTTCCAGTGAGATACAGGGCACAGTTTACATTTCTCTGTTTCGGGAGGCAGTAGCTCCGACTGACGCCAACGTGGGACAGTGACTTCTGTTGACCTCTGATCGACACATAGCACAAAGGAGAAACCAACACGTTTGAAGCCATTGAGACACTGTGTGAGTTGTCATAGCACCAAACTTTAGCCTGTCCTTAGACAGTGTGTATTTTCATCCTCCCCCTCCTCCCATCCCTCTCCTCTGTCCTGTTCTGTCTTCTTATCTCTACTCCCTCTGTTTCGTCTCCTCTACCCAACTCCCTTGCTTCCTTGCTCTGCCTATTACAATCTATTTCTTAACTTCTGTCTGTCAACACATCATTAAAAGTCTTCCATGATTGCTCACCCCCCCTCCTTCCCAGCACATCCAAGTGGACATTGGCAGGAGATAAGCAGTCTGCCCCGGCAAAGCTGTAGCCCTACATCCTCACAGGTGCCAATCAATTACAGCTGTCAGTCATTCATCCTCCTCAGCACGCATCCCAGCAGGCTGACTTCCTAATCATATTACTGGACTCATAAGGCTCCAAGTTCCAGAATAAAGCCTCCAGAAATTCCTGTTTATCTTATGAAAATCCACCTGATTCTAAAAGTTTGTAATGCAGTTTTCACAACACAATGCTCTTCCAAGGTAAAAACACTGACGGCCGAAAGTCTACCTGCTTTAGTTGTTAATGAGTGAATTCGGTAAGCTAATGGGTCCCCAAAGCCAGTGGGCTCTGTCCTAGCACCTCAGGCCGCATCTGGCTGTGTAAGATGCTAGACTTTGGAAATGAGTAAGTTCTTTTGAAAGCAAGAAGTATAAAGGAATCATTCCTGAAGCCTGCGTGTGTCATCAGCACTCCATAGGACTCTAGTAAGTGTGAGCGTCTCACACTGACCGGAGGATGAGGGCTGGGCAGCCATGGCCACTGGTAAGGCAAGTCAGTGGGAGAACCACGGGGACTGTCACAGCCACACATCTTCCACATTCAGCTCCAGCTAGTTGTCACCATATAGGAATGTGGGCCTAGTGTTGCCAGCCTCTCCCCCCCCACAAGGGAAACTTGGAATCCATACACTTGTCCAACTATATCAGATTTTCCCTTAATCACTATGGGGTTCTACTGTAGTTGTTATGGTCTGAATATGATGTGGGCCTCTAACCGCTCATGTATTAAAGGTTGGTCCACAGCTAGTGGTGATGTTTTGAGACACTGTGGGAACTTTGGGAGGTGGACCCTTAGGTGGAGGAAGGAGTTCACTAGAGTACCTGCCCCAGTGGGGACTGTCATCCTTTCCTCTTCCTGATATGCTTCCTGCTTCCTGTACAGGGAGGCGGAGAAGCTCATGTACCCGCTCCTTCGTCACCGCCATGCAGCTCCGCCCCAGCACATGGGGTCAAGCAGCCATGGACTGACATCTCTGGAACTTTGAGCTAAAATAAATCATTCCTTCCTTTAGTTGTTTCCGTAAGGAATTTCATCATGGCATGGCGATGAGAAAGATGACAAACACAGTTGCAGCTGTAGAGAGACATTTGATAGCAGGTAACACACAGCTGCTCTGCTATCTCTTCCCAACCTACACCATCTCCATTCTCAGCTTGGGAAAACAGGGTTCAGAAAGATGAAGTGTCTCATTCAAAGACACATTTTGAAACTCTGATTCCCAGTCAATGGCTATCTCCTCCTAGCTCCAACAGATGACACATAGGTTAACACCACGACAGACAGACAGACAGACAGACAGACAGACACACACACACACACACACACACACACACACACACACACACACACGTTCCTTTGGTATAGTCTGGGAGTGAGAAGAAGCTCTAAGCCAAGGACCATCTCTCCCGGGCTCTCTTCACCCTGCAACTAGTTGCTGAGAAGGGATGAATTTAACCAGAAGTAGATAGGTGGTAAGTCCTTGCCCGGTGTATACAAAACAAAACCCTGGGTCCAGTCCCTAGCACTGAAAGGAAAGGGAGGAAGAGAAGGAGAGGGAGAAAAAGAGAGAGAGAGAGAGAGAGAGAGAGAGAGAGAGAGAGAGAGATCATGTCCTGTCCCACTGCCAGCAGGTGTAAAGCAGGTGTGCCTTCTCCTCCCACAGCTTGCTGCCAGTGAGCACTGCCACCTCACCCTGGCATCCACACGCTACAATATCAAAGGACCACAGGAAGGAATGAATGAAACACCTTCACTCCTCATTTGCAATTGAGCCCTCCACAGAGGGTTCGACGTCAGGGACAAATAAACTTCCATTGTAGTTAAACTGTTATGCATTTTCAGTTTTGATTGTTTTAGCAACTAGCATCACCCTAACCAATACAAATATGAGTGGATAATGAAAAACAAATTTACCCTTTTGCATCTTAGCAAGAGGAGACTGCAGTAAGTAATCACCCACTCGTATCTGTGGTCATCCACTTGTAGCCACCGGGTCTTGCATGTGCAAATGACTCTGATTAGGTTTGGTTTGCAGTGATGGGGTGAGAAGGTGGCCCTGGGTCACAGTGTCACTGTGTCACTGTGTCACAGTGTCACTGCATCTTTGCACCCCTCCCAAAACTTGCTTTCAAGGGGAGCTTGTTCACGCACAGCTGAGTTGAGTACCCTGTCATTTATCCCCTGGAGGGAAGCAAGAAATGGAATAAGTGCCTGGTTCATGGACATGTATGGACACAGTCTCCACCAAGATAGGTGTCAACATGTTTGGGAACATCAAAGACAGTTCGATATCTTTAGCACGAGAAGATTAACATTTACAAAGGTTTGCCCCTCAGCCTGTTCCAGTGAATACAGCAGACACAGCCAGAAGGGACAGTCAGCATCATCTATCCACCCTGAGGTCTTCTGGCATCTCCTATTTGGTTTTCTTTTGTTAAGAAAGTGCCTTGCTGCTTAGTGCAGGTTGGCCAGGAAATGGTGATCCTCCAGTCTCGCCTCCTGAGTGCTGGGATTTACAGGCATGCACCACCGCACCCAGCTCTCAGATTAGATTTTCTTTTCAGCCTTCTTCTTAATTTGGGGTGCAGGATGTAAAGGCAGGGTCTCAGGTTTGAGCGAGAGCCCTGTACACACAGGGAGACCTTACAGTTCACTGGGCATGGGAGCATGGGTTGAAGTCCTGGAAGAGGATCAGGCTCTTTTTTTTTTTTATCAAGCACTGGCACTCAGAGTGGGGAGGAAGGGAGAGGAAAAGAGGGTACCCAGTTTGTATAGCCTCAAGTCAGCACCTTCCCATGCCTCCCCATCAACACAGAAGAATGGAGGAGGTGAAGCACAGGCTTGTCTGCAGCAAGAGGCCAAGAAGACCTCACCATATGCCAAGTACCAGCAACGGTAGGCAGTGAATGGGGACCAAAATCCCTCCCAGCTGTTGGAAACCATACCCTATTCAGAGATAATTGGCAATTAGTTAAACAGCTCCTGTTTAGAACATGCTTCCTCCCCACCCGTCAAGCCAGCTGTGTTCAGAAGGGGGTAGGGCTTCTCGAAAGTATGGAAACCTAATCTTCCAGTCAATAAAACATCACAGAGCTCCAGGAGTCAATGAGTAAGAGAAGAGAAAACTGTCCACGCAAAGAACCTCTCTCTAAAACCCATTTTCCCTCCCCACTTGTGTGTCCAAGAGGAGTCAAGAACACAGACTTTGGGGTCAGGCAAACCTGGTTTGGGTATCTACTCTGCCACTTACCAGCTGGGTGTGCTTGGCCATGTGGTTTGGACTCTTTGGATCTCAATGCTCTTATGCGAAAATGGGCACGGAAGAAATACTGTGGAGGTTTCATGAGTGGGATCCCACAAAGTGTCAGATTTTAGGGTCTATGCTTCAAGTCCAAATCCCTATCCTCGCACTCACAGCCCCTATAATTTATCTCCAACCCAGCGTTCCAAACTGGCCTCCATTTCACCTTTCCCATGGTCTAAAAGCCAAGAAGGCCTGGCTATCAGTTTCGTAGTCTGTGGAATAAACCCCATGAATCCGAGTTTCCATCGGGTATCCTGGAGTCTCCCTGGGCTAGCCTTGGAAGAGCCTTCTCTTGTGCATTGGTCACACAGTCCTTTCAGAGAGAACACCCTTCTTCTTACCCCACCTGCAGATCTTACTGGACCTTCAAGGTCAGGGTGCAGTGCCACCTGCAAGCCCTCCTGGGAATGGGTTCATTTCTTATTAAACAGCTCCAAACGAAGTTATAAACTGGTGACCCTTCTGCAGCATGTTTGTTAAAATCAGAAGGTATTGTGTGTGTGTGTGTGTGTGTGAGAGAGAGAGAGAGAGAGAGAGAGAGAGCCTAGCTTCTATTATCCTTGCTCCACCTCTGGACCTGTGGGACACTTGTTGGGATGGGTAGCTGCTGCCTCCTGCAGGCAGGGCGGTTGTCAGAGCTGTCTCTAATACTAATGCTTCTCTGATTGGTTTTCTGCCTGAGGCAAAGTAGATCTCTGAGCACTCTTCTACATTTTTCTCTTCTCTTCTGCCCCAGCTCTACCCCATCCTCTTCCTCCACACTTCCTCCTTCTCTTCCCATTTTGTGTAGGTGCTGTCTCTTGTTTGCTTACCTTATGTTTGAATTACTGATGTTAAAGATGTTTTCCTCTCCCCTACTAGTCTGAGCTCCTTGAAGATCAAGCTCATTTTTACCTGGAAGCCCAGAGGGCCTGGTCCCAAATTTGGTAACAAGGCCCTGCATGCATATAAAGTGTCTGTCTAGGAATGTGAATGAAAGAATGGGTGAAAGAATGATAGACACGTGCACCTGATTAGCATTTACTATGTTTCAGGCAGGGTAGCAAGCATATCTATATCTATATCTATATCTATATCTATATCTATATCTATTAGCTCATCTAAAATGAATGCATGTAGGAATGTGTGATCTCTGTGCTCAGCTCTCACCTCAAGGCTGCTGACCTATCCTTTCTGAGAGGAAGGAAAATACATTGCCAGTTCTGAGCCTTTGGGTGGCTTAAACGCTCAGTCTAAGTTCTAGCCATTGGTCTCAGAAAAGTTTATGCAGTGAACTCAGAGAAAATTGTTAAGGCTGTCAGTTGTTCAAAGAGCTGGCCCGGCTCTTCTCGAAACCCTTTGAGACCTAAAGGCAGATGTCACCATAGCAGCAAGTTGGGCTGCCGCTCGGTTTCTGCCCAGCGTCTATGGAAGCATCTGCTTGTCCTAGTCCCACTCCGTGGGGTGCAAAGAGGATTTATTTACTTCTTATTATTTTAATTATGTGTGTGTGTATGTGTGTGTTGGTGTGTGTGTGTGGGGGGGTGTGCATGCAAGTGCAGGAGCCCCCGGAGGGTAGAGGCATTGGATTCTTTGGAATCAGAGTTATAGGCAGTTATGTGCCGTCTAACACAGATTCTGGGAGTCAAACTTGGGTACTTTGCAAAAGTAGTAGACACTCTTACCTGCTGAACCATATCTCTAGCCTCTTATTTAATTTTTGTCCCTGTGTGTGTGTGTGTGTGTGTGTGTGTGCGTGTGTGTGTGTGTGTGTATGCATGTGAGTGTCATACCTGCTCACTTATGTACCTGAGGAAGCCAGAGATTGATGTCCAGTGTCTTCTTGTATCACTATCCACCTTTTTAATAAAATAAAGCTATTTATTTACTTATTCACTCTTATTTATTTATTTATTTATTTATTTATTATGTGTTTTCATATCTTGGGACACAGAGCGCATATGGAGGTCAGGGGAGGACATATGTCCAGAGTCAGGGCTTTCTTTCCACCATGTGGGCTCCAGGGCTCAAACTCAGATTTGGTAGCAAGTGCTTTTATTGCTGAGCCATTTCACCAGGCCTCTCTCCCTTATTTTTTGGGACAAGGTCTCTCAATAAATCTAGAGCTCATCCATGGGCTAAGCTGGCTGGATCTGCCTGTGTCTACCCTCCCAGCGCTGGTGGGGCTACAGGTGCACACCTTCATGCCTGGCTTTTAATTTGGTGCTGGGGATCTGAACTCAGGCATGCAGCAAACACTTTACCTATCAAGCCTTTCCACCAACCCTGGGTAGGACATTTTAAAATAGTAGCACAAATGGTTGTACCAGTTTGTTGCATGTACATTTAGAACTTCATAGAACTTCCTTGTTCATTTTCTAATCTTCTTTCTTTGGCAGTGTTGGGAATTGAACCCAGGGCCCCATGAAGCTGACAAGTATTAAACCACCAAGCCACATTCTCTACCTCCAGGGGCTCATTATCTATGTCCATCTTGAAAAGGTTGCCAATTCTCTCTTCTTCCTTCTCTCTCATGAGGTAGGTATGTGAAGCGCATTACCTCAAGCCCATTTTACAGAGGAGTCAACTGAGGCCACAATGGAGGAAATGATTGGCTTTAGGACACCACAGAAGGTAGGATGATACCTATGATGACTGGCTCAGATCTTTCTTATTTCAATGTTTCTTTGCATGGAAAAGAAATCAGTCCATTGGCCACCAGTGTGATGTCCACAGAAAAGAGGACACATTGGTTATGGGGATGGTGGGCAGCATAGAAGCAATACAGAGGAGAGGCCTGGCTGGACAAGTTTGGGGAAGATCTTGAGAAACTCTGTGGGACAGCAGAGGGAGAGTTACAGCAGACAAAGATGCTACCATGCCACCTTGGATGACAGAGACTGCCTTAAGCTGTCTGATCTCAGTGGGCCCATCTGTAAGTAGAGAATGACTTGCCCAACCCAATAACGCTGTCCTGAATATGATGGAGACTCAAAGCTTGGCAGCTGTTAAAAGAATCAGCCACCTCGGTACATTGAAAGGAAGGGACAAGTTTGTCTTTGGATACAGTGGAAGACAAACAGACTAGGTTAAAACTATTTTTTCCCCCTAGGGATGGAACTAAGGGTATGAATCTGCCAGGCAAGTGTTCGGCCCCTGGGTTCCAACCCCCAGCCTCCTGTTAACTGAACACATGGCCCAGGGTGGAACTCTGAGTGAGGAAGCCCACTGCCCAGCAAGCTGTAGTGGAGACTCAGCGGGAGATGACCTCCTGTGTTACCCTCGCTGTCTCTCTCCCTTCTTCTTAGCTTTTAGGCTAAGGGAGGGCTCTGACCAACCCTTGTCCCAAAGAAGGCACCAGGACCACAGGTCTCTTGGCCATTCACAGCCTGCAGTGCTGCCCCCCAGTTCCATGCCTTCACCATGGTTCAACAGCATCCCTGCCTCTGAGGCTGAGAAACGCCAACCATTGTAGAGCCATCAACAAACAAAATAGAAATTAGAGCGAGAGAGAGAGAGAGAGAGAGAGAGAGAGAGAGAGAAAGAGAGAGAGAGAGGGAGAAAGAAAGAGGGAGAGAGAGAGGCAGATACATAATTTATGGCGTGGTGGTGTGTGAGTGGCAGGAGCAGCAGGGGGCTTCAGCACCTTATCGATCCTTTCAAAAACCCAAGAAAGGGCCTGTGCTGGGGGCCAGGGCAGGCATGGAAGGGGCAGGCTGGGGCAAAGCCATTAAGGACGAGTGCGACCAGGCCAGCTGTTGGGGTGGGCGGAGGGTTCAGGCAGGTGGGGCACATACTCGTGCCTCCAATCGATGACACCATGTCAAAACATAAAATGCATGCTTTGGCTCTTAAGCCAAATGTGCGTAAGATTTTTTAAAAGCATTGATTCAGAATGGATCAATGGAAATCCAGGCATATTTTTCCCCTGTGCAAAAAAGGGGTGATCACACTTTGCAGCAAGGCGCCCTGCAGGGTGGTGAGGATAAGTGTTCTGTGGGGCGAGTTCCTTCCGCTAGTGGCCAGACGGCTCTCGAGGGAAGAGTCAGGTGCCTGCCTCCTGGCTTCCTGAACAAATGCCCACTAGCTGAGGGCTGAGGGCTTCCTGGTCCACCCAGGTGGACAGCCATGTTCTATGTCTCTGGGGTTCATCTGTGGGCATCCAAGGTCAATATCACTCTGTTCAATTGTTTTTCTTTTATTTTAGGTGTAAGAGTATATTGCCCGCCTGTGTCATGCAGTGCCTGAGAAGAGCAGAAGAAGGTGTCAGATCCCCTGGAGTTATGGACAGTTGTTAGCGGCCATGTGGGTGCTGGGACTAGAACCTGGGCTCTCTGCAAGAACAGCCAGTGCTCATAACCACTGAGCCATCTCTCCAGCCCCCATGTCTGTCCAATTCTTGCGTGAGTCCTGCCAACTCTACCTTCAAAGTACATCCAAGATGCCACAGGCTCCACCCCATATTTCCATTTCTACAGCTGCTAGTCTGGCTCATACGCCCTGGGCAGTGGCCTCGGCTTCTTCCTGGGCCCTCTGGGGAGCTGCCATTTCACTCAGAACACGTCTCGCCCCTTTCTCTGCTTTTTCTACTCTTGCTCAAGGAACATAACCTTTGTGGTGCTGCCCCTAAAAGTACAGTCCAGTAACCAATCCCCTGCATCCTGCATGGCCTTGGGGCACTCTTTTCTTTCCAGTTCTTACTGTTGTTCATAGAATCATTTGTGGGTTTGTCTCTTACCATCTGCGGTTTCTGTGTGGCACAAGGTCCCAACAGAGCAGGAACCCCATTTGCCTTGTTCACTGATGTGTTTACTGAAATTAGAATGGGAGGGCTGGGGAGATGGCTTAGTCAGTAAAGTCCTCTGCCTGAAGCATCTGTCCCAGCTATGGGCCAACCCGGTGACTCCATTCTTCCTGCATCCCTCCAGGCCCTGGCTTGCCTCACCCTCTCACTCCACTTTCAGCTCTTGCAGTGCCTGCAGAGCTGAGTGTCTGCATTCAGGTCCCTCCACTAAACCTAAGTGGGTTTCCTTTCCCTGGATATTCACAGAAAAGCAGGCTCAGGTCGACCTGCTCAGCACCTGCCACTGTGGCCTAGTGGGGCCAGGTCTCTGCAGCCAGTACCACCCGGTCTTCTCACGGCTCAGACAATCAAGGGTGTGGATTTTCATAGCATATCTGACTTTGCATGTTAGTGGTGGATCCACATTTTAATAGGGCTCCGGAAGGTGAGTGAACACTGCTCAGCCCTCCTCTCTGGCAAGCTGATGCACTAAGTCTCAGCACAGCTGCCCTGTTGCTGCCTTCTCCTGCTGTTTCCCAGGCCCTGCCCCAAGGAAGATGGTAGGATCCTGCAGCTGCTGTCATTGCCTTGGCCACTGGTGCCCACTGGGCTCTCTGGATTGGTGTCTTCCATTGGCCAAGCAGCTAAGAGGAGAAGGTGCTCAGGGGAAGCTAACCAGGTTGGCTAAGGCTGCCCACTCAGCAAGATGCATCTCCAAGCTGCTTTGCTTCCCACTTCTGCAGGTGCTGTCTCTAATTATTTCATATTTTATTTTGAAATCAGATTCAAAGCCAGGACTATGACTGGGCTCTCCAGCCTGGGGTGCATCTATTCTGGTCTCAGAACTTGAGCTTATTTTAGTGAAAGGTGAGAGGCTCAGGGCTTCCTAGGCTGGGTGATCTGGGGTTTGAGAGCTGATCTTTCATGACATCTGTCCATCCAGTAAGTTTATTAACTACTATGCACCAAGCTGAATGACTAGTGCTGGACAGAGTAGTCAGTGAGACTCACAAAGAGTCCTCAAGAAATAATGAGAGAGAGAGAGAGAGAGAGAGAGAGAGAGAGAGAGAGAGAGAGAGATGCATAAATATGTAGGATGATTTTAGATATCTTTAAGTGCTTTAGGAAAAATAGATCAATAATAGGACACAAGTGCAAGGGGTTGAGTGGTCAGGGAAAGCCTGTGTGAAAATCACATTTGAATTCTCATTTGAAAGTAGTTGTGGAGGGAGAAAGTTCTAGAATGTTCTAGATTGAAGGTCAGCAAGTACCTGGAGAGGAGAGGAGGCAGGAATAAGTCCGAGTGGATGAAGCCCAGGCCAGGAGAATGCTGGGACAGAGGTGGATGTGGAGCCCAGGCTGGATCTTCCAAAACTTTGAGGAAAGAACATAGAAAGGATCTGAGGTTTGATTCTAAGGGGTTGTAAGCCATTTCTGACCAGCAGGGTGTTCCCTTTCCTGTCACCAAGGTCAGTTTCTCCAACTAGGACAGACTGTGTCAGGAATGAAAGAGGCTATGGGTCCCAGCCATTGTCTGCTGACAGGCACTGGACTGGCTTGGGCTGGTCTAGTGCAGGGGAGTGTGTGAAGCTCTGGACACTCGACTCCACCCAAATGAAGGTCTGTCCTTTACAGACCGTGCTTCAAGGGCTGGAGGTGAAGGGATGGCTTTAGTGGCGACACTTACTCCGTGTGGTTAGGGGTCGCTTACTGCATGTGAGTCTCATCTCTGCAGTGGACTAGCAGACCTTGAACAAGTTTGCCTTGCGTATCTACCTCCACTACCCCGAGTCTTCCTACAGTCCCAGTGCCCTCCTATGGCTGAGAACATTGAGATCATGTGTGGAAGGGCTCTGGACTTAGAGCTCCATGCATGAGAGGTGCTTTCTTCTGCCAAGGACAGGACTATCTGGAGTGGGGGTTCTGGTGGGTAGTAGGGTTGGGGCTCTGGGTGCTCCTATCTCCATTCAGGGTCACAGACAATGCTGTTGTCTGCAGCAGCTGTCTTTGGCCTGGACTTACAGGGTGGCCTCAGGGTCCCTCAGTAACAGTAAAGAGTTGTTCTCTACTTTCTGCTTTCTCCTCAGACCTCTCCCTACAACACCCTGAGCTAAAATCTAACCACTCTAAGCAGAGGCACTGAGTTTGCCCTAAGCCATGGAAAAACTCCTCAGGTTTAAGTGGAGGGTCATCTGTGGGCTTGTGACCCAGGGTGACTTCTTTTGCACCTAGGTAGTTAAGTGTCTTTGGCATCCAACTGTAAGAACCTAGTCAAGTACAAATGAAATGTCACCGCTGTCATTTCCACCCACCAATGTGGCATCCACCCACAGGCTGCCAAAATTCCAGGTCACAGTGTGTTCTTAGTATGGTATAAGATTACTTCTGGACACCTCTTTGAGACAGAGCTTTTCATTTTAGAGATGAAGTAACTGGATTATCCAAGGGAGGTAGAATTATCCAAGGTCACACTACCTGGGTCTCTGCCCTCCACTCTTTCCTCACTCAGCCTCTCCGCCTCTCCCGTCTTGTCAAAGCTGTGCTCCTCTCTCACAGTGAGATCTCACCTGTGCCTTGGCCTTCTGGCTCCCACTCCTGCCTCTCTCCAGTTTGCCTTCCACAGAGAAGCCAGAAGGGTCTTTAAACAAATGGAGCCATCCAACAATGTGCGTGCTGACATTGTCCTGGGTGCTGGAACTACAGCAATCCATGCTGGGGTCCTGACACTCTGGCTGGATGACTCAGTGATAGAGCACGTGTTGAGCATGTGTTTAGCATGTGCTGAGCATGTGTAAGAGCCCAGGTTCAACCTCAGCACTTCCTCACTCCCTGCCAAAGTGGAAGTACCAAGTGTGATGGTGGTGGAGCAATAGGAGTGTCCTGCCAGGACAGGAAAGAAAGTGCTCATCCTCTGCAGAGACTGTGAGAGCAATATCAGAACAAATGGAAAGCTAATTTTTCACTATGGCAGTGATTCCAGGCAATGCTAATACAAAAATAATTCTCCTACCTTGACCCGTAAGTGCCCAGCCATAGAATTTGGCACTCATTCTGGGGTACTTTGAAGCGTTACTAACAGTCACATCTACTAAGGTGTAGTGATCTATACCTGAAATCCCAGCACTCAAGAGGCTGATACAGGATAGCAAATTCTAGGCCAGCCAGGCTGTATAACTAGACTGTCTTGTGACAGACCAAAGAATCAAAAATAAAATCAAAGATAAGAAAAGAAGAAGAAGGAAAAACCCATTCTGTTCCTGAGTGTAAACTGGGGCATTTAAGCCCCTACCTGCCCTTCCTGTAAGGCGGTTGGGGATCTGACCCTGCTTGCGCATCATATCTCGACATTTTCTACTTCATTTAAGCTAAAGGGCCACTTGAGCTCTCCAACTGCTCCAAGCTCTTCTTACTTTGTTCACCTCTGACATTCCATCCTGAGGGAGGGGCCAGCTTCTGTGCTTCACGGCCTTTTTCTTGGTCCTTATTCTGAGTCTGCAGGGCCTGGGGACTTCTTGGGGTCTTGGCTGAAATGTCAGATCCTCTGAAAGGCTCTCTCTCCTTTCGTGTCTGGAGTAGGCTTCTTTTCTATGCTTCTTTATCTTCACATCTCTTGCTATAATGATGACTGTTTAGCTGATGACCTGATTACTATTTTATTATCCTTTCTCGAAGCAGGTTGTATGGAGGCTATAATTTGACTTGTTCATGCTGTATCCCCACTACCTAACATAGCGCCTGGCACACAGTCAACAACCTCTAACTCACTGAGTACTGGTTGAAAAGATGAATTAATTTGTGAATGGAGGGATGGATGGATGGGTGGATGGATGGATGGATGGATGGATGCATGGATGCATGGATGCATGGGTAGATGGGTGGGTACATGGGTGAATGGGTAGGGGCAGGAGTATATGAGTACATGGGTGGATGGATTGGTGGGTGGATGTTTTAATGGGTAGATGGATGGGTGAATGATAGAGCTGAGATACCCAGACCTAGGATGAATCAAAAGCCCAAGCTTTCCCTAGTCCCTTTCTCAGAGACAGCCAGCCTGTTAGGAAAGTAGATTATAACTGGGCAACAGAGCCTTCTTAATGCAGGAGGTCAAGGCCAAGATAAGTAGGAAAGGAGCAGAAGAACTAAGAGATCCAGATGTGCAAATTCCCTTCGATGAGGCAGATGTGACCCCAGGAATCCATGCCAGGAGGAACCATTGCATCTGATTGCTCCTTTCCATTAACGGAATTGTAGCAGGTGCAAAAGCGGAAGATTATCCCAAGAATTAAGATATGAAAAGCATGTTAGATCACTAAACTCCAATTAGGGAAATTAAACTGTGCAAACTCCCCTCCTGATGCGATATTGGGAGCTTGCATTAGCTCTGGGCTCCGGTTCTAATAAAATTAGAGAATAACACTTTAATTGAATTGTGCTTAAAAGGATCATGCTGACAAATGTGATTGTATCTGGCTGGGACGCGCACTTTCTCCAGCAATCATTAAATCCAGTGAGATGGCAGTCCCAGGATCCTGACAGGTCTCTGAAACAATCTGTGAACCGTGCTGAATCTTGGAATCTAATCAATTTAGAGCCGCCTCATTAGGGCTTGCTGCTAACAGATACTTAAAAATCAAAGCGAATGACTGCACTCCATGGCTAACTAGCTAATCATATCGATGCAACATGGCTGGATGGTGTTGCAGCAATCCATTTCCTCTTTAAGAAGCTACTGTCACCTATAATTTAGGGATTGAGATTCATCAGCCTGATGCAGACAGCTCCAATGTCAAGGATTTTCCTGAGCACAAGGCCCAGGGGTATAACCACCCCAGCTACTGGGACAAGTGAAAGCTATCCTGTGACTCCCCAAACCTTACCCACTCCTAAGCTCAATGCTCAGGATCTTGTTACACAAATAAAGCACTGCAAGTTCAGAGACTAACAGCATATTTCCTAAACTCACACAGCAAAGGAGGGACACAGAATTTGACCTGTTTTTTTTTCAAAAATTTCATTAGCATATGTTAATTATACATAATGATGGGTTTCATTATCATATTCTCATGCACTAATGTATTTTGATCAGATTCATCCTCCATTACCCTCTCTTGTCCCCCTCTCACTCTTGATAATAGAATTTGACCTTTTTTGACACCATGTTTCCTCCCTCCCTCCTTCACTCTCCCCTCCCCCTCCCCCCTTTATTTCTACCTACCTTTCTTTTCTGACAGGTCTTCGTATAGCCGGGGCTGCCTTGGACTTAATATGTAGCCCAGACTACTAGATGCTGAGCTTGTGAGTGTGTGACATCATGCTCATCAACAGTAGTTTTCCTAGTATAGTTTTAACAGTAATTTAGAACACTGATTATCCTTTCATTGCTAGATAGCTTAATCGACTTATTTGTGTGTGTGTGTGTGTGTGTGTGTGTGTGTGTGTGTGTGTGTGTACCCGGGACTCATGGATTAGCCTAGGCTGACCAACAACCTGATAGTTCCTGTCTCTGCCTTCCCAACCCTGGGATTAAAGGTATGTACCACCATGTTCAGCTCTTTACATGGGTGCTGGGGATTGAACTCAGGTCCTCCTTCTTCTGCGGCAAAATTTTTAATGACTAAGCTCTCTCTGTAGTCACTAATTGGATTTTCCGTTAATCTTCTTACTAATAATGAACATCAATCAACACCATCATCACCACTATAATAACGACAGCCTATCCTTAAATAAAAGTTATTAGAAATGCAATTCATTTATCCTCTCAATGTCCCTAGAGGTCTGGTCTATGATTATTGTGGTAAGACTTAATAGTTCACCACACATTTCTAGACTCCAATGGGACTTCACTTCTTGTCCCTTTGTGGTTAGATGGGCCAGTAGCCTAGTTTCCTATGCATGGTAAGCAGAAGACACTTGTTATTTACAGGCTGGAGCGTCTAATGGCTGGGTCAAGGTCTCCATCATACCTTTCTTCCTCCAGTTCATCAGCCAGCAGCATTTTGAGTCTGTTCAGTTCTACCCAAGGTATGACACACAGAACACCACATATCTGAGTGCCTACCAGTGGCTTGGCTTGTGCACTGGACAAGGACTTGGAGGCCAGCTTGGTGCTGTTGCAGGTGGTGGAGAATTTAAGAGCTGGACCTGTAGGAGGACTCCTAGTCACTGGAGGAATGCTTTTGAAGGGGATGGTTGGAGCCAGCCACCTCTTCCTCTCTGTTTTGCATCCTGGCTGTGAAGTGAGCAGCCTCCTCTGTCACGTGCTCCTGCCACAAAGCACTGCCTCACAGAGGCCCAAATCCTGATCCCGGACTGTAACCTCCCAAACTGTAAACCAGAGTAACCCTTTCCACCTTGGAAGTTGATTCTCTTGGGCAGTTCCTGGTTTTAAAAAATTGTTTTCACATATGTGTATGTGTGCGTTGTATATGTTTGTGTGTAGATACGTTTCCATGTGTGTGGGCACACACATATAGTTGTGCTGGTATAGGTGTACACACTCGTGGAAGCCAGAGGTTGGTACTGGGTTACTGGCTGCCTTCTTGGCTCACTCTTCTTTATTTACTGAGGTAGGGTCTCTCACTGAACCCAGAGCTTGAAGAGATTTGGCTAGACTAGCTATCCACTTGCTGCAGGGATTTCCTGTCTCTGCCTCCTGAACACTGAGATTATTTTATTTATTTATTTTATTTATTTATTTTTTATGTGTATGAGTGTACTCTCTACATGTAGATTTGTGCACCCGTGTCGTGCAATGTCACGGAGGTCAGAAGAGGGTGTCGGATTCCCCTGGAACAGGAGTTCTCCTGGAATCGGAGTTACAGACGGTTCTCAGCTGCCATGTGGGTGCTGGGGATCGAACCCGGGTCCTCTGCAAGAGCAGTCAGTGCTCTTAACCGCTAGGCTATCTCTCCAGCCCCGAACACTGAGATTATAGTAGGCTGTCACACCTTCCTGGCTTTTATGTGGTTCTGTGGATCCAGACTCTGCCTTTTATGTTTGCAGGGTGAGCACTTTATCCACTGAGCCATCTGTTCATCCCCTCTCTCAGGTATTTTTCAGTGGTAGAAAGCTGAATAATACACAAAGACCCATAACTGACTTGTAATGTCTATGAAGCACAACTGAAAAATAAACCTGTGCTTCTGGGAGCTACTGAGATGTGGCAGTTGTTTGTTATTGTAGCATAACTGAGCTTATGCTGACTGATGGAGCCATCACATCATTTTACAGATGAGGAAATAAAAACATATAGTGGTTTAGTGACTGTAGCCAGAACACATTCAAGTACCATCTACACCCTAGACATCTTAAATCTGAAGAGCTCATAATGGATGGTGAGTGCAAGGAGCTGCCCTATAGTGACTGGGTCAGACCACTCATCCCACCATTTGGTCCCTGTCTGGGTTAAGAAATATATATATACATATATATATATATATATGTATAATATATTGACATGGCCTTTTGCTACATAACCCAGACTGGTATTAAACTCACCATCCTCCTGCCTCAACTTCACGAGTGCTAGGATTACAGGTGCATCACTATGCCTGTGTTAGTAGGCTCCATATAAGGTTTTGAAACCATTGGCTTCTTGAAGAGGCCCCTCTGTTATTCTCAGGGACCCATATCATCAAGAAGGTAATTTTTTGAGAGCTCAGCTTCACCAAGAGTGAATGGGTAAGATGTCGGGAGTCAAGGGGAGGGTTTTGTCTTACCCCCACTAGTTGGCATAGCTACACTCCTGGGTCTTGTGCTCAAAAAATTCACTCTGATGGAGAGATTTTGGGTCCAGTGAGGACCAGACAGGAGCTATATTTAGTAATGACCTCTCTGGAAGAAACTAATAAATGGCTGTGGGTGAGTGTGTGGGGCTTCCTGGGAGGGGTAGTAGAATGTAGTGACATGAAGAGGAAAGGGGGAACATCAGACTAGGAAGACTTAAATGGTGTGGGGGATGAAAGGACAGGACAGAATAAGGAGTGTGGGGGAGGAATAAGCACCAAAGGCCTTTAGAAAAAGCCATATGGAAGCCTACCACTATAGAAGCTTCTTAAAGTATATGTGTATTCATTTTAAAAAGAGATGAAAGGGGCTGGAGAGATGGCTCAGCAATTAAGAGCACTGACTGCTCTTGCAGAGGACCCGGGTTCAATTCCCAGCATCCGCATGGAGGATGTGGAATTGACTCCAGCTAAGAACCGTCTTTAACTCCAGTTCCAGGGGAATCTGACATCTTCTTCTGACCTCTACAGCATTGCACAACATGGGTACACCGACCTACATGCAGACAGTACACTCATATACATAAAAAATAATAAATTTTAAAAAAATTAAAAAAGAGATGAAAAGGAATTACCCTAAAACAGGGGAATATTGACCTTTCTAGACATCATAGGCTAATGAAAAAAACCCCACCTCAATGCCAGGAACAGAACCTCTCTAGAAGCTGTTGATCAGGGGTCTCAACAGACACTCAAACTATACTGGCCACTGCCCCTGGTCATGGTTACCCATCAGAACTGGATGGTAAGACCCTATTGCAGAAGACACCACATACATGAGATGTAGAATGAACAGGGAGAAATCAAGCATACTGACTTCACAGCCTCATCTCCACTGGGTATGTACATAGTACTGGAAGATGGTCTGCATGCTACAGGAAAGAAGAAAATCGTCGACCCTATCCAGTTGTGAACCCTGTGAACTACAACAACTGACCTCCTAAAATGTGCCCACTGGTAGAATAGTGGTGCAAATATTATGGGAATGACCAACAATTCTTTAATTGGACTTAAGGTCTGCTTCCTAGGATGGAGCTCATACCTGACAATGATATTGGGCTTAGAAACCTGCAACCAGCAGGTCACAGGACAGTGGGCAGAACCTAATACTAGTTTTCTACTAAACAGCTATCATATTAAGCTGGCTCTTAATGACTTATTGTTACACCCATCGATTAATGAATCTCTCAACTCTCACCAGAGAAGCTTCCTTATGCAGCAGATGGTGATTAACACAGACACCTACAACTAGCCCACATGTAGAGAATACGAGGCCACAGAGTGCTTCTTCCTGAACAGGACACTTGCATCAAGCTTCTGCTTCCAAGACTCAGGGGTCATTGTGGAAATGGAGGCAGAAAGATTGTAGGAGGCAGGCATGGCGGATGGTCATGACTGGTCAGTTATCATATGAACTCACAGCAATGGTGACACCATGCCCAAGTCCCATGCAAGTACAAACCAGTAAACAATCTCAGCATAGATAGGAAGAAGTGGATAAGAAGTTCCAACCTTATCCAAGGGAATTATGGTAACAGATTTTTGCTGGGAGGGTCAGAGGCAGTTTCTTTCAAGCATTGGACTCTTGGTAGGTTAACCAGGCTCCAGCAGATGGACCCACATTGAATGATATTTGGAGACACAAATTAGATTCTATGGGTCTTTATAGAAGACATGATGACAACTGGCTAAAAAAGAAAAAAGAAAAAAAATATATATGAGTAGATTAAATTGGGTGAGGAGCAATAATGGGAGGTGTAGATGGGGGATCTAAATATCATCAAAATATATTGTATGAAAATCACAAAAATTCAATAAAAAAGAAATTCAATGTTAAAAAATTAATGACCTTTCTGCTTATGGGTAAGGAGACAGAAGTTATATTCCCCAAAGCAGAGGCTTTGCACAACCTCTGCAGTGTGGGCCACTTCCAACCCCAGGAGTGGTTTTAGGAGTGATGATGGAAAGAGGTAACCAGAGCCCTCAAACATAGAAGGGAGTGGAGGAGAAACTTTGCAGAAATTGTGTACAGCTTCAGGAAATGTATACCCTTTGGGAGCCATATCTGAGTCAGTTAAGACACTAATTGCAGACCTGCCCTGCAGAGAGAGAGTAGAATGGCAGGGCCTGCTATTATCAGGTTCTCTCAGGCACAACAGCTTGTTTACTGGTGGGATGGGGACTGCACAGTGATTGTCTGGTGGCTCCAGGGCTAGGCCTGCTGCCTCACTCCCTGCTTGCTTTTGGGTCCAAGCCTGGCCATCAGTCCTAGAACTCAATCACCGGGTACCTTTGCCAGGATGCTCAGGGAAACAGCTGCTGGAAGGTAGACAGCTTGTTGTGTGCCATTATCAGCTCCCACTCAAGCTTCAGGTCCTCCCATCCTGCTGCTGGCCTTAGAGAAATCATTGCTGTCCTAACTTGGCTGCTCTATAGGATGGCCCTTAGGGTCCAAGGCAAGAAGTCCAACTGCTAATGTGAAATCCATGGCTTGCCAGATATGGGACACTGGGCACAAGCCCAGGCTTCACATGTCAAAATGAAAGGGTCCCCCCTAGATTGGCATTTCTATAATTTAGTTTCTGCATCCCACCCTTTTAAGGAGTATGTGAGTGTGTGTTTCTTGAGGATGCCATGCTTGCTCACAAATTAGTTTTTAACATTGCTCGAATAATTTATACACATGCCGGGCGTGGTGGCGCAGGCCTTTAATACTAGCACTCAGGAGGCAGAGGCAGGCGGATCTTTGTGAGCTCAAGGCCAGCCCGGTCTACAGAGTGAGTTCCAGGACAGCTGGGGCTACAGGGAGACCCTGTCTCAAAAAGACCAAACAATAAAATAAAATAAAATAATTTATACACATGTTGCAAACACACAGAAAGCCATGGGAGCTTATTTAAGGAGAAAATATTTGAAGGGGATAGGGTGACATGTTGGTTCTCTATGAACAAGACAACAAAGATGGAGTCCCCATAACATCAAATAAATGTTAGCACTGTTCCTGCAGAGCCTGGAGAAATGCTACTGGTTTAGACACCAGATCTGCCTCTGCACTGCCCTCTCAGGTGGCACCCCAGACTCTGGTACCTGATTCAGGTAAAGTGGGGAGCACAACTGCCAACCTCCCCTGAAATCCTTCCCTATATTTCTCTCCATTTTTTTTCTGTCATATGGTTCTGATGCAAATCTTGTGAAAGTTCATTTTATTAGTGGATCCAAGTCATGTGGCCATTCTCTAGCTGCAAGGGAGTCTGACAAAAAAATGCCTGCCATTTTCACTTTCTCCATAAGGATGAGGACCTTCACTCATAAGATGAACATAGCACAGTCACAGGAAGAGAATTCAGTATTGGGTGACAAATGATTACCAATGTCACCTACAAATGATAAATATAAAATTGGCTTCAGCCCTTGTAAGGCTTATACATCAATGTATTAAATATATTAGTTTAATGATCAGTAGCATATACTTTTAAAATATTTATTTATGATTAATAACATTGTTTTGGACAATATCAAGTTACCACTGTGAACAGTTTCTTGTTCACTGTTATAATAATGGTCTTTTGAGTTCCAGGAACATCTTGTAGTACCTTCCCCCATTGGTTCTTGTTTGCTACTAGGATGTTCTTTCACACTGATGTCTTCTTCTTTCTCTTTTCCATAACCCTCAGTGGTCACACTTGCAGTTCTTGGCAAGGAGAGGACTGCAAAGCAGATAGCCTGTTGGAAGGTTCAGTAGTTCCTCTTCTAAGGTGGTTCTCCTCGTGGTCTAGAATATTCAGTAATAGTGTGAGAACTAGCATTTCCAAAGTACTCTACAATATATGGAATTCTATCAATGTTTTTCTTCAAGATGAAGCACACTTACTGATGTTTCCAGTTCTACTCCCTTCCAGGAGTCCATAGATAGGAGAACTTTACTTCCTTGTCTCTTTAAAGTTACAGATACTGTTGTAACTTGCCTGGGACAAAGAGTATGTCAGGGGCTGAAGAGGGGGCTCAGTGATTAAAAGCATTGGCTGCTCTTGCAGAGGATCCAGGTTCAGTTCCTAGCACCCACATGGTGGCTAGCAACCATCTGTAATTCTAGTTCTAGGGGATCTGACACCCTCTTCTGACCTCTGCAGGCATTGTATGACATGGGTGCCCTTACATCCATGCAGACAGTACACTCAGACACAAGATAAAATAAAAAGCATGCCAGTTCTAGGTGGTAGCATTTCAGAATTCATCCTGCTTATCCATTGCTTTCCATCTTGTCACGATGGCCAGGAAGCTGCAGGTAGCTTTGGCCAGCCTATGGGAATAAACCTTTTGTAGGGCAGAGTTCCTGCCAATGTGTGATGACACATAGTATACGTGTGTCAATAAATCTCTTATTTTGAACTACTGAGATTTTAAAGCTCTTTGTTACACAACATGACCTCATCTGTTCTGACAGATATACTCAGTGAGGCAGGGATTAATGGTCACTGTTACTTTCTTTTTACCATACAAAAAATTGTAGCACAGGGAGTTTGAGAGCCTTGTTCAGAGAGACAGCTAGAAAAATTCAGACATCTGACTCACCTCCTAGAGCAAGCCCTTCCAAATCCCATGTCTCTCAGCAGTTTCCAGAGCAGAGATGACAGAGTCAAAACCTCTGAAACCATGAGCTAAGGGAACCTTTTCTCTTAAGTTAACTTTCCCAGGTATTTTATCATAGTCACAGAAAGTTGGTGGAAGGTACCATAACGATGTCAGGAATATCTGTGAAAGGTCTTGATAGGGTCAGCGTACAGTCTTTCAGACTGTGCTCTCTATCCCTCCCTTCCAGATTCTTTCCATGTTTCCTGCTGCTTAAGCTATTTTACAATCTTCCAGAAACTTGTAGAAGACAGGATCATAATGCAAATAAAATTTTGTGAGTTGGAACACAGTTTATTAATTAGTTGATTGTACATGAATTCATTTCAGCACTCTTAATTAAGTCTGTGTCCTTTGAATTCTATTTTTTGGAGCAGATTATAACATCTTACTAGTTCCTTCATTAATTAATGAGTTAAATAGAATTTTTTTGTATCATTGTATTTTGAACCTAGGGCTTTAAATATGCTAGATGAGCCTTCTACCACTGAGCTCTAAATGAAATCTTTGGCACACATCCATATTATATTTGCATACAGGCTATGATTTTATCTTATTTTTATTTTTTGAAATATACTACATAATTTCAACTAATAATCTTTATTGTGCACTTGTACATTTCATACAATGGCTTCTATTCAAATTTAATCCCCCATGCTCCCAACCCTCCATCAGAGCTCATGCATTACACCATCCATGTTAAGACCCAGCCACTCAAGCTTTTGAATCCAGATGTCCTTCTGTGTAAATTCTTCCACTGGAGTATAGTCAACACATCTAGAAATCTTAAGTAAAACATACTCTCCCTTGCCCAGGAATAATCAGTCTCCAATAGTGCTCAGTTCAGGGCCAGCCCACCACCCATTTTTCTTGCTCTGCTCTGGACCTTGTCTGAGATGGCATTGGTCCTGTGCCTGATGTCATCATCACCACAAATTCAATGTGCAAGCTTCCAGTAGTCTGAAAGCCTCTGTTTTTCCTACATTCCTGAACCAGCCCTGGATCTCATAATCTTTCTTCCCTCTCTTCTGCAGTGATCTCTGAGCTGTGGGTGGGGCATGTGAAGTTTAATATAGGAGTCCTATCCAGGGACACATACTCTGGAGGTTCCCATTCTTTGAAATTTGGTTAGTTGTGGCTTTCTGTGTGCTTTGTGCTGTATTGTATAAGGAAGCTTCACTGGTGAGAATCGAGCAATTTTCCTCTCTGCCCCGCATTCTGCTATGTCCTAGGAATCTTAGGTTTAGAGGTTCAACTCTAGATGTGTCTATTAGGACTGGATTTTTTCAGATATGTATTTTCTGTGTTTGACCAGTTGTGGGACTCCACAGTACCCTCCATCAATTGCAAAGAAGAGCTTCTTTGATGGGTGGTGTACAGTAATCTTGTCAGGGTCCTGGGGGGGGTAGGTCTTGATTTTGTTTTTATATGCACTTTAGAAATCCTTTAGCAACTAAAAGTCCCCAGAAAAAAAGTAAAACTTGCATTATGTGTCATTTAGCCTTCTCCTCGGGCATCTCAGGCCCAGCCGTGCTTGACCTAGAACCTGTGTTTTAAGCCATTCTCTTTGTCCTATGTCTAGTCATTTCTTGAGACAAATGGGATCCAACAGCCACACGCTGACATGATACAACTTAAAAGAATCGAGTGGCTTAGAGATAAGTTTCAGCCCTGAGTTCTGCGACCCTATATTTCTAGGACATTTTTTGAGCTTATTTATTTCATCTTTATTTATCTGTGTGCACATGCATGGATGTGCGCACAGACATGGTCCGAGGCCAGTAGAGGGTGTCATACCCTTGCAGCTGGAGTTACAGGCAGTTGTGAGCCACCTGATAAGGTGCCGAGAACCAAACTTGGGTCCACTGCTAGAACAGCAAGCTCACTGAGCCCTCTCTCCAGCCCCCTCTAGGAGATTCTTCAGAATTCAAGGGCATGACACTTTCTAGCTAGAATTTTCCTTGAACATCTGTTCTAAGTTTGTTTTGTTAAAATTAAAAAAACAAAACAAAACTAGGGAAGATTGATGGGTGGTTTTGGTTCCTAAAATGCTCTCTGGGCTTTTGTTCAGAGAAGCTTAGGGAGGTGGAGCTGAGCAGAATGGGAACATGGGAGACATACGCCTGGTAGGACTCAGGTTCAGGCCTGAAAGGGATGGGCCGTGCCCAACTGGCATGTTGCTCTCCTGGGACCATGGGAAGACAGTGGCCGGTAGAGGCAAACTGCTTGCTGCACCTGCCCAGGACTCACTAAGGGAGAGCAAGGTGAAGATCAATGAAGCATTAGGATTAGTAGATACTGGGTTCAAATCCTGTCCATGCCACATATTAAAATGTGACTTAGAGTCTGTCACTACATCTCCTTAGGCCCGTGTCTTCTTCTCTAGAAGAGACAGAATATCCTAACTCTATAGGGACCCAAGCTGGCTGCTTTTCCCTCTACTGAGCCTGAGGTTGTAGGCTGCTGAAGCCTAGAGCAGGGGTCTTTTCTCAGGTCCCGTCTGTCACATGGGCTTGTCCCACCTGGGTGTTCACAAATGGTTGGCACAGAGGGTGAAGGCCTTGCCACAGGTTCCCTCCTATATATACCTGCTTCTCCTGGACAAATTCCCTTCATTCTGTAAGATGGCTGCCATTCATCACAGACGGTGAGCCAAACTGACATTGACATTTGCTCACAAAGGAGAAGAGATCTGAGAGAAAAAATAGGTGCAGCAGAATCAGCCTCCACCCCAGCACTCGTTCCCAAGTGAGGGACCTGACCCTGGGGTCTCCTGGTAAGTCTGGTAAGGTTGTAGCCCTATATCTTATTCATTCCCACGTTTCCCCCAAATCTGTCCTTAGACAAGGCCAGGCTCTTCCTCTGTAGACAAGGTGGCTTTTCCAGGCAGTTGTGTCACCCAAGGACCTTATTTTTGACTCCGGTAGCCCAGGTCCTGCGGGAATCCTCTGTAAACTTTACCTCTGTCAATATCCCAGTTCAGGAAAATTGGCTCCTTTGACACCGTTTTAGACAAACCATAATGTGTGTGGAACTGAAAGAGGTTCTATTTACAAGTCTGCAGGAAATAGCCCTGGCCAGAGGATAGTAATTGCAGGGCGAAGGTTACAGGGGCTTGCTTAGAAGATGGCGAACCTGCCCTGGAGTGGAGCACAGCTCAGGTGACCCTAAAGCCCTTCCCAGGGTGGGCGCAAGTGGATGAGCTTTGGGAGAGGGCAAGGGTGGTCAACATGTAGACAAAAGCATTGGGAGGGTTCTGGGTGGGTGAGGTGGACTTGCAGGATAGAAGACGGAGGCAAGGCGAGGGGATTCCTTCTCTGCTCAGTGCTGCTCTGTGCATACTGCTACTGTCCTCACTAAGCACTCAGTGGCTCGCACACTCACTTTCAGAAGAGTGCTTCTGATACAACCTCTCCTGACCACTAGCCCTCACCACTCCTCAGTGTACATCCACACACACACACACACACACACACTACACATGCACACACACGCACACACACATACACGCACACACACATACACACTACACATACACACACTACACATACACACACACTACACATACATAAACACACATGAATACACACACACGCACACACTACACATACACACACACATGCACACACACATACACACACACGGGCACACACACATATACACACGCACACACACACGCACACACACGCACACGTGGGCACACACACATACACACACATGCGCACACACACGGGCACACACACATATACACACACACGCGCACACACATGCACACACAGGCACACACATGCACACACAGGCACACACACAGGCACACACATGCACACACAGGCACACACACATGCGCGCGCACACACACGCGCACACACGGGCACACACACATATATACACACACAGGCACACACACAGGCACACACACACACACATATACACATACACACACTACACATACACACACGCACACACACACGCACATACACACGCACACACAGGCACACGCATGCACACACAGGCACACACACACGCACACACAGGCACACGCATGCACACACAGGCACACACACACGCACACATGGGCACACACACACGCACACACAGGCACACACACGCACACACACATATACATTCTCCCAGTTCTGCTTTTTCCCTCTTCATGGAGCCTGTCACTTCTGAGCCTCTCTCTCTCTCTCTCTCTCTCTCTCTCTCTCTCTCTCTCTCCCTCTCTCCCTCTCTCTCTCTCTCTCTCTCTCTCTTTCTCTCTCTTCCTTCCTCCCTACCTTTCTGTCTCCCCTCAACCCCTCTTCCCTCACCTCTTAGACAGGATCTCATGTAGCCCAGGCTAGCCTAAAATTCAAGGCTTTTGCCTCTGTCTCTTGAGTGCTGGAATTGCAGGCATGCGTTACCATGCCCAAATTACTAGTGTGTGTGTGTGTGTGTGTGTGTGTGTGTGTGTGTGTGTGTGTAGTTGGGGATGGATCTCAGGGCCTGAAAAATATGGTGCAGGTGCTATCGTTGAGCCACACCCTCAGCCCTTACCCTCTGTCTTTTCTTCTAGCTCATAGGCTCCACGAGTGTTTGAGGCTTTGAGCTGCATTTCACATACACACACACACACACACACACACACACACACACGCACACACTACACATACACACTGTTCCTAGAGCAGTACTTACCTATCAGTGGTCTTCACTCAAGGATTATCTAAGGAATGGATGAAAGAACAAATGAGTGAATGAACAACTAAACCCCAACACCAGGGACCCCTCAGGCTCTCTCCTCTATGCAACTCTCTCTCTGGTAGCAGTGGGCTTCCCCATGCAATGGACCTTGACTTCTGACAGAGAAAACCCAGATGTCATTGGGTGGAACATGGCAGTCACTCAGGGAGCTGTTTATCAGAGGCCAGGGCCCAACATTTGGGGCCCAGGTTACTTGGTGAGGTTGGAGATCATTAAGGATCTGTGGGACTGTGTCAAAGCACAGGAGAGGACATTTGTTCCTGGTCCACAGGGCCAGTCCCTGCATTGGACTCACAGAGCAAAACTGAGAGACAGTTTGGCTGCCTGGGTGTTAACTGAACATACCCCGAGAGGGAGGTGCTTTCAGGTTGTTGGGATTGGGCCACAGATATAGGGACAAGGGTCGCAGGTGAGGACTGGAAAGGTAAGATCACCCTCTGGACCTTCCGAATCATGGCACCAGGATGCACATCAGCCAGATTGAAAGGATTCCTGGGTGGTTTGAAATCCAGAAGCAACAGAACATCAGGCCCTCCCCACCAGTGAAGGGAGACCAGGCCCCTGAAAGGGCAGAGCTCACGACTACCTCCGCCTGGCCTCAGTATTTTTAGCATGGTCCCTCCTTCCTTCCCTCCCGCAAGCCACTAGCCCACTCCTTGCCCAAATAACAGCCACCAAAATAGCCTTGGCAGTTGACAGAGGGGGTTTGGGAGGTTCCCCTCCCTGCAGCCCATCAGTCAGGCATGAGCAGAGGTCCAGGAGCTGGGCATGACCCAAGGGAAAGAGGATCCTAATTGCACCATTAGCCTGAACAACAACAAAATTTGAAAAGCTCTCCTCTGGGCTGATGGTAGCACTGGTTCAGAGGAGTTAGATGCCTGAGCTAGTGGTTGGGGACACCTAGGCATCTGGACTTCAGTGACAGATGAGAATTGTCCTTAGGAAGTGGCAAGTTGGCCCAGGGACCCTGTGTGTGTGTGTGTGTGGAGGGCTGCAGATGGGGAGCCTCAAGGTGACAGAGGAGAGTGCCTCCTCACAGACACTGCTTTGGCTCTAACAGCACCCCAGTTTGGCATCCCCCACCTACCCCCATTTTATTTATTGTCTCCCCTACCAGGCAGGAAGTTGGTCTATTTGGTCCTCATTGTGTCTTAGACTAATGCATCAAGTTCAGTTAGGAAATAATTCAATGAAGAAGAAAGCTATGACGTCCCACAGGGCTGCAGTACAGGGCTAGCTTCTTCTCATTTTCTGCTGAGAAGCCAGAGGACGAGGGAGAAGAGAGAAACTCAAAGGAAGACTGCCACCTTTGCAGGCTCCCAGGCCAGCCTGCCAGCCCAGGAAGAGGGAGCCTGATTTCAGAGGCTGCGCTCTTCTGTCTGTGCCAGCCTAGGCAGCAGAAACGGCCCCTGCTCCCTACAGGAATAAAACACTTTCTAACTGCTTTGTGCAGAAGATGACAGGTCAGTCTGGTGACGACCCTAAGACTGAGATCTGTGTATTACCACCATCATATAAGAGATGAAGCTGAGGCCCTGGGAAAACAAAGCCGCTTGATCCAAGTTTCTTATCCAGCAGACCAGGGCTGGAAGCTGAAATCCCAACTGATCTGCTTAATTTCTGCTTGTACAGCCTATCGTCCAAAGAGGCTGCTGCAGTTAGCCAGGCCATGGCCATGCCTCAGCTGGGCTAGACGCTACACCTCTGAGGTACCTGAGCCTCTCTTCCCCATGTTGTAGAGGGAAACCTGCCTATGTTTCATTTGCTTGTCATGTGACCCTGAACGATTACATCCATGTTCAACCCATCCCACTCCCCTTTTTTTTCCTGGTCTTTTTTTAAGACAGGGTCTCGCCGTAGCCCCAACTGACCTGGAACTTACTCTGTAGACCAGGCTGGCCTTGAACTCACAGAGATCCACCTCCCTCTGCCTCCTGCCTGAGTGCTGGGATAAAAGGTATGTGCCACCATGCCCTGCTTTTTTTTTTTTTTAGAGGTGGCAACAGAAGCCCAGAGACTCTAAGGAATTAGTCTAAGGTCACTTTGGACAGGGTATCCCAACTCCCATTACTTCCTCAATGCACAGCCTCTCAGTCTCCTTTCACCTCACTCTCCAGAGCTCTGGCCCAGCCCAAGGCCTTTGTTGGTACTCAAGCTTGCTGTTCTAGTTTGTCTTTAATTGCTGTGATGAAACACACTGACCACTACCATCTTGGGGAAGAAAGGGTTTATTCAGCTCACATCTCTTGGATCACAGTTCATCACTCAGGGAGCCCAAGCTAAGAACTCAGGACAGGAACCTGGAGGCAGGAGCTGAAGAACAGGCCATGGAGGAATGCTGTTCACTGGCTTGCTCCCCTGGCTTATGCCCAGCCTGCCTTCTTATACTGTACAAAATAGCCTGTCCAGGGTGGTACCACCCATAGTGGGTTGGGCCCTCCCACACTGCTCAACAATTAAGACAATACTCCACAGACGTGGCCACAGACCAGTCCAATGGAGGTAATTCCCCAATTGAGGCTCCATCAACCCAAATGTGTCAAGTTGACACTAAAGCTATCTAGCACACCTGACCCCTTGTCAACTTGACACACAAAACACATCACTATTAAACCACAACCTTTCCAGTTCTTATCCCCAAAGTATGATGTTAACATTAATCACAACCTAAGACAGTACAACCTTAAAACCCCCACAGTCCTTAAAACGTCCAAGCACTTAAAAGTGCTTGGGACTAAAAGTCCTTTAATCCTAGCACTTGGGAGGCAGAGGCAGGTGGATCTTTGTGAGTTCAAGGCCAGCCTGGTCTACAGAGCGAGTTCCAGGACAGCTGGGGCTACAGGGAGACCCTATCTCAAAAAAGACAAAAAAAAAAAAAAGTTCGAAGGTTGTTAAAAGTCTCTTGACTGTGGGCTCCTATAAAATCCAAAACAAGTACCATCTTATTTCAAAAGGAAGAATCAGGCACACCTAAGCAAAACCTAAGTCCAACAAAGTAGCTCAAAGCTGGACATCTGGGATTCAGTTACAATCTTCTGGGCTCCAAAGGGTTTCAACAGATCCACTTCCGACTCTTCTGTCCACTCATCTCGCAGGCCCAGGCCAGCTCCACTCCACACCTGCTGCTGCTCTTGGTGGTCATCCCATGGTACCGGCATCTCAAAAAAGCTGGGGTCACCACTGAAACTGAGTCAGCACCTTCACCAATGGTCTCTTCTGACCTCTGCTGGTGCAAAGCCTCAGCTTCTCTCCATGACCCCTGCAATCCTGGGGTCTTCACTGCAACCGAGGTGCATTTCCACCAATGGTCTTTCCTGACCTCTCACAGTGCCAAGCCTCAGCTGCTCTCTGTGACCCCCTCAAATTTCAACACCAGAACCATATAGGAGACTCTTACACATTACTAAGGCCTGTTTCTGGCTTGACATGGAGGCTCTGACCCCTTCTGGAACAAAGCATCTGTGTGCTGACCCTGAAGAAATTCTTCCCAGAAGATTTTACCACAATGATACTTGTCTCTTGTTACTTACATCTGATTTTTTTTTCAGCCCCAGCTAACCAGCATCAGTTGTCCCAGCTAAACAAAGGGTTCACTTCAGGTTCTGGTCTCTCGTAACTTACAGCTGATTCTTCAGCCCCAGCTGACCAGAACCCACAGATTCTCAATTCAAAAACATCATACCAACAGCCCTGATGGTCCCTGCTTCCCCTTGAAGCTTCATAAGCCAGGCCTCCATGGCTACAGCTCCTTCAGCATAACTGCTCCAAGTTCCACAGCAACAAACTCCAAGCACTCAATGGCTTTTCCAGCCCAAAGTTCCAAACACTTCCATGCATAACCTCCATCTCTGCCGCCATCAAGAATTTGAAAGATTCCTTCATGGCAGTGCCGTTAGGTTTGTCCTTTAGATGACAAACAGTAGAAGGGGCTGGGGACATGGAGCTTCATTCAGGAGCAAGAGTTGCCACAAGCAACTGCGTAGCCATCATCATGGGGCGTGGCTTTGGCCGCCCACCCTGGTGGCCTAGTTTCTGTCACTAGGAATCAAGAGGCCCAAATTCTAAGACCTGGACTTGCCACTGACTCCCCTGAGCCTCTGCTCCGGGTCATGGCCATGGAACAAGCCTCTGTGCCATTGGGTTCCTGTGTGATGGGACACAGGATTTCAGGCTATGTCTTCAAGAGGAGCTACTGCCACTTCTGCCACCACATGCTGTCTTCTGTTTGGCACAAGTCTCTACATGTCCAAGGTGCCCCCCTCTTCTAATGTCCAGTCTGCATCTCTGTAGGGTTCCCAAGGCTGTGGGCCAGGATGCCCAACCCCGTCTAAGATCTGGATCTTCTTCCATTCTTTTAATCTTTAATTCCTTAATTTACTCACTCTTTTATTCTGTGCTTCCCCTTGAGAGTCCTTTGTTTCCTCCCCCAGCTAGCACAGTGTCCTTGTCTCTCTTAACATCCATTCTCCTCTGTTTTTCTCCCTTAGAATGTAATCAATCAACCTTAGTTCCTTGACATTTCTGCCACCGTCTCTCCTCTGACTGGGTACTGGTCCATCCTGTTTCCCTCATTATCCTTACTGCTTCACACTGTGCCCCGCCCCAAGGATGAACTCAGAAAACATTGGACTGAGGAGCAAGTGCAGACTGAGATCACCTCTTAAGGGTCTTGCGACTGCTCACTGTGGATCTACATAGTCAGGGCTCCACTGTATAAGAAGGCAACAATCGAGCAGCTTCAGCATAGAGGGGTAGGCCTTTGTGGGACACGCACTCTGCTTCTATCTGGAAGTGGCAGTCAGTCATGCTGGGGGAGGCCACAGAAGATCTCAGCGAGCTCATCCACCCCTCCCCACTTCACATCGACATCCAGGCTCCCATGTTCAGCTTCTGGTGTGGGACCGTCTGCTCAAGACTTGGAAGGAGTCCCATGGAATAAAATTCAAATTTTGCCAAAACACCTGTTTTAAGACTTTCTTTTAGAGGAAGAGGGAGAGAACGGACTAGAGTTGGGGTCAGCAAGCTTTCTCTGTAAGGGTTAGATAGTAAATATTTATATATGTACATATGTATACTGTGGGCTGGAGATTGAACCCAGGGCCTTATGCCTGCTAGACAAGCTCCCTACCACTGACTATATCCCCAGCCCCAGCTAGTAAATTCTTCAAACCCCACAGGCCACATGGTCTGGCTTTTGTGTTTATTTCTGCCATTATAACACAAAAGCCACCACAGATAATATATGAGAAGCTGTGTTCTAATAAAACTTTGTTTTACGGACACTTAAATTTCATATAATTTTCAGATGCTGTGAAATATTACTCTTCTTTTACCTTTTATTTTCTAATTATTTAAAATATAAAAACCAAACAGCTTCCTGGATATGAAAATAAATAAATAAAATAAAATAGCTAAGAAACAGGACTGGCCTTGGAATCCTGGCTTTTGTAGTCACTGGAGCACCTGGGTTCGAGTCCCACTTGGTATTGTGCCCTCAGGTTCCTGTGGGGGTAGGGAATTGGAATTCTGCTAGGATCACAAGTGATGAAACAGGATTTCAGGCTGTTTTCAAGAGATGCCACCACCACCACCTGCTGTCCACTGTTCAGCACAGGTCTCTGCTTTTCCAGCCCCCCCCCCCTTCAGTGGCTAGTCTGCATCTCTGCAGGTTCCCCAAGGCTGTAGGACAATCTTCCCAGCCCTGTCCAATGTCTAGATTTTTTCTCTACCTTTTTAGTTTTTAATTCATTTATTTACTCGCAACAGTTCAGAGTAATTTTGAGCAGGTCAGCCCTTTGGCCTGTCTAGGCTGTTTCCCTATCTAAGGAGAAGGGGATGGGCCTGGCATCTTCCACAATCTGGTCCTGTTTAACAACCTAACGATGGGAATTCCAGGCACTTTGCTAAGCTAAGTGTAAAGAGGAAGACTCTTACCAGGCCTGAGGGAGGATGCTGTTCATCGGTCTTTAAGCCCACTGCCCTTGTCCGTGTCCCTCACTAGCAGCTGAATGGGTCTTGAGATCTTAGAGAGGCTTGGGGACAAAGGGATTTTGGTTGAGCCTCAGAAGTGATCACCCCAGCCACCCCAGCTCCTGGGAAGGCCCCTCACCATTCATGCCAGCCCCTTCTTTCCTGCTTGCCTTGCTTAACAAAGACAAAGACAGCAGTTGACACTGTAATGCTGAAAATTGCTTGTTTCAGAACAACCCAGTAAACAAGCCCGTCTTTGTTTTAATCCCAGCCTAGCTTACTGTAGTTAATTATAGGAATTTGTGGCTATTTATGTGAACCGAGGACAGGCGAAAACATTCATTTGTCGGTGGTGTAAGTGCTGGGTGGGAATGGGCTCTGAGTGCAGAAAGGACGTAGGTAGCATCTGTCCTGGGGGATATGCAAGGTAGTGCGGAGCCTGGGCATGTAATTATCCCCATGGCTCCGAAAGAGAGGGAAGGCCGCTATGGAAAGTGACACCTAATGATTGTTTTCAGCACAGCGGGTAACGGGAAAGGCCTGAGTTTAGGCGATTGCCTGAGATGGAGTTTTGCACCTGCCAGGTGAACAGGGCTATTTCTAGGCCTGGCAGCGCCTGCCTTGTTCCTGTCCCAGCGGGTCTGGGGGAAGGAAGCAGAACTAAAGTTCCCAGGGGTCCGCCGGGATGGAGGGGGCCGGCGGCCGGACGGCCTGGGTGCCGCCTCTTTGCCCTGTTCTCCAGCCCTAGAGGAGCCACAGTTAGTGAGGAATGTTAACAAAGAGGAGACAGCGAGGGCTAAACAGAGGCCTCAAGACAATTCCCGGCCCAAACAAAGCTCCCAGGCCCCCACCCTCATGAGAAAACAAGCCAGGCCTTTGTGCATACTCAATAATTATCGCTCACAATTACCAGAGTTAGGGTTGTGCTGGGTCCGCAGGCAGGGAGGGAGTGTAACTGTAAGCCACGGGCTCTGGGGCACAGTACCTGCACTGGGGACAGTTCTCTGGATGTCTTCTGCCTTGGATTCATGGGTCAGTGGAACCTCTATGGCCATAGGGGTCCTGTTTATGACTTCTCCTGGGCTGGATGTGTGTTCTGGGAATTTAGGGAGCTCTAGCCACATTTCAGACCAATCGCCTACAGCCCCCCCCCTCAACCCCCCCCCCCCAGTGAGCTCATAACCATTGTATGCAGGTCAGCTCTATGCTGAGTTGCTGTCCTTCTAACTATCTGACCAGTTCTGAGGCCTGCTGGGTCCCTCCTTGTATGCCCAGGGGCCCCAGACCTCTGTTCACTACTTTCCCTTCCAGTTCCTCAAAATTCCCAGTAAGTTGCATCTAAGAAGAGTCCAGCCTGAACTTGTATCTGACGTGATTCCCACTGGCAGCCCTTGTTCTAGTCTTCCTATTTCGAATCCCTTTCCTCTCTCCCACCCTGGACCCAGATTCCTAGGTATCCCATCTCTGGGGAGCCTTCCAGGGCTCCTCCACCAAAGGCTTACCAATCCTTGCCTGACCTTTCATAGATTACTGATGCTGTCTCGTAGGTGAGCATGTATGTATGTACTGAAATATACAGAGTGTGAATCTACCTCTCAGTTTTGACTTTAATATTAAGATTAACTATACCCAACATTTACCGAGTGTTTACCATGCGCCAGGCACAGTGCTAAGTCTTCCCCACGCAGTTAATCATCTTAAGGGGTAGGTACTATTCTTATCCCTTTCTTGTACTTGAGAAGTTGCTGCACAGAGAAGTCGAGTAACTAGTTTGAGGTCATAGAGTAGCAGTGGTAGAGATGGACCGGGTGGTGCATGCAAGCCCGGTGTTACAGCTCACAAGGGCTATGACTGCTTCTGTGTTTCCCCAAGTCTACAGTTCTCCCTCGTGCTGTTGTGAAACCAACTCTCAGTAGTAATGTTTCCACCACAAGAATCAGCAAGTGCTACAAATAAGGGCCTCCCCCACCTCTCAGCCCAGAAAGCCATTGTTAAACACTGATCAGCACACCACTCACAATTTCGTTTATAGTTTACACAGCCTGTGTGCCTGAACCTTTCCAGCTGTCTTCACACTCCCTGGTGTACAGGATGCAACTCTGTCCCCTGTCCATTCAAGACAGAAGGATTTATTTTATTTTATTCAACTTGATTTTGTTGTTGCTGTCTTGAGAGAGGGTCTCCCTGTAGCCCCAGCTGGCCTGGAAATTGCTATGTAGACCAGGATGGCCTTGATATCACAGAGATCTGTCTACCTCTGCCTCCTGAGTGCTGCGATTAAAATCATATGCTCCCATGCCTGACTCATTTGATTTTTTAAAATATTTATTATTTATATTTATGTGCATGAATGTATTGACTGGATGTATATAAGTACACCCCATGTTGTGTAATGCTCATGGAAGTCAGAAGAGGGTGTTGGATCCCCTGGGACTGGAATTATAGACAGTTATTAGTGGCCACGTGGGTACCAGAAACTAAACCTTGGTCCTCTGCAAGACTGAGCAGTGTTGTTAACCACTGAGCCATTTCTTCAGCTCCATTTGATAGCTTTTGACAGGATCATGATATGTGGCCCAGATTGGTCTCCAACTCCAGATCATCTTGCCTTAGCCTCCTGAGTGCTGGGATTACAGGTATGTGACTCTGAGCCAGGCTGAGACAGGGATTTATTTCTGCACTATTAGGAGGTAAGTGGGAATTTGGTTGGAAGTCTTTAACTTGGGTTGGGACAGACATCCAACATTTCCCAAGTTGGATTTGATGCAGGAGCTCCCTGTTATTCATGACCCTGGAGCCCTGGGCAGCCAAGTCACCCTGGGGATTAGTGTCCCCTAGGCTGCACCCTGCCAAAGGCCTCTCACCACTGCCCAGCTGCCAGACAGAGCTGAGAGCTACAGACAGACCAATTAGAGGCTGACTTCATCTTGGTTTTAAAGATGCTGAGAAAAGCCATGGATAATGTTAGCAAGAGTCAAAGTTAGCCCTTTGCTGAGGGCCCAGCAGGGCTGGCCCTGGAGCGGCTGTCTTGGGAAGCTATTTTAGTATCCCTGCCTGGTGGCTTGCAGTAATTTACTGGGCACCCATGGGCCAGAGGGGCCATGAGGCTCTGCCACCAGCAGCTGCCTTTTTACACCAGGGTAATGATGGTTTCTGGGCGAGAGAGATCAATAGGGGCTAAAAATACGTTTCCGTCCCATCTGGATGCGGCTCCAGGCCTCGTGCTGACTCAGAGGCTCTGTGAGTGGTGGGAGCAGAAACCACTGAACACTATGGATCCTGGAGAGTTGGCTCCTGACTCCTCAGGCCCCAGAGCCCCTAGACCCAGTTGGGAGGCCATCAAGTAGCATTGAGGGCTGAGATGCCCTTGGAGCACCTGCATGGTCACCAAGTTCCATGGAGCATGAGCCCTCAGCTGTTGGCAGAGCAAGACTGAGGACCTGTGAACAGAGCGAGCTAGACAGTGCTCCCCAGACAGTGCTCCTTTCATAGCTCCCTGGCAGAGCTGGACACAGGGAGCATAGGGACAGAACACTGACTCTTCTGCCCTCAGAGAGATGATTGTGAGGGAGTGGACAGCCAGGGGATAGATAGCCAGGAGACAGCCAGACCCTTACAAAGGCCAGGGAGGACCAAAGGCAGCCAAACAAACAGGATCTGTATTACCATTCAGGCCCCAGCACCAGAGAGACTTCATCTCACTTAACACTTCAGGCAACTCTGTGAGGTAATTACTGTACCCATTCCATTCCACATACGAGGAAGCAAGGCTCAGAGCCCACCCTTCCAGGCCCAATCACAATTGTCAGTCACTGGAGCTGCTTCTATCAGTCTCCCTTCACCTTCATAGCTAGGGCTTGGCAAACTTTCATGAAGGGCCACATGGTAAATATTGAGCTCTGTAGGACAGATGGTCTGACTGCAAATGCTAGACTCTGCTCCTGCAGCAGAAGGCAGCCATGGACCATGTCAAGGAGCAGGCAGGGCTGTGCTCCAATAAAACTTTATTTACAAAGGACATGGTGGGCTGGATTTGGCTGGCTGGCTGTAGTTGACCCCTAAGATCTCTTATTAAGAAACCATCTTGAGGAGCTGGAGAGATGACTCAACAGTTAACAGCACTGACTGCTCTTGCAGAGGACCTGGGTTTGATTCCCAGCATCCATATGGCAGCTAAGAACCGTCTTTAGTGCCAGGCAGAGGCAGGTGGATCTCTGTGAGTTCAAGGACAGCCTGGTCTACATAGCTAGTTCCAGGCCAGCTGGGGCTACAAGGAGACCTTGTCTGTCTGAAAAATACCAAAAAAGAAAGAGAGAGAGAGAGAGAGAGAGAGAGAGAGAGAGAGAGAGAGAAAGAGAGAGAGAGAGAAACCATCTTTAGGAAAGAGATTCTGAAAATTAGGAGGCTGGTCAAGACTTCACTCTAGTACAATTCTGTCCAACAGAAAGAGAAGCATAGGCCATATGCATAACTTAATATATTCTAGTAATTGTATCAGAAAGGAAATAAGAAATAGGTAAAATTAATTTTCATAATATATTTGATTTAACCCCACATACCAGGATTATTATGTTAGAAGGTAATCAATACAGCAAATTCTTGAGATCTTAAAGTTCCACTTTCCCACTGAGTTCTCCAATATGATGCATGTTTTGTTTATCCATTTATTACCTATGCTAATTTGTACTTGCTTGATTTTAAGTTCTCAAGAGCCACAGGTGGCCTAGTGGCTACATTATTGGACACTGTGCCACTGGAATAAAAGTGAGGTGTTTTAACTGGTATAAAATGTAAACAAAAGAACAATGGAAATGGAAGAAATTACTGGGAGGGCTGTCAGATTAAGGTACCTTGAGAACTGGTATAAAATGTAAACAAAAGAACAATGGAAATGGAATAAATTACTGGGAGGGCTGTCAGATTAAGGTACCTTGAGAAAAAGAGTCAGTATAGTATGTGTATTGAAAGAGATGTCTTTAAAGGAATTTGGTTAGGGTCAAAGATATGTAGTAGCAAAGCTGAGACCCAGAGACCCAGAATGCGGGCCCAGGCTGAGTCCTGAGCCTCCAAGGCGAGGATGGCTAATGCTCCAGTTCAGTTCACGGCAGGAGAAAAGCCTAATGTCCCAAAGTGGAATACTCAGGCAGGAGGCTCCTCTTGTTCATGGGAAGGTCATCCTTTCTGCTCCATTCAAGCCTTCCTCTGTGACTCCACAAGGACCACCCACACTAAGGAGGGAAGTCTGTGTGTCTTGTCTATAGATTCCAATATTAAGCTTGTCCCAGAGTGGTGCTTGACCAGATGTGTGGATGCTTCATGGCCCAATCAAGTTGACACTTCAAATTAACCATCAGATCCAGGGAAGGCTCTCTAGAGTAAGAATTGTCCAGGTTGAATTCTGGAAGCAGAGAAGTTCGTGTGCAAAGAGGAGGGTACTGCAAATCCACACAGAAGGAACAGCATGTGAGAGACACCTGGAAACGTGGACACGGTCGGCCATTCATGGGAATATTTCTGGCCTGTATGGCCTGGGACACTGAAGGCAGCTTGAGTCTTGGGAAAAAGTTGGGACTTGACCCCGAGAGCAGAGTGATACCATGCTGGCTGGCTCGTAGCCCCTCTCTCACCTCCATCTGTCACACACCAGAGCCTCTGTAACACAGGCATTGTCATTGTCCGTATGAACTGCACAGCACAGCCTCGGTGAGCTCTGTGGTGTTGAAAATGTAGCCACTTTGGGTGTTGAAACATTCATTTAAGGTTTGTGAACATGACTGCTTTTTGTGTGAACTACCTGCTCTCTGCTGGTTCAACCCTGCCTCCTGCCATAGGCACCCGCCTCCCTCTTCCTGGCCCTTCTGCCCAAAGCATTCTGAAAGCTTCCTGTTGCCGCCACAAGCTAAGCAAGTGGAGCGACTACGCCAGCCCTGTTTCCCTTACCATTGGTGTTTTAAAGATTCCCTGCTTGGGTCTCCTAGAACTGTTTTAGATCTTTGCTTTCTGGGGGCAAAAATAGTAATGACTCCTGCTGCGGGCTGATGGGTTCTGCAGTGAGTACTGAACAAGTGGAGACTCAGTGGCTACGACTGGACTTCAAAGACACCCACATGAACAGGAAGGGGAAGCAGAATGCACAGGGGAATGGGAGATACATCATGGAGGAGAGGAAGGATTCGATTAGGTTCAGTTCCTGGCCACCATTCAAGGCCACCTGCCCAGTCAGTGCTTGCCACCTGTTCACTTTATCACATCCCAGGTGGGTCATTATGCATCCCAGATTGCTTCTGAGCAGGAAAGAGCCCATCCTCACTTTGTGGCTTCAAGAGAAGACTGCTGTGGTTCTAAGCACAGAGTAGTGGCTCTGTAGTACAGCCCCTGGCACTCGCTGAAGATTGCCATGCTGAATGGTTTGAGCCTTTCTGTGTGGCTGAGTAAACCCCATTTCCTGGTTTACTCACAGCAAAGGGAGGGCTGGGAGGGTGTTGAGAGAGTTCATAGAGAGCAGCCAGAAGGGCCTTGCTGACTGCTGAGATGTTTCAGGGAATCCTACAAAGAAAGCCCCCAAAGGGTCCCACTCAATGTGGTTAGTATTGCCAACTAGCTTTCATTTCATTGAAGCCAACATTATTTTAAGTGATCATTTTTCCAATTTAACACTTATCTTCTATTAGGACAAGAATCCAGGTAAAAATGAAACAAATAGCTCTTCTGACACTCTTCAGAGATTCAGGACTCTGGTGATGGTGTGTGTGTGTGTGGGGGGGGTTACATAATGGGAGCTGTCAAACAGTCATCAAAAAACTCATTTGCTGAGCACATACAACATGCCCCAGGAGTAGAACTTTATGTGTGTTAGGCCACAGAGGCCTCCTGACAGCCTTTGATCAGACTCATTTTGCAGATTAGAAAAATGAGTCTTAGGAAGGTTAAGGGATTCCTTTAAAGCCTGTAACCAGAGCATTTTTTGTTGTTTGTCTTTTCTGGTACTTGGGCCAGGGCCTCGAATGTTAGGTAAGTGTCCTTCCAGTACAGCACTCCTCAGCCCTTCTGGTATTTTTAATTTGAGACAGGGTCTCACTAAAGTGTCTAGGTCCACTTAGAGCTCACTCTGTCACTAGCCGGGGCTGGACTTGACCTCTCAATCCTCCTACCTCAGTCTCCTGAGTAGCTGGGATTACAGGCCTGTGCCACCAGGCTTAGCCTCAACTAGACAGTTTTGAGCACAAATTTAAACGCAATCCAGCTCTGGAGCTCTTTCTTCCCACCCTGTGAATCACTGCGTGACTCCATCTCGCAGTGACTCACAGGCCCCGTTCAGTCTTTACGACCACCCAGAACAGGAAATCACCATGACCTGGGTCTAAGGTGCCATGCCAGAAGGTTCTCTGAGCTTAAGAAAGACCACTGTTCAGGTCCTCTGTTCTGATTTGCTCAAAGACAGCAGCAAGGCGCTATGTAGGGCCTCACCTACTGCAGGGCACGTGGAGGGTGGGGTAGTCCTCAGGCTGGGCACAGGACAGGGTCTCTCCTGGCTTATAGCTGCCCTATGTCCTGGGTTCCTCAGAGGAACAGGAAGTTTAGAGTTGTGTGTGAAATTTCCCCATCTGGAAATGTTGACAAGAAACAGTTAAGGAAAACACCCCATGTTTCCAGCAAAGCAGTCTGTGAACTGGCAGTACTAACAGGTAGCCCTTGGGAGACTAGGGCCCTTGGCTCATCTGATACAGTTTCAATGCAGAGAAGCAGCCTTTTCTGCCCTCTGAGTGGGCCTGGGCCCTCACACCCACCATAGAAGCCTCTTTCCTTCCTCTCCCTTTCCTTTCCCCTTCTTTTTCTTCCCCTCCATTTCCTCTTTTTTTCTAGACAAAAATCTCACTATATAGCCCTGATCAGTCTCAAACTAGCCATCCTCCAGCCTCAGTCTCCTGAGTGTTGAGAGAATAGTTATGCACCACCACCGCACAGAGCCAAGATAGAACTTGCAATATTCACACAGGCACTCAACATTGAAGTCTCTTCTTTAAGGCAATGTAAACCGTGCACTCACATCTGCCCTTTCTGTGTTCTGACCCCGGCCCCATTGTCTGTAAAAACATTAAAATATACTCAACCAGTGGACGTCAAGTCATTATCCAGAGCCCCCTTGTTTTGTTCCTACCTCTGGCTCCCAGCCCTCCTCAGGAGCTCCAGATTTCCTGCTATTAAACAGGTAGTAGAGAAAGCCTGACACAGCATGAACTTCTTGGCATGTGCTCCAGAAAGCCTGCTGGGACCACCCGGAAGCATCCGGCAGCTTCTGGACCTTCTCCCTCTATTGGCCTACTTACATTAGCTCCCCTTGTGCTATGACCACAATCCTTCTGAAATGACTTTCAGAGGAAGGGTTCTTGTGGGCTCACAGTTTCAGGGGATTTCAGCCCATCATGGTGGGGAAGCCTTGGCAGAGAACTCAGTACATGGTGGTGCTGGCTGCGGGGTGGAAGCAGACCAGCAGGCAGAGAGCAAGACTGAACCTGGCGGGGTATAAACTTCACCTCCTGCCCCTAGCCACCTTCTTCTTCCAGCCAGGCTCCAAATAGCACTACTACCTGGAGAAGAACTTTCAAAACAGGAATCAGTGTGGGGGGCAGGGGCGACTTCAGATTCAAAGCAAAGCAGACTCCTCCCTACGACCTGAGGACTAGCCTTTCACAGGCCTCCCTGGGCATGCCCACACCTCTGCCTAACCTGCCTGTGCTCCTTCGGAGGGTAAGGGACCTCCTCCTGCAGCCCTGCTGCATGATTGGCTCTTTCTCTGGACCAGAAGCAGGGGCCCTAAGGCAGAGCACTCAGTTTCAGGGAACCGGCGGGTGTGTGGGGATGGGAACTGGTTCTTCAAAATCCTGTGGGAAGGTGGAGGACTCCTCATCAGGAGACATCGTCACTGCGCACAGCACTTCAACTTTGTCTCCTAGCTGATTTCCTCTATTCTTCCTTTCGTGTGTCTGAAAGATTTTGTCCTCATTTGGACAAATTGGTAAAAATGATGCAGATGGGGAAGTCTCTCCCGTTATGGAGAGACCTGGGAGCACAGCCTGGGGGAAGCTGGCTCAGGAATATCACCTTTGAAGTTTCTCCTGGCCTGGCATGACGCAGAGTAAGGAGAGGGAGTGGGCAGGCCATTATGGCAGGTGGCTATGGTGCCTTAGGCAGCAGGGCCGCACTCCTGGCGCCGGGCACAGTGCTCTTCACTCAGACTCTCTTTCTGGGAGGAGAATTCATGGACAACGGGGATCTGTGTTGTTCCATGCTCTCTCTTAAGTGAATAGTTCTGGTACACGCTAGGCCTCCACACGGACCCTGAGGGCTGTGAAGTTACCACATCTAATTCCTGGTTACAGAAGTGGAAACTGGGGTCCAGAGAAGGGAAGGATTTGGGGTTGTATCACAGCACTTATCCACAGACTCAAGGCCTGTGGTATTGGCTCCTGCTGATTAACCCTGAGGTGTCGCAGGCCCCTCATGACCTTTTCCAGGCATGTCCATGGCTAGAGGATTTGGTGATGTTACCAGAGCTTCCAGCATCTCCCGTGCTTTGTTTGAGGCTGTGGCTTCATGGCAGAGGGCACAGGCATCTCTGAGGGCTGCTGTGTGCTGGGTCAGACCCTACAGGATGCTCTCTCTGTAGAAACTCAGCACTGTGCATTCCTCCCATGACATATTTCTCTTTGCATAGGACTTATAGGTAACAGGTCCCCCATATCAGATGTACATGACCAAGGGCACAAGGTGTGCATTGCCATCGGCTGTCCTAGGCTTCCTTGAGTGGCCATAGTGCAGTGTTGATAGTATTAGTTGATGCCTCCTGAGATTGCAGACCTTCTTCCAAGCTTGTTACTTGAAGGAAATAATTGAATCTGAACAACTATATAGTGGGGATTTCAAAAACCCATTTTATAGATAAGAAGGTGAGGCATCAGAGGCCTTAAGTGACTTTTCTGGAGTCACAGGCAAGGTCACAGTAAGTCAGGATGTGGCACCCAACCTGTTGTCCCCTGAATGTCTGGCTCTTCTCCCTTTGCAGTGACACTGTCACATTCAGCACCCAAGGGCCAGAGGAATCAGAACATGGCTGATCCTGAATCCCAACCAGCACTCGAGGAAAGCCTTCTGGAAGAGGAGGGCACTTGAGCTGGTCCCGAGATGAGTAATTGCTAAGAAAGAGAAAAAGGAGCCCAGGTTTTGGTACTGGTGCAGTGCCCCTGTCACCACTGTGAGTGTCACAGGCAGCCTTTCCCAGTTTAATTTCATGAGCTCAGCATTGCAAGCTGTGGTGGGTTCATGCCCCACTTCACGCACCTGAGTCTGGGACAGGCGCAGAGCACCGATGTGGCTTGGCTCCAGCTCACTGGCAGGCACATGGCAAGGCACATGTCTCCTAGGTGAGCTCCTGGTCCCTTCCTGTCCTCTTTCATGGTACATTTCAGTTCTTGGACCACATGGGTGGACTCCGTAGATTCAGACAAGGGGACAGTGCTTGATGACCTGAGCCCACTTCCTATGGTGTGAACGCACTGGCCAGGGTGGTCTCAGAGGACCCCCCTCTGTACAAGTAGCTTCTGGAAAGTGGGGTGAGCCCCTCCCTCTGTCCCTCTCTAAGTTCTGACTCCAGCTAGGAGTGGCCTTCCTTGGGACACAAGCCCCAGTGGCTAGCAACACAGTGCTCCCATGGCCCCACCACCCTCATCTTCCAAGACCCTGACTTGCCTATCTTAGGTACCTGGGGGAATAAAAACTCTTAACTGTGTTTCTTTAAACTGATCATCAATTTCCCCTTTATGAAAATTAACATTGGATTGGAAATGTCTTGAAAAATACATCAAGGCGAGGCAAATGGCTTTTTTAGATCAATGCCAGGCACACACAGGTTTGGGGAGAACTTCATTGCATTCTGTGTCCAATCCTGGGCCTGGGGTGGATGGGGGATCGCGGGAGCCCAGTGTCAAGCAGGTTTCCTCCTTCCCCGAGGAAGAGGAATCAGGTCCACTGTGGCTGCTGGGGGGCTCAGGAGGTCCCTCCCACCTCTGACGCCTCCCGGTCCTCACCTCCAGGTATTGCCACTTAATTTTGTTTAGAAATTGAAAAGTAAGTAGGTGAGCAGCTGATTATAGACTTGGTTTAAAGGTTTGATTTAGGTTTCTCTCTGTTCTTATATCAAAGATAAAGTGGAAGTGAAACTATCATGCTCAGGTAATGAGATTTTATATTAAAAAGAATAAATTAAGCTCATAAAACCGTAGGTGGAAGGGCAGGGAGGGGCCAATCCCTTCACGGAGGGAGGCTATACATTTATGTAACAAGTATCTACTGTGATTAGGACTCCAGGTTCGGGCCTGGACTTTGAAGTCAAAGGCACCCTGAATATGGTTACTTTTTGGAGTTTGTTCCTACAGATCCTCAGGGATGAGATTCCAGGTTCCCAAGAGGCAGAAATAGCTGCGTCACTTCTTCCTTTACCTTAAACTAGCTGTGTGGCTGTGGGTGAATGGCTTAACCTCTCTGATGATCCAATGCAGGGAGGGTCATTGCTGCATTTACTGTAATCCTACTTATCAGCATCCACAGCTACTGTAGCAGAGCAGTTGTGTGATGGAACACACGAGGGATATGTAGGTATGAACTCAGCACTCTAGAATGCCAACCACAGTGACTTTTTAACTAGCAGAGTTCTTATCAGGCAAATGGGAATATTGTTACCTAGCTAGCAGAGCCGTCAGTGAGCAAAGCAAGAAAGATCTTAGCACCAACACCAAACAGACGGACAAAACCCAGACCTTCACCACTACATCGTATGTCAATCAGAGCTCGCTCCTGCCAGGCCTGGGAAGTGCTCATCTATGTCCATCAAATGGGGCAGAATCCTGCCTCAGACACTAGGCACAGATGGAGTCTGGAAGGCAGCAATCCCAGCCTTCCCTCTGCCCTCCCCCCACACGCCCCTCCCTTCTATGTGAGCAATAAAACAAAATACAAAGAACAGGAATCAAATAAAGACCCCGAAACCGAGCCATCTGTGGTCATTTTAAAACAGATCCTGTTTGAAAAGCCGGGTGACATTTTCCTTTAACGCCTGATTTTTTTTTAATGCCGGCTGCATTTTTTAAGCACTCGGCCGACTTGTAACTCGCGGAGGCAGTACAGTAGCTGCGCCGACTGTACCATTTGATCATTAATTTATCACAGTTCTAGCAGTTTGTCTGACAGGTGATAGCACTTTCATCTAATGAGCCCCAGCCAGGGCGGGGGTGCTGCAGCCCGGGCCGGCCAGCCTACAGGCTAAGGGCCGTGCTCCCTCTGGCTGCAGGTCTCTTTCATTCTAGAACTATGAAGGCTCCGAAATCAGCTGCTGAGGAGGCTAGGGTCCTGCCACGGTGGATGGAGCTTGAAAGGCCCCATATGGGCCAGGGACAAGTGGAAGCTGTGGGTGGGACTCCAGCCTGGACCATGAGGAGTCACTTCAGCAGCCGGGACAAACTCTGTTTGGCTTTGGTAATGAACAAGCCCTCGCTTGGGGCTCAGAGTTTCCATCAGCCAACTGGCTTCCAACTTGCACGGCCTGCCTTCTGAAGACTGTGGAGGGATGTGGGTTTAGCTGGGACTTCCTCCCATCCCGGAGGGTTCACTCACGGCACATTCTGAAGGCCAAATTCAAGTGAGGAAAAAGTATGTTTCTACCGGGTGCTTTGAACAAGAAAACCAGGTATTTGTGCACAGTGCTGCACATACTCTGACATAAACTATGTTGGCGGGAAGAGATCTATTTGCCCAGGCTGTTCTGGTCCCCAGCCAAGGCCCATTTCTCCCGACATGCATCAGGCCACCAGCCTCACCCCATTACCTGCTCTCCCTCTATGACACCATGGGCTCAACTCTTTTTTTTTTTTTTTTTTTTTTTTTAAAGTTTCTAAGTCCTTTCCAAATGCTTGGAGCCAGCCTGTACCAGCAGTGACCATGGACACTGTGAGTCTTGACAGATCCCCCTTCCCTCCTTTGAGGTGTCCCTATCCTGCCTATCACACACAGATGCCAGATGTTCTAAGGAACTTTGAGACTTGCACTGATGTAGTCATCCTAGGGCCATGGGGTACACCGCAAGAATCTACTACCAGGAAGCCAGTGAGGGGTTGTGGCAAGGCCTTCAGGGGATCCTATCCCCCCCCCCCCCCGGCTGCTGCCAACTCGCTGTTTTGGGTGTCTAGAGATACAGGGCCCTAGGACTTTGTCTTCTGTTGGGGCACCCTTCTTCCATACCTGGTCTGTTGCCCTCCCTGCAGTGGGGGTCCTCTCCAGCATCAGGGTCCTCTCCAGCATCAGGGTCCCCTCCCAGCAACACAAGGATTAGAGCTGCACTCAGATCCCCAAGACCTGGAAAATTCCACTGATGGCCCCTGGCTCTGTCCCACTCTGGAGAGTTGCCCAGGGAGCTCTGGAAACACTCTGTGACCCAGGACTCACCCCAGACTAGAGACATCCAAATCTCAAACTTCCAGGGACAGGGCTGGAGTGTGGCACCTTTTGGAAAGCTCTCTGGGTGACTTAAATGCATAGTGCAGAGGGGCATGTCTGATCTCCATGATCTGGCTTCTGTCTGCTTCTCTGCTCTGGTCTCCTATGTCTGTCCTTTTTATTTCTTATACTTTCCAGTCCTCCTTTATCTTCCCCAAAGTGCCAAGGCATCTTCCTGTCCTTTTCTCCTGCACTGATGCCCCAGGGCACTTGCACAGGCAGGCCAGTTCCTTCTGCAACAAATTCCATCTTTCCTCACACATTGGCAGGGATCCTGTTCCCTGGCCTTCAGGCCCAGCTAGTGTGGGCTTTCATGAAGATGTATTTGCAGTGCTCCAGGGTATCATTTCCTCCCCTGCCCCCCATGGGTCCCCAGCACCTAGCAGCTTGTGTTTTCTTCCTTTTCTCACTTGCTGTTATTACAAAACAGGCATTTTCTTCTACTGGGCTATACTTCATGTGGGTAGACTTTGCTGGTTTGCTTTATCCTGTTCTGGGGACCAGAACAGACTGGGCAGATCTTGTTCAACAAACAGTTATTAGGTAAATCTACGCGAACTAGTATAATGGAAACATTTTTCAAAAGGCTGTACCTCTGTTGATTATTTTTAGAGTTTATTTCTGGGAAAAAGTGTGTCTCTCTAGAATAACTAGTAAAAGTAGATTTTTCTCGAACAGGTAATTGCCCAGATTGTCTAACTCTGGAATAATAAATTTAGCCTTAAGCTTCCTGGGATCCAAGGCAGAAAGGGTTAGATTAACCACAGATGCTATGTTGGGCCATGTGGCCGGTATATCTGCGTCTTCTACCTCCTTCCTCGTGGTCTTTGATTTTCCATGTCTATTTTCACAGCATCTGATTACAAGCTGTCTCAAATCCTTTTTGGAAGCAGGCAGAATATAAATAGCCAGGAACACAAACAACTGACTAGAGTGTGTAATGCCTATTTTACAGACATGCAATACAGGTCCAGGGCAGGTGGGGCGGCTTGTCTGAGGTCACATAGCCCGGGCAAGGACCCAGCTCCCTTGAACTCCAGGCCACTTACTTCATCCTGCTCTGGATTCCAACAGAAGGACCTAACCCTGTACTCTGTTTTTGCTCTTGACACAAGTGTCAGGGACCTGACATTATTAGTACTTCTTTAAGTAATAAAAACCCAGAGGGACAAAGATCTGGCTCAGAGTTCATCCAGCAGCTTAGGGTCTTAGATGTGGTGTGGTGTTTGCAGGATTCAAGCCCCCCAGACAGCACAGCTGGGAAGCCCTCCATACTCGCCAGAAGGCTTTACCTTAGCAATGGGATTAGGTGCTTCTCAGTGACTCCCTACTACATCCGCAAGGCTGGAAGAGAGCATGGAACCATTCTCTAAGCATCTGGCCAGCATCCATAACTACCTGTCGTCTGTCTACTGAAACTGTCACTAGATAGGTAGAGGCAGAAGAGAGGGCAGAGGCTGTCTACTGAAACTGTCACTAGATAGGTAGAGGCAGAAGAGAGGGCAGAGGTGCCATCAATCTTGGCTCACTCAGCACATGCACCTGACCAGGGAACATCCTACTACATGGATCTTTTTACTGAAAGGAATATTAGGAGCTGAGAACAGCCTCCAGCTCATCTTCTAATGCTGCAGAGCAGAGCTGAGCCTCGACTCAATGAGGAGCGGAGGCCTTAGAATCTGGACGAGGTTGTCAATAATGCAGCCATTCCTCCACTCATTATTGAAGCCTTGCTATGCCGGGGCCCTGTGATCCACATCCAGGTGAATTTCCTCACTTAACCTTCTCTCCTTGGAAAGCATTACTGTTTCTATCACATCCAACATGAAACTGAGATCCATAGAGCTTTGCATTATATGCTGGAAGCTGCCTCACAGAGTGATTTGCACGATACTTCCTGAATGCCAGAGAGTGTTCTAGAATTTTCTACATGCAACTCATTCCCCCCAGGGATCTGTCATTAGCTCCATTGACAGAGGAGAGGACTCTGAGGGGTAAAGAGGTGAAGTCACCTGCCTGCGTCACACAGAGCGATGTCTGGTTTTGAACACAGACCCCAGGGGCCAAAGCATGGGATCCATAGCCCTGGCTCTCACCACAGCTTAACAGATATCTATCTCTGGTTCCACTTTGTCCTCGACTCTGACAGTGAATAATTTCTGGCCCATGCAGTTGATTCCTGAGGTGGCTGTGAAGAAGATGCTGCAGTCTCCGGCTGGTGACACTTAGAGGCTTCCATGTCTGTTGTCTAACAAATGCCTGGGAGCTTATTATTATTATTATTATTATTATTATTATTTATTATCACAGGGTGGTGGCCCTGCCTTGAGCAATGGTTCTGGGCACTCAGTAGTCCAGGAATATATGAAGCTTGGATAGCATTCTGCATAGAACAGAACACTTGCTTGGGAAAACTGGCCTTGCTTAAGCTGAACCTGAGGTAACTGGTCTGAACAGCAGTAGAGATTTATTTTTTTTAAGTTAATTTTTATTGAGTGCATTTCATACAACATCTCTCAGTCAAATCTAGACTCATTCCCCCATCCATGCCCACCCCTTAAATCCCCCTGCCCCTCTCCAGAGCTCATGGACTCTGTCATACATGTTAAGTCCTGTCTTGCATCATTTTCTCAGTCTTTTATAACCTTTTTGATGCACAAGTTTACTGTTTTGGTCAGCTTTTTTTTTTATTATGTTTCTCTCTTTTTTGTTCCCTTTAATTTTATATTATTCTAAAATATGCATATATACACTCCACACATAAATCAAAATTACAAATTCTGAAAATAAACTATAGGTTAATTCCAAAACAAATTTAGAGATTCGCATTTTAACAGTAAAGTTGCATGCAGGTAAAAAGAATATGAATAGAATATGAATACATATCTTCCATTCATATATGGTAATTACAATGTGTGAATACAAGTGGTAGGACAAGTCTAGAGCCCATTAAGAGATTCACATTGGAATAGCACAGTTGCTTTCAGATACAGTGAAATATAATAATAATGATGGAGAGCAGACCAGCAATGGAGAACTCTGCTAGCTCCACTTAGCGCCAGTGCAGGGCAGGTCTTGGGGAAGGGGGATCCATGAGCTCCAGGAAGGCTGGCCTGGCACTACTCTCTCAAAGTCATACTTTGGGCTTCAAGCAGGCTTCAAGCAGGACCAGTGACCCAGTCCCAAGACCACCCACTACAGCTCTGCACCCCAGCCTTGGATCTCCCACTTGCCACAGCTCTGCACCCCGGCCCTGGATGTCCTAGTCTCTGGGTGGACGCCCTTCTTTAGAGTGCCTCTGAAAAGCTTCTTCATTTCAGATCACACTCAAAGCATCAGAGCCTCTTAAGAAGCACTTTAATGAGCGATGGAGAATAATTCATAATGCCTTATAATTAGCACCTTGCAGCAGCAGCAGCTGCAAGCAAGGGAAAGCTCTGAAAAGCTGGTTTTGCTTGCAAGGCCAAATCTGCCCAGCAGGCCTGGGCGCAGGCTCTGCTCTGGAAGGCCTCCCCTGGCCATTTCCAAGGGCAGTGCAGTAGGCAACATCAGTGAGGAGCTCCCTGCCTTGGGTCCTGCATCCCTCCTTTAGACCTTCTTCATTTTTGACCCAAAAGCCTATCAATTAGCCTAGATTCAGATAGCATCTCTGTCGAACAATGTCAATCATCACCTGGTATATGACAAATGGCAGTGTTGGTGATACCAGTTGTTTATAGCCTGGGTTGATTGTACACTACCACCCTGGGGACATTTGCCATCTCTGGAGACATCGTTTGATATTTTCAATGAGGCGCTCCTGGCATCCAGTAGAATCAAGAGCTGTCAATCGTCCTACATTGCAAAGGTTCTTCCCTCCATCTGGCCTCGATGTCAATGGGGCTGATGTGCAGACCCCAGGAGCCTTCCAGATTTTGACATTTACTTTTCCCTAGTGAGTTCATGATGCTCAGTAAGAGGATTTTAAGTCACTGCTTTGAGTTTGGGTTCTGTTGGATATTGAGGTCTTCATAGATTCCACCCATTGGTGTTGACTAAATCAAGCATAACCTTCCCTAGCCTCCCTGCTTGCACTTCAGCTGCTGCTGACCTACAGTCTTTCCTGGTTCCTGCCATCAGTCACCCTTGGGGGCTTTATCCTGCAGGGCAGGCTCCTGGTACATAGCTGATAGTTGGAATAGTCCCAAGGGGCAGATTGAAAACAAAATAGTTTGTTTTAATTTCTTTTGAAGACTTTGACTTCACAGCAAACTGCAGGGAGATCTATTTCATTCATGTCCATGACTCCCCATCCCGCCCAGACCCAGAATCCACAGTGACCAACATCCCTCACAGAGAAGCAGGTTTGGTACCGAATATGGCCAGATGCTTGGTCATCACTAACTCTCTAGACCTGGCTCTAACATTAGGGCTCCCTCTTGGTGGTGGTATGTGTTCCATATAGTGCACAAGTGTAATGACATGGAACCACCATAGAGGCATCATTTAAAAGAGCTCACTGCCTCACGGAAGTCTTCTGTGCTCCGTGCTCAGCCTCTCCAACCCTTGGCCACCATAATGCTTCTTTTTTCTAGAATGTCATTTAGCATGTATCTGTAGAGAGGCAAATGTTAGCCACTCGGTGCTTGGGGAGGGGAAGAACGACAGTGTTTTAACAACAATTAGTCCAATTTATGGTTCTGGGAAGAATTCTTCAAAAAATTTAAAGTAGTATTCCCATATGGTCTAATAATCCCACTTTGGGGTATGCGTTAAATAATTAAAAGCACAGCCTCAAACAGATAATTGCATAATCATGCTTAGGGCAGGCAGAAATAGTTGCAAGAGCCAAGAGCAGAACCAACTCAAATGTCCATCAAGAGACTAAGGGACAATGGAAATACACTATAGGTGCACAATGGGTTACTATTCAGCCTTAAAACATTAAGAAACTAGACCTGGAGTGGCAACGCAAACCTTTAATCCCAGCACTTGGGAGACAGAGGCAGAAAAATCACTGTGAGACTGAAGGCAGCCTAGAATGGTCTACATGGGGAGTTTCAGGCCAGCCGGGGCTACATAGTGAGACCCTGTATCAAAAAAAAGGAAAATTGGGGGCTGGAGAGATGGCCTAGTGGTTAAGAGAGCCAACTGCTCTTGCAGAGGACCTGGGTTCGATCCCCAGCACCCACATGGTGGCTAAGAACCATCTTTAACTCCAGTTCCAGGGGAGTCCGACGCCCTCTTCTGACCTCCACAGCATTGCACGACATTGGTGCACAAACCTACATGCAGACAGTACATTCATATATATACAAAATAAATAAATAAATAAAAACATAAGGAAAATTATGACACTTGCTAAAGGATGGAGGAATCTGATCCCTTCTTCCCACCTCCATGGGCATTGCATGACCCAGGTATACTTACTTTCATGCAGGCAAAACACTTATACACCTAAAATAAAAAAAATAATAAAAATATTTTTTAAAGATACTGGCAAGGAGGAGCCAGGCACATCGATGATGCCAGCCAGATGGCAATGGCTGCCATTCCTTTTTGTTATGTGTCTCAGCCGCACTGGTGGGTAATACAAAGATGTCCATTTCATGGATATGAAAATAGGCTGAGGACAACTGGATACTGGCCCCTAGCCAGTAAGGGGCAGAGTCGGGCTAGAATCCCAGATCCCTAGCTCAAGTTGACATCTCTGCTGAGTGGTCGAGCTGGATGTGGAGCGTTAAGGAGCTGGAAGGAACCCCTATGCTGGGAGGCAAACTGGGTGGCTAGTGCCCCCAGCATGTGGGGCAGGCTACTGATTCTGGGCCCACAGGTGGAGAGTGAGGTACACTCTTCCTGCAAGGGAGGGAGGCCTGAGTGCCTGTGCCCATGAAAAGCTGGAAGGCTGGCCGGGCAGCTCTTTTGTGCCCTGGCACCACTCTCCAGAGAGCAGAAGGGCACTTGATCCCAATTATGGAAAGTGCCTGGGTCGGGCATCACTGGGCACGATCCAAGTGCCTCGGATGGCAGCTGATTAAAATCCAGACAGCCCTCACCGTGTCTGGGAGCCGGAAACCTCCTGGGCCTGGAAGTGGAGCCTGGATGGGCTGTCACCTTTGCTTAGCACTGTAGAAAGAGGGGCTGCTCAGGTGACCTAGGATCAGGATTCATGGGTGGAGCCTTGCTCAGGGAGTGGTCACACAGGGTACTCTTGATTCTCAGGCTCTTGCCAGGCTGGGGCATAACGGTGGCCTCAGGCCTCTGGGGAATAGGAAGGTACTGAAGATAAGACGGAGGACCAGAGCTGGCTGAGGAGTCCTGTGAATCCGCAGGCGTGCCTGTGGGCCCTCGTGGCACCTGTCACCAAGCCTCAGCTCCTTCTGGACTGGCATGGCCTTCAGTCTCCCATTAGGAGGCTTATGTGAGCAATAAGAACTAGGACTCCTAAAGAGAACGAGCTGGTGGCAAAGTGACCTATGGTCAGAGATAGCCTCTCTCTCTGGCCTTTTGCCTGATATGAACACGTATGTCCTTTTATCTCAGCCACTGTGCACTGTACAGTGGATACTTTCATGGAGAGGGGCAATAAGACATGGATCTATAATTCAATAGGAATTTCTCTCTAGGAGATAGAAGCAGAGCAGCCATCTGTCACCTGCCTTGGCTGCTGGGAGTCACAGGGCCGTATACATCTCTGGACTGCCACTGTGCCATTTGTACAGAGCATTGAACCATACTAGAGATTTGTAGGTCTTTGGCACACTCACTGATCCTCTTTCTGTACCTGTAGCAGACATCAATAATGGATAGCTGATCTCTCATAGTGGTTTTCTCACTGAGTCTGGATCTAGCCTATGCTTTTTACCCTTACAGACATTAGCAAATGGCCATGCTGAGTCTCAATGTTCTTTTGTTTGTTTTGCACTTTATTTTTATTTTCAGATTTTGAGATTTGGCCCAGTTTGGCCTCCAATTCTCAATCTTCAAACCTCTTGTCTCTACCTCCCAAGAACTGAGATTACAAGGATGCTCCTGTTAATGCAGAGCTACAGGTTGAAGCCAAGGCCTCATTCACGCTAAGGTAAGCATCCTAATGACTGAGATTCTACCAACATCCCCGGCTCCATTCTGAGTGTTCTCAATGGGCCCATCTTCCCCAGGAGAACCGCACAAATGAGCACAAATGACAGGTGCAGCCCTACTCCTGTGGGGGTGGAGGACGTGCACAGAACAGGAGGCGTGGTCTGTGGAGTCCACAGATGATTGTGTGAGCGGTGGAGTCAGGGAGTGAGAAGCAAGCTTATCAGTCTCAGGAACTGCGCTCTGTGTGCTCGGGGTATGTCAACTTTTGAGATTAAGATTCAGCATTCTCTATCACATTTACTCCTTCTTACACATCTGTACACAACAGGAGAGACACACAACAGGGGAAGGGAGCCTGGTTTTGCTTCCACCCCTGACTATCCCCAAAGAATGACCAGTCCAGCTCCACAGCCTGGTCCCCTCCTCACCCCAAAGCTGAACTCATCTCATTTTTTTCTCATTCACTAATGTTCAACCAATTTGCCTGTTTCTTTAGAAAGGGTCTTCCTCCCTCTGCATCTCCAGGAAAGGTGAAGCCGGTGTCTGGGGTTGGGGCTTCCTCCTGGGACTCATTTCCAGCCAACCTGAAGACTTCAAAGAGAATGTTCCTTCGCAGGCGGCGCCTCCTCATGGGAACGCAGCCCTGAGCAGGTGGCTCCTTGCACTTTCTCCAGAGGATGCTGGGGCTGTGTAGCCGCTGAAGTCAATGGTGGCCCCAGCACGTCAGTGACAGTTCTTGGAATTTGAAGGGACATATAATCATTCCTAATACACATCCAGGGCGAGAGCCAGATGTCGCTGGTGGCAAGGACTGTTGGCAGAGTGACTCACATGCAGCCCCTAGCTCCCACCGGCCCTGCTCAGCTGGTTGCCTCCCAACCTGGCTCCGCCCCCCCTTTCTCTGTTGTCATTGTCACACCGAGGCCCAGGAGCTGATTGGTTCCCCTCTCTCCTATTGTGGACAAGGAGCCTTCCTAGAGCAACTAGCTAGAGCCCCTAACACTTCTCTGAGAGGAAGCTGTTATCCCCATTCACAGATGTGGAAACAGATTCAGAGAGAACCTTGTGCTGTGCCCACAGTTGCATACTAACTTGGGCAGAGTAGATGAGTAAATGCCACTCAGAATCCTAGCCAGGAGCCAGCCATGCTTTGTCTTGGTCCAGAGATTGACAGGGCAGAAGGGCAAAGGGTTTGGTCACCGTCAACCATTTCTCAGCCCCAGCACCACTTGTCCACAGAGGGCAGGGCTAGAGGGTCCACGTGGAGGGACACTCCCCCGCCCCATTTTTCCTGTTGCTCAGCAGTGCTGGGACAGGTGCAGGACAGCCTGAGAGTCCGTCCATCTGCCCCTGTGCCTGTGTTAGGGGAGAGGGCTGTTGGTGCTAATGTGGGAATTGAGGAAGTCCACGGTGGGGCCAACTTCACACACCTTCAGAAGCTCCTGAGGAGCCACCAGTGATGCCAAGTGACTCCCAAGGTAATCCCGCCCCTCTCCGCTGAGCTTTGGCAAAGCAGAGACTCTGAGGCACATTTCCTCTCAGCCACCTCAGAGGGAGTTAATCTGCACTGACAGAAGCCTGAGGGCAGCACGGCTGCTGCTGGGCCACTGGGAAGAACGGGATGTGTGCCAAAAGGGTGGGAGTGGCTCCCCAGCACTCTTGGGGGCCAAGACTGGGTGGATCTGCAGTGAGCCACCACCCCACACTGGATCCTATCTCCTCAGGTGTCAAAGACAAGGTCAGGGCGGAAAGGGGGACAAATACAAGACACGTCCTAAAACACAGAGCATGTGTAGAGTTGAGCTCGGCCACAGCCGCACATGCCCATGGCTCCTCACAGCTGAGCCTGTCTCTGACAGGTGCTTCTTAAGACTTTCATTCAGGCTGACAAGAGCACAAAATGGGAGGGCCCAGAACCCCAGACTTCACAGCAGGTCCTGCTCCTCAGGGTGGACAAACAATGCCTATCTCCATTCACTAGGGGAGCTCGAAGAGTGAAGGGTTCCCAACTCCAGGGCCATGGGCACAATTTGGTCCCAGGGCCCTGGGCCTAAGAAAGTCAGGTTTCATAGATTCCTGTCTGGTCAAAAGGCCACAGGCCACTGTGTCACACCCTTCCGTGGTCTGGGCATAGCACCCACCCTGGGCCCTTTTGAAAGGCTATAAGTAACTCCTGTTGGCATGTGGGTCTGTCTGGGTGGGTAAGTGGCTTTGGTGAAGAACGGGATATTGGTCCTTCTCCCTGCTATGTTTAGAAAGGTGTCAGCAGTCACACAGGAGGTAATCATGAGTATCTCGGAAACCCCACGCTGACCTTTCTGCATAGAGACACTGGGGCCACCAGCATTAGTGTGCAAAGGGACAGCTGAGCACAGGCTTTGTCACAGAATTAGCCTGTTTCCCCTTCTGCCTCCAGTGCCAGACAGGACTTGCAGGGCATCACCATAAAACAGCCTTGCTTAAGCCATGAATGGCTGGTACACACTCAATACTCACACATGTGAACACTCATCCATGTACGACCCACACTGACATGCCTACATCCACAGTATACACATACACCTGAACACACATTCATGTATGTCCTCACACTCACATATCCACATCCACACACAGTGTAGACATGCACACTGAACACTCATCCATGTATGTCCACACACTCACATGTCCACATCCACACACAGTGTACACATTGTACACTGCATAGTCATCCGTGTATGTCCACACATTCATATGTCTATATCCACATACAGTGTACACAGTGTACACCGCACAGTCACCCATGTATGTCCACACACACACATGTCCACATCCACACACAGTGTACACATGCTCACTGAACACTCATCCATGTATGTCTTCACACTCACATGTCCACATCCAAATACAGTGTACACATGCACACTACACACTAATTAATGTATGTCTACACACTCACATGTCCACACCCACACACAGTGTAGACATGCACACTGAACACTCTTCCATGTATGTCCTCACACTCTCATGCCCAAATCCACACACAGTGTACACATGCACACTGCAAACTCATCCATGTATATCGACACACTCACATGCCCACATCCACACACAGTGTACACATGCACACTGCACACTCACCAATGTATGTCCTCACATTCACACGTCCACATCCACACACAGTGTACACATGCTCACTGCACACTCATACATGTATGTCATCACACTCACATGTCCACATCCAAACACAGTGTACACATGCACACTGCACACTCATCCATGTATGTCCATACACATGCATACTGAACTCATCCATGTATGTCCACATACTCACATATCCACATCCACACACTGTGTACACATGCTCACTGAACACTCATCCATGTATGTACATACACTCACATGTCCACATCCACACACAGTGTACATATGCACACTGCACACTCATCCATGTATATCAACACACTCACATGCCCACATCCACACACAGGGTACACATGCACACTGCACACTCATCAATGTATGTCCTCACACTCACATATCCACATCCACACACAGTGTAGACATGCACACTGAACACTCATCCATGTATGTCCACACACTCACATGCCCATAACCATACACAATGTACACATGCTCACTGCACACTCATCCATGTATGTCCATACACTCACATGTCCACATCCAAACACAGTGTACACATGCATACTGCACACTCATCCTTGTATATCAACACACTCACATGCCCACATCCACACACAGTGTACACATGAACACTGCACTCATCCATGTATGTCCTCACACTAACATGTCCACATGATACACAGTGTACACATGCTCACTTCACACTCATCCATGTATGTCCTCACACTCACATGTCTACATCCACACACAGTGTACACATGCATATTGAACACTCATCCATGTATGTCCACACAATCACATGTCCATATCCACACACGGTGTACACATGCTCACTGAACACTCATCCATGTATGTCCTCACACTCACATGTCCACATCAACACACAGTGTACACATACACCCTGCACACTCATCCATGTATGTCCACACACATGCCCATATCCATATACAGTGTACACATGCATACACATGCACACCGCACACTCATCCATGTATATCGACACACTCACATGCACACATCAACTCACAGTGTACACATGCACACAGCAAACTCATCCATGTATGTCCTCACACTCACATGTCCACATCCACACACAATGTACACATGCACACTCATCCTTGTATATCAACACACTCACATGCCCAAATCCACACACAGTGTACACATGCACACTGCACACTCATCCATGTATGTCCACACACTCACATGCCCATATCCATACACAGTGTACACATGCTCACTGCACACTCATCCATGTATGTCCATACACTCACATGTCCACATCCACACACAGTGTACACATGCACACTGAACACTCATCCATGTATGTCTGCACAATCACATGTCCACATCCACACACAGTGTAGACATACACACCGAACACTCATCCACTATGTCCGCACTTACATGCCCACATCAACACACAGTGTACACATGCACACTGCACACTCATCCATGTATGTCCACACACTCACATGCCCATATCCATACACAGTGCACACGTGCATACACATGCACACTGCACACTCATCCATGTGTATCGACACACTCACATACCCACATCAACTCACAGTGTACCCATGCACACTGCAAACTCATCCATGTATTTTCCTCACACTCACATGTCCACATTCACACACGGTGTACACATGCATACTGCACACTCATCCATGTATGTCCTCACACTCACATGTCCACATCCACACACAGTGTACACATGCACACTGAACACTCATCCATGTATGTCCTCACACTCACATGTCTAGTCCACATCCACATACAGTGTACACATGCACACTGAACACTCATCCATGTATGTCCTCACACTCACATGTCTAGTCCACATCCACATACAGTGTACACATGCACACTGCCAACCCATCCATGTATGTCCACACACTCATATGTCTATATCCACACACAGTGTATACATGCTCACTTCACACTCACCCATGTACGTCCTCACACTCACCTGTCCACATCCACACGCAGTGTAGACATGCACACCAAACACTCATCCACGATGTCCGCACTCACATGCCCACATCCACACACAGTGTACACATGCACACTGCACACTCATCCATGTATATCGACACTCTCACATGTCCACATCCACACACAGTGTACACATGCACACTGCACACTCATCCATGTATATCAACACACTCACATGTCTACATCCACACACAGTGTATACATGCACACTGCACACTCATCCATGTATATCGACACTCTCACATGTCCACATCCACACACAGTGTACATGTACACACTGAACACTCATCCATGTATGCCCTCGCACTCACATGTCCTCATCCACACACAGTGTACACATCACTGCACACTCATCCTTGTATGCCCACACACTCTCATGTCCTCATCCACACAAACTGCATATATGTACTCATGCTCACTTATACATCCATAAGTTCACGTGCACATGTCCTGCACCTGCACATTCACATCTAGGCATGCAGTCATACACATGCTCACATGCAATCACTGCATGTACAAATAAGCTCCTACCCAACACATCTTACACCTGCATGTTCATATGTGTGCTGTGCCTGTACTCATACATATGTTCCCATGTACACACCATACATATACAGATAAGCTACCTATGTACTTCACCCCTGGACACTCACATGTGTGCTTATGTCCATATACACGTGGTCTCACACACACCATACACACCATACACACCATAAATAAGCCCATGTCCACACATCTCATGCCTGCCCATTCACATGCATGCCTATACATATGCACATATACATTCACACACCGTACACACACCCGTTTATATACATACTTTATACCTGCATGGTTTCATGTGTATCTACACACACACACACACGCACACACACACATCATACTTACATGAGTTCACATGCCTCAGACCCACTCACACATTTACATGCATGCATTCACACATGCACTCAAATAACACACACATACTCTAAGACTTCAAGCATGCATGCATGATTCACATGTACACCCCTGACATCTGCACACTTATATATTCATGCCCCCATGTACATATGCACACTCACACATATACAGTCACTGACACATGGACACTCCCTACATATCCCATAAACACACTCTGGAGCATCAGTTGTTCGCGAGACGGGAGAGAGGAGTTTAAAACATGATGAACACAGCCCTGAGCATCTCAAGTGCTTAATTACAATTTATCATTCCTACTAAATCTTGGGTATTTCAGCAGCTACAATAGAAACATTATCATGGAAAATAGAAGCCATCACAAGATGTGTGGAGCTGTCCTTCTCTTTCAAGCTTCCTAGATGCATTACTGTGTTGCTAGTATAACTTCTTTTTAATTTTTCATTTTATTAAAAACATTTATCTATTCTATGCATATGTGCATGTGAGTGTATGTACATGTACTGCAGTAGTACAGGCAGTCAGAAGTGGGCATTAGACTCTCTGGAACTGGAATTACAGGCAGTTGTGATCTGCCATGTGGGTGCTAGGAACCAAATCTGGGTCCTCTGTAAGAACAGTACACAGTCTTTTTAAAAATATTTTATTCATTATTTTTATTTTATGTGTATGAGTGTACTGCCTGCACATATGTAAGTGTACCTGTGTCATGCAATGCCTGCAGAGGTCAGAAGCGGGCATATGATCCCCTGGGGCTGGAGTTATGGAAGCTTGCTAGCCATGTTGCAGGGGGTGGGGGCAACAGAGAGGGGGGAAGCTGGGAACCAAATCCAGGCCCTCTGCAAGAGCAGTCAGTGCTCTTAACCACTGTGCCATCTCTCCAGAGGCACTGGTTGCTCTTGCAGGGGACCTGCCTTCTATTCCCAGCACCCACATGACAGCTAATAAATAGTAACTCCAGTTCAGGGGAATTTGATGGTCTTTTTTGACCTCCTTGGGCATTGCATAAAACAAGAGCATATTCAGTCAATATACTCATACACATACAATAAAAATAATGAATAAAAAACACATTTTGGTGTAAGCATCAGAATAAATTGGAGTTTATCGAACAATTTCAAATTGAATTGTTAATAAGAGAGACCTGATTTTCAGAGAATCAGGATGTGCTCCATTGTGTGTTCAAGAAACAAATGCTGAAATGAGACACACTCCAAGGCTAACCATGTCCTGTGTGAGGCACGGAATGACTGGTGGTCATCCTGAGTTGATATTCAAAATACTGCCAAATGGTACAACACTAAAATAGAATGGATTCAGCCTTTGTACTGGTGTGGGGCCATGGAGCCCCCATCCTGTGCTAGGCAGGAGCTCCTCAGATGCTGAACTGTAGGGTGAAGGCTGGTGAGGACAGAGAGGACCCTAGAGCTAGCTGCCAAAAGTGATGAAATAATCAATCTTTTTAATTTAATCATGTATTATTGTTGTTGTTATGCCTGTGCCATGGTGTGCATATGGAGGTCAAAGAACCTTCTAGAGTCTGTTCTCTCCTTCTATCCTGGGTTCTAAGGGATGGAACTCAAGTCAGTATTCAGTCTTGGAAGAGATGGCAAGCTGCATCAGCAGCTTCAGGCCCTCATTTATTCAGTCTCCTTCTCTAGTCTTTATTCTTACTAACAGTCTTTGCCTTTTAGTTGATGTTTCATCCTTTCACATTTAGTGAAAAATATGGATATAGCTTGTCTTTTTGGATTTTTGTTTCCCTGTCTTTCCCTTCTGTCTTATTTTGGATTATCTGTCTAGTCTGATTATATTTTTAGAATTCAATTTTAACTTTTAAAAACTCTCTATATACACACATATCTTTGGGAACTATATTTTAGTGGGTGCCTTGAAGAGTTCATCATAGGTCCTTGCTACGATGTGAATGTTTTTGTTCCCCGAGATTCATATGTTGAACTTTGAATGCTCAAAGTGATGGTATTAAAAGATGGAACTCATGGAAGGTGACAGACTCAGAAGGCAGAGGCTTCATGATGAAAGATGTTGGAGAGCCGGCTGGTCCCTCCTACTGTGAGGGCTCAAGGAGTGGGCACCATCTTCAAACCAGAAAGAAGATTCACCCCAGACACAGAGCCTGGCAGTTCATCGCCCTTGGACTTTTTAACCTCAAGAACTCTGAGATCTGATGGCTGTTTTAAGAGCTACTAGTCTATGATATTTTGTTGTAAAAAGACTTAGACTCTACACCAAGCTAATTCCATACTGCTTGATATAAAATCTTTGCAACCACATAGACCCACGTACCACCCCAGCACCTCACCCCATCCCTGAGAAGTCTTTGTTATGAGTGTTCCACACACATGCAGTATGAACCCTTACTGCAACAATACATTATTCTGATTTTAAAATTAAAAAGAATATCACTGTGCACTTACCTACACAGCTACTTTTATGAGACTTTTCAAGTCTTCCCAACAGAAGGAATTTCTGCTAACATTTTCTGTAGTATACAATTTGATGGTGGGGATACAGCCTCTTTTTTTTTTTTTTGTCTTTTTGAGACAGGGTCTCCCTGTAGCCCCAGCTGGCCTGGAACTCACTATGTAGAGCAGGCTGGCCTTGAACACACAGAGATCTGCCTGCCTCTGCCTCCAGAGTGCTGGGATTAAAGACATGCACTACCATACCTGGCAAGGATACAGCCTCTTAATTTTCTTTTATCTGAAAATATTTGTTTCGCTTTCATTATTAAAAGATAATTTATTGGATATAGAATTCTAGGTTCAGTTGTGGTGAGACAGCTCAGTGGGTAAAAGTTCTTGCCACCAAGTCTGATGACCTGAATATCCAGAACACTCATAAGTTGTCCTGTGCTCTTCTCACATGAATGTGAGTGTGTGCATGGACACAAATATACACACACATAGTAAGTAAATAAATATAATAAAATTGTTTTAAGAATTCTAGGGTATTTCCCTCTTCTAGTGTGTTGAAGATGTCATCCTTTAATTACTTTTGATAAGAAGTGAATATAATTTCAAATTATTTCCCCATTTCTAATAGTACTTTTTATAACTTCCATGGTTTTCTTATTTTTCTGTTTTCAAAAATTAAATTATAATTTAATTTTTAATTATAATGTGCTTTTTAAATTTTTAATTATAATGTGCTTAAGTGAAGTTTTTTTTGGATATATAGGTTTGCCCCTATGGCCTGTGACCTGTTTGTATAGGTTTGCCCCTATGGCCTGTGACCTGTCTGGCCACAGGTTCTTGGCCCTGATAACAGTATCACATATGGACTCCAACTTGCGAGGTGGACCTAAAATCCAATCAGAAAGTGGTTGGTTACTCCCATAACATGTATGCCACTGCTGCACCAGTAGGCAGATCTTGGCAGGCCAGTCATATGCATTTTGCAGGATTCACAGCTTGGCAAGGTTGATGATGACCTTTCCCTCCCATCACTATCAAAGCTAGCCAGTAGAGATGAAGCTTTGAGGGGGTTTTCCTTTTGATCCATGAGTATATTTACAATAATGACTTTATGTTTTCTGTTTATTAACTGCTGAGTCATCTTGACATTGTTTATATTTCTGATCAAGAATGGGTCCCACTGAGCCAGGCATGGTGGCAGTATACTGTAACCCCAAATGCATTAATTAAAATAAAAATGAGAGTGGGCTATACTATACTTGTTTCCTTTTTGTGTTGTGAAATTGTGCTTTGTACTGGAGACCTTGTGGATGTTCTGCTGTGAAGATTCTGGACTGTGTTATGTTCCTCAGAAGAGTGTTGAGTTTTTACTTGCTTCTCTCAGCAAGAAATTACCTTTGTGAGATCTAAAGTGCACACTCTTTCCTAGGACACGAGCCAAACCATAGAAGAACAAATTTTGTCCTTCTATGGTAAAGCTTAGATGTAGGCAGAGGAGTCTTGCCGAGTTCTGGGTCTCTGCCTAGCTTCCTCCTTTACAAGGCCAGTCAGGACTGTGGTTGCTCGACTGGTCTTTGTTCTTTAAGGCAGAGCTGGCTTTTCTCCTGGGGCTTCAGCTCTATCTTCTGGAACTTTCAGCCACTGGTAAAAGCTGTACAAACTCCTTTCCCATTCTCTTGTCCCATGGCCTGGCTCTCCAAGATCTGCCTGGCTGCCCCACTACTCCCTTTAGATATAGTCGTGGGTCTTTGTTTGTATTTTTCCCCCAAAGCCTAGAGCTGTTACATGTAGGATGGTCAGGTATGCTAACAACATATTGAGCTATGCTAAAAAGAGTTATGTTTCTTTGGTGAGTGACTTTATGATGATTAAGTTAATGAATATATGTTTATTCTTTTTGGTACTGGGGACAGAACTGACGGCCTAACCCAGGCTAGGTAGACACCACTACCAAGCCATGTCTCTAGCCCCTTTTTAATTTCATATCGGCATCATGTTAAGTGGCCTAGACAGGCCTTGAACTTACTCTGTAGCCCAGGCTATCCTTGTGCATGAGATCTTCCTGCTTCAGCCTCCTGAGTAGCTGAGATTACAAGCTTGTAATCTCACCAGGGCTGATGAGATTCCATTGATTTAAAATGAGGTTTTGTTTATTTTACCAAATTGTGAAAGGCATTTTTGCGTTCTAGAGTTCTCACTGTCCCGGCCTGCACACTAACATTCTGGGACTGACTTACCTGCATCAGGTCAGGCCTCTGGCTTCTCCAGCCGCTCCTGCCAGCTGCAGGGGCAGATCAAGTTCAGGAATGTCCTCACGGTTCTAGTTGCAGGCTGGCCTCTTGGTTGCCCTAGACTCCAGAGCGGGGAGGGATAGATAGGACAGCCACTTGACAGATAGGGAGCTGGGGGTCGTTGGAGGCAGAAGCTTAAGAAGTCTAGCTGCAGCTGGGTCCTTCCTCTATATCTGTCTAGGTAGACCGGAGATGTGTGTGACCCAAGAGGTGTGTGCTATCTCCTAGTGACAGGGTGTAGGGAAAGGTCTGGCCTCTTCCAAAGGCCGGAAGTCCTGTAGGCCCTTCTTCCAGCTTTCTCACTCGGTGGCAGTCTGGACCGTCATGGTTGGTGCACGATTCCTCTCCTTTTGTGTTTCCACCTTTCCTGCAGAACAATGGATTGGGCTGCATGGTTTGTGTACCTGTAGGATTCGAACATTTGCCACAATTCAAATGTGCCCTCCAACAGTTTTTGCATTAGAAACTTAATCTCCAAATTATGATAATGATATTTGGAGTCCTGACCTTAAGGAGATAATCAGGACTTGAAGTCACAAGGGTGATGCCTAAATGATGACATCAGTGGCTTCATAAGGAGAGGAGAAGAGAAGGAATTTGCCTCAAAATAGGGAGCTCTACAATGTGAATGTAATATAATAACGAGCATTGACAGAGCATGCCCCCATCAGAGTGGCACATTACAGTTTGTTCTGAGTTAAAGAGTTTCCAGGGAGGTGGGAGTTTGGTGCTAAACTCAGAACATCCCATGGATCCAGCAAGGACCTGAGCACATAACGTACACTAGCACATTCTCTTGCCTCCTTCTCCTAAGTACTAAGTTGCAGGAATACATTATCACTCTGAAGGTTATAGAACTTCTTGCCAGTGCCCCTTGTAGGTATCTGCATGTGACACTGTCCCACCCAGGCAGACAGCCTTTATGCTTTCATTTCTGGGTGATAGGACCAGAACTTCTCAGGCCTCCATCTTTTCTGCTCTTTCGCCTAGCTGGTACCAAGTCAATGTGTGGTCATGAATAAAAGCACCGACTCCAGGTTCAGATCAAGGCTCTGCCAACCTCTGGCTGCAACTCCCAGCCAAGTTGAGAAACTTCATTGTGCCTTGGACTTCTTGTCTGAAAATGGAACTAAAACTAACAGCATCTCAGAGTGACTGTGTGGACCAGGACTGGCACCTTCACAGAGTAACTGCGGGGGCTGGGAAGCACATTCTGGACATTTTTATTGCCCCCCTCCTTATAGCCATTATCCACAAACACAACCGCTAATGAGAGGCTGAGGAACTTGGGAGAGGAAAGGTTTCATTTGGGCTGGAAAAGGAAGCTCAAAAGTTTCTGTACATCAAAAGAAACAATCAAGGAAGTGAAGAAAAAACACTCACCACAGATACATCTGACAAAGCATTGATTTCCAGAGTATATAAACTATTCAAAAAACAAAGAAGAAAGAAAACAAATGACCCACTCAATAGATGGAGCAAAGAGCCAAACAGAGACTTCACAAGTGAGGAATTAGAGATGGCTGAGAAACATCTTAAGAAGTGTTCAACATCGCTAATAATTAAGGAAATGCAAATGAAAACCACTTTAAGAATCATCTCACTCCAATAAGACTGGCTAGGATCAAGAAAACAAATGATACCAAGTGCTGGAGAGGTTGTGGGGAAAGGGGAACACTCATCCACTGCTTGTGGGAATGTAAACTTGTACAGCCACTATGGAAAGCAGTGTGGAGAACCCTTGGAAGACTCAAAATGAGCTTAGCACCTGACCCAGTCATACCACTCCTGGATATATACCCACAAGACTCATCTTACCGCAGAGATACATGCACAGCCATGTTTATTGCAGCTCTGTTCACAATAGCAAAAAGCTGGAACCAACCCAAGTGTCCCTAACTGATGAGTGGATAGAGAAAATGTGGTACATCTACACAATGGAGTTCTATGCAGCAATAAATCATGAACTTTGCAGGTAAATGGATGGAACTAGAATATATTAAGTGAAGTAACACAGTCCCAGAAAAACAAATGGTATCCCTCATCTGTGGATGCTAGTGACAATTACCTAGTTGTAAGTATTTCTTGTGCATGGCCCCTTGAGCTTTAGTCCAAGTAGTTGGGAGTGATGCATATTGGAAACAACAACAACAACAACAACAACAACAACAATAGAAAAGACCGTGTCAAGGAACTGACTGAAATGGTGAACTTCTGCTCAAAACAGTCAACTTCCACATCGAGACTTTTGAGAAAGACTGAGAAAAAGATGAAAAACATGTTTGGCAGAATGCATGAGCTCTCGTGGGGTGGGGGACATGGGTCTAGATTTGACTAGTAACATAATATTGTACAAAATATATATAATAAAAAAGAAAAAAATTATTTTATATGTGAATGTTTTCCATGTAAGTGCACCCACTCACGCAATGCTCATGGAGACCAGAAGAGGGCATCAGATTCACTGGAACTGGAGTTATAGATGGTTAGCTGCCATGTGGGTACAGGAAACCAAACCTGGGTCCTCTGTGAGAGTAGCCAGTGCCCTTAACCACTGAGCCATTTCTCCAGCTCCTCCCTAAAGATTTTTGTAAAAATAAAAATGAAAACAATGCATTTAAACCTTAGAAGGGTATGGAAGGGGCATAAGAAAGGGCAATAAGGGGTAAATGTGATCACAGTAGATTGTATACACACATGAAATATGATCACAGTAGATTGCATATGCACATGAAATTGTCAAGTTAAACCAAAAACATCTTACACATCTTGATTTTGAAGACTTTGGCATGTCTTGAACTTTGTCTCTGAAACTAATCCCTCGCTCATGTCACTCTGATCCTGGCCCAGGCTGCTTCTGCCTTATGACTACTGTATGGAAAATGACTAACAGGGCCCTCTTCCTCCCTCAGGAGTGCCCTATTTCATATGACAAGTCACACAGTCCCCCTACCTCCCAGATCAAGACCCTGGTGCCTAGGATGCGCAGGAGACTGCACTCCAGTGAGGCTTGGTCTACCTTTCTTCTCAGACCTCGAGAGGTCTTTTCCCAACCCTCCCAGGCCTAGCATGAGGGGTGCTAGGGCAGAGGGGGCCCCAGACCTAGTGCTGCTATTTCAGGGCAGACGAAGGCTTCCTTTTCCAGCCCAAATGAAACCTTTCCTCTCCCAAGTTCCTCAGCCTCTCATTAGCGGTTGTGTTTGTGGATAATGGCTATAAGGAGGGGGGCAATAAAAATGTCCAGAATGTGCTTCCTGGCCCCCGCTTAACCCTTCCACAGGGAGCTCATGCCAGCACTAGCTGAGGTCTTAATGATGCCTCAGACCTGAGGGCCGGAGTGGGCATTTGTAGTGCAGCTGGGTTATTGAATCCCCATTAGTTAAAAATGCCCGGCCACAGGCCAGGAGCCCAGGAAAATAAGTGGTGACAGGTGAGAGAAAAATAGCCTCCCAGAGGCTCTGTAGCCACTTCAAAGGCCATGGCCCTGCCAGGTAATTGAGGCCTAATGGACACCACGGCCGGGAAATGGCTTGGCCAGAGATGTCCCCAACACACAGGAAAGCAGTGGGCAGGGAGCAGACAGACCATGGGCTGGTCCAGGTCAGACTGGCTCCTGTAATTAGGCCGGGCAGGGCCAATATCTCCTCTGTCAGGCACGGAGTGGAGTCCATTCAGGGAGGCAAGGCAAGAGGAGCCCTTGGGACAGAAGCAGGTCACAGGAAGAATGGGTGCCTGGGTCACACTGGTGACTGTGCAGCCACGGGCTCATAGGGAAAAGGTCATCCTGCGAGTGTGCATGCAAGGCTTCACATTTGCATGTGATACGTGTGAATCTTCACAGGTGCCGGTGTGTGTTTGCCTGTACCCGAATGCTTGGGCGTGTGTGTCTGTTGCCTGTTTTGTGCTTGGGTGTGTGTGTGTCTGTTGGCTGTGTTTGCCTGTACCCAAATGCTTGGGCGTGTGTGTCTGTTGCCTGTTTTGTGCTTGGGTGTGTGTGTGTCTGTTGGCTGTGTTTGCCTGTACCCGAATGCTTGGGCGTGTGTGTCTGTTGGCTGTGTTTGCGTCCCTCCTCTGTTTTCCTCTTTTTCCGTTTCCACCGTCGGAATCCTGCTGCAGGAAGCTGCCACACCAGCCTGTAGCCATTGGTACTCTTTAAATGACCTTGCCTTCCGGCAGGACAGTCTCCCTGAATTTCTAGAATCCCAGCTGAGGGCAGAAGGCTGGCCCAGTTCTCCACGTAGCAGCCTCCAAAAGAGGGAACAAGCAAGAGCCCTCCAGGGTGACAGTGGCCAGGCTCCTGCAGGGAGGGTGGAGGAGGAGAACCCAAATCTAGAGTGTCCTTTCCCCGTACCCCTGGGAAGACCTCCTGGCACTCTCCCATTTTTCTTCACATTTTTGTTCAACCAACTCAATTTTAACTTAAACTTAGTGTTGAAACATTTGATCATTACCAGAAGGGAAAACTCAGCATCATCCGGCATAAATGGCTTACAGTGCTGAATGGACACTCAGGGCAGACATATCTCCTGCTCTGCCTATGGTGGGGCCACTCAAGACTGCAAGCTTGAGGTGAGCTTCACTCCACAGTGGGAACAGAAAAAGAAGGGAAGATGCTGGGCTGACATCCTGCCCCCAAGGACAATCTTCCTGACATCACTCAGAAATGAAAGCATAAAGGCTGTCTGCATGGGTGGGACAGTGTCACCTGCAGATACCTACAAGGGGCACTGGCGAGAAGTTCTGTGGCTGGACTCTAATTGAAGCCACATGGGCCTGTTGAGTTGGCCACATGGTCTCCTAAGCTTGGCTTTATCCTCTTTAAACTGGAACAAAGCAGAAATCAGGGGACAGAAAGTTCTGCGTGCAGGGCACACTGAAGCCCAGAGCAGTGCCTCATGCTAAAGTAGAGCTTTGAGTGCAAATAGCTGGACATCCTCAGGCTTGACCAGGACTCAGTATGCCCGGAGCTGATCCAGGGCTCATGGATACCTTCCTCTACCTTGAGCCAACAAGGGTCATGTGCACTGAAAGCAAATGACGCTCAGTGAATATGGAGCATGAGGAGGCCCCCCCTTTACGCAAGAAAGGCCCAGGGCCTTCAAGATCCCTCAGAAATGGGTCAGGCCACAGACCCAAGGTACAGCCCCTTATATAAGCCAGGCAGTCTTATAAGCATTTACACTACAAGAAGTTCCCTTAATTCCCATCCTATTGAGAACCATGATAAGTAAGTACTGGGGTTTCAATAATCCTGCTTTGTGGGTCAGTCTGAATAAGTTGCCCAAGTTCATTCATTAATTGGTGGAGTCTGGAATTTGAACCTAGCTGGGCTAGGAGGGGTTTTTATTTTGTTATTTATTTTTGAGATAGGGTCTCATGTATCCCAGACTGGTCTCAAACTTGCTATGTAGCTATGTTCTTGAACTTATGATCTTCTTGCCTCCTTCTCCTAAGTACCAAGTTGCAGGAATACATTACCATGTCTAATATTACGTGGTGCTGGGGATCAAAGCCAGGGCTTCATGCATGTTAGGCAAACACCCTACCAACTGAGCTATATTCCCAGCCTAAGTTCAGAGCTATTAATTCCTGGGCCTAAGCTGCCTCTCTTTGGGTATGTATGATCATGCTGTATGATGTAGGGAGTGTGTGTGTGTGTGTGTGTGTGTATACATGCGTGCACACACACAGAGGAGTGTGGCCTAGGTGTCTGCAGCTCAGGTCACCACGAGGACCAAGAAAGAGTTTATTTTACAAAACCAAACCCTGCTCATTCCAGATGGCTCGGACGGCAGCCACCTCTAATTCCAGTGACAAAACACTGGATTCTCAGAGCTGCAGTTGTCAGGTCAGAGGCAGCCAGAACTACCCGACTCCACATTCCTCTACATCACCAAGTGGATCAGCTGAAGTGTGGCCATAATTCAGGATTCAGCACTTGGGTTTCATGACGCACCACCAGAAAAACCACCAGTACTGCCCGACCCCTCTGTGGCACAGAGGGACCTGGCATGCAACCCAAGCTGCCTTACGCCCTGTTTCTGCCCCAAATGGGCCCAGGCTGGCATCCTGCCTGCATCCCAGACAAGCCTGGGCCTTGTGTCGTAAGGCTCAGGGCTTGCCCACAAGCTACTGCTTCCCTCGGGGACAGGGAGGTTGCTTTATAAATACATGCCCAGGTGGCTGTTCACCTTCCTGCTGGTTTGGGCATCACTGTGGCTGGGAATAGAGACTCATGTCACTAAATGCTGCCATTGACAGCAGCCAGGAGGGTTCCATGCAGGGGATGACAGGACACAGCTTCTGAAACATCATGGGGCCAAGAAGAGGGTGCTCTCCACTAAGTCTAAAGTGGGCCTGTGAGCCCCGAGTCTTTCTCCCAGATCATTACAACCTTTGTTCCTCAGATCTAGCTTTGAAGTGTCCTCAGGAACCGTGTTCTGAAATACAGCTCTGATCTGGAAGGGTCCTCAAACCCATCCCTCTATCCCTCTTTTAAACAATTTTTTAAATTTATTTCTGTATGTGTATGAATGTACTGTCTGCATGCAGGTTTGTGCACCTGTGTCGTGCAATGCCACGGAGGTCAGAAGACAGTGTCAGATTCCCCTGGAACTGTAGTTCTCCTGGAATTGGAGTTTCAGACGGTTCTCGACCGCCATGTGGGTGCTGGGGATCGAACCCAGGTCCTCTGTAAGAGCGGTTGTGCTCTTAACAGCTAGGTCATCTCTCCAGCCCACCCCCTCTATCCCTCTTAAGTCTTCTCTGGCGCCCTATTGCCCTCAACCTAAAGTTCAAAAATCATGTTGTTAGGGTGTCTTCCCAATGGATCCTGTCTTCACCAGGCAGGTGGCTCAGGGGCACGGCTCGGCCCTCGGATTTCTTTGACCAGGCAGCTGGATCCACCCCAGCCATGGGAACGGGTGGTGCTAAGGTCCCTGCTTTCTTTTTTTTTTATTAATTTTTATTTATTTCTGTATGTGTATGAATGTACTGTCTGCATGCAAGTCTGTGCACCCGTGTCGTGCAATGCCGTGGAGGTCAGAAGAGGGTGTCGGATTCCCCTGGAACTGGAGTTCTCCTGGAATTGGAGTTTCAGACGGTTCTCGGCCGCCATGTGGGTGCTGGGGATTGAACCCGGGTCCTCTGCAAGAGCGGTCGGCGCTCTTAACCGCTAGGCCATCTCTCCAGTCCCGGTCCCTGCTTTCTTTACATACAGCTGGTGTGATGAGGTGATGGGGAAGTCAGGCCCTGCCACGTGTACTCACATGTCACACACAAGCATAGATATTTAAGTGTAGCCACCTGCCACACATGTTCCTGGGTTGACAGGGTCCTAGCTTGTCCATATTACAGTAACCTTATTTATGGGAACATGTTTCAAGACTCCCAGCCTGAAGCTGTGGATAGCCCAGAATCTCAGTATTGTCTCCCTGTACTTACACGGTGGTGACATTTATGAATTAGGCTCCATGAGAAAGTAGTAACAGCCAATAATTCAACAGAACAATATAACACTATAATAACATTTAAAAAATTTTATTTATTTTTTATGTGTATGAATGTACTATCTGCATGTAGGTCTGTGCATGCATGTCGTGCAATGCCATGGAGGTCAGAAGAGGGTGTCGGATTCCCCTGGAACTGGAGTTAAAGATGGTTCTCAGCTGCCATGTAGGTACTGGGGTCCTCTGCAAGAGCAGTCGGCACTCTTAACCACTAGGCCATCTCTCCAGCCCCCAAACAATATGATAACACTTATTTAAAGCTTCTGTACTGTGGACCTGCAAGATTGCCCAGTGGGTAAAGATGCTTGCCTCATAGGCTGGTGACCTGAGTTTGATCCTTGGAACCTACAATGGAGGGAGAACATTGACTCCAGAAAGTTGTCCTCTGACCGCCACATACGCATCACATGTGCTCATAGGCACAAATGTCATTCACATGCATGCACACAATAATAATAATACTAAATAAAAATTTAAGCGAGGTGTGGTGGTACACACCTTTAATCCCAGTACTCGGGAGGCAGAGGCAGACCAATCTCCATGAGATCGAGGCCAGCCTGCTCTACAGAGGGTGTTAAAAAAACCCCAAAATAAATAAATTTTTTATTTGAATTTTTGAGACAGGGTGTCCTTTTAGTTCTAGCTGGCCTGGAGCTCGCTCTGTAGACTGGGCTGGCCTTGAACTCACAGAGATCCACTTGCCTCTGCCTCCAGAGTGCTGGGATCAAAGGCTTGTACCACCACGCTCGGAACTAAAGACAGTTCTTAGCCGACATGTGGGTGCTGGGAATCGAACTCGAGTCCTCTGCAAGAGCAGTCAGTGCTCTTAACCATTGAGCCATCTCTCCAGCCCCATAAAACTAAAAAAACCCTCACAATTTGTTTATTGCTGGAATGTGCCGTTTAGCATTTTTGGACTTCAGTTAAGTTCAGGTCACTGACAAGTCATGGACAGCAGGACCTTGGCTCAGGGGGCAGCAGCGTGTACAAAGCTTAGCACAGAAGTTCAGATCGTATATTCACAACCCTGATATCTGACACCTTGTTCACGTGATGCTTTATCATACCCGTTCATCCATACAAGGAATCTCATCATACAGAAGCATGGCCCTTGTCCAGGGTCACACCATCAGTATGAGAAAGCTCAGCCCTGCTCCGTAAGTGCTAACACCTGCACGGCTCCATGGCACACCCATGCACATCTGCATCTGTTCATCTCATCCACACTCCTCCCGTCACTCTAATCCTTTGCTGAAGTGGTAGCTTATTTCCTTAAAAAGCAACATGGTTGATTAATTTCTTCCCCTGGGGTTTCTCCCTTGTCAAAGAGGAGGGAAACGTTGTTGTATTTGTGTATCAGACCCATTAGCCTAGATAAACTGCCAGCTTCCTGGAATGACAAGGGGCAGAACTGAGCAGTTGCTGCAGAAAGAAGTCACGTGGCAAGGAGCAGGCTGGAGATCCCATCAAACGCCGGGGATGGCTTATTAATCTCACTTCGGGAGGCATTCCTGGAGAAATCAGTCTCCCTTATTAATGGTGCTTCACCCAGCTCTGCAAGACGTCTTTTATCCAGCCAGAAGGGCAATTATCTATTTAGGCCAGGAAACAATATTCACTCCTGCCTTGGCTCCGGGGCCAGAAGAGGGAAGAGAGAAAGACGTCCCGGGCTCCTGCCCCAGCCTGCGAGCTGCTGGCTCCTTACCCTTGCCTCTTCCAGTGCCAAGGGAGGACAGACGTCCCGCCTGCTTGCTCGAAGTAGCTCATGTTGGCTCATCTTCTTGGTGAATATCTGTGAGCACCTAGTCTGTGTAAGGTCTTGGGCGAGGCACTGGGGATGGACAGTGTATGGCTCTTACCTCTGTCCTGGAGTCATTTCTATGTCAAGGTCTTTTTTCATCAAGTCCTTCCATGATTACAGTTAGGGCAAAATGGGGCTTTCGGTGGCAAGCCATGACAAGGAAAGGAGGTGTTCTCTAGATTTCAACTATCTTTTATCATTGTCTCCCATGGCTGCTGTTGCATAGATATAGCAAGAAGTCAGGAGGTGCTTATGTATCTAACTGAAGGGGGAAAGTAGCTGAATCACTGACCCTCAAGGAAAATTTGCAAACCTGTGTATTGCTTATCTCTATCCTTGAGTCTCTCATCTAATAGGCACTTGCTGTATACCAGCCCTGTATCAGCACCTAGGGAGTAAGGGGAGGCTGGGACCTTATTCTTGCCAGCTAGGAATTTTTAGCTAAGGGGTATGAAAACAAAGTAATAACCCTACAAGGTAATAAAAAACACGTTCACAGTGACACCTACAACTTGTACATATTTGTGGGGCCCTGTTGTGTGTTCAGAGACATAGCAGAAGGGAATGAATCTGCTACTTTTTCATTGCTATGACCAAATACACAAGAGAAGCAACTTAAAGGGCTTAAGAAAGGAAAGGCTCATCTCAGTTCGCAGCTGCAGTCTATCATCATGGGAAAGGCACACGGAGGAAGGTGGGGCAGCCGGTCACAGAGTGTCTCGGCTGGGAGTACAGAGATGAATGTGGGCGATCACCTTGCTGTTTCCTTTTATTCAGATCGCAGCCTATGGGATGGTGCCACCCACATTCAGGGTGGGACTTCCCTGCTCAGGTAAACCTTCCTGGAAACATATTCATAGACACTCCAGAGGTGTGTTTCCATAGTGATTCTTTTTTTTTATATTTTTATTTTATGTGCATGACTGTATTGCCTGCATATATGTAAGTGTACCCATGTTGTATAATGCCTGTGGAAGTCAGAAGAGGGTGTCAGATCCCCTGGAACTGGAGTTATAGACAGTTCTTAGCTGCCATGTGGGTGCTGGGAACCAAACTCGAGGCCTCTGCAAGAGCAGCCAGTGCTCTTAACTGCTGAGCCATCTCTCCAGCCCCCCATAGTGATTCTAAATACAGTGAAGTCGGCAAGACTAACAACCACAGGTAGGAATGAAAGAGGGATGTGCCCATGTGGATTTGACAGCAGGGTCTTTTGACTTCCTACCCTGGTTACCCACTGATCAGCTCTGGGGCTTTGCACAGGAGCCTTAGTTCTCTGAGTGAGGCTCAGTTTCCTGATCCATATATGGAGCTTAAGACAGTGATTTCTTGGGAGATCTTATAACAACACTTTATTCCTAGTGAATTTATTTCATTATTTTAATTTTATGTGCATAAATGTTTTGCCTGTGTGTATGTAAGTGTACCAGTTCCTGCAATGCTTGTGGAAGCCAGAAGAGGGTGTCAGGTCCCCTGGAAATGGAGTTATGGAGTGCTGTTAGTCACAATGTGGGTGCTGGTAACTGAACCCAGATCTGCAAGAACAGCCAGTGTTCTTAACCACTGAGCCATTTCTCCAATACCTCTCAATGAATATTTTTTTAAGGTCCAAAAGGTAATTCTCAACAGAAGCCTCTATGATACACTAGATCCCCAATGTCTGTCATTATAGGTGAGCCAACAGAGAAGCCATCCCCACTGTGGCTGTTTGAGCCCTTGGGATCCAGGCTATACACTAAGTATTTTGCATAGAGCATCTTGGGGTGAGCCCATTCTTGGGTATCTGTGGACAGCTAGGAACTCTTTTGGATGAAGCTCCCTGGGAGTAGTACAAAGTGGCTTCCTTTGGTGCAAGGCTTGAGAGGGCAGTGTTAAATCTGTCATGGCCTCGCCCACCATGGACAGCAGCACAACGCTGCTCCCCGGCAGAAGCACAGACTTGCCTGTGGCTTTGCATAGGAAAGGAGCCCTTGTGTTTTCTTCAAGGAGCACAGTTCCAGTCCTTTCCCTGGGGCTAACCTGGACCCTCTCACTGCCTTCTCTTGCCTTTGGCCAGCCATGGCATTGCCATTCTACTTGTCACTCTGACCTGCTGGGGACCGCTCTTCCCAGGAGCCCTACTGCTCCTCGTCTGCCTAGAAGGACTGATGTGGGCCAAGGAGCCTTGGGGACAGAGGAAGGAAAAGCCATCAGCAGAGGATCGACCACTGAACAGATGCTTGTCCCCAGCATGGAAGGTCCAGCCTGGGGTCTGGGGTCTGTGGAGCACAGAAAGAGGAGCTCCTGTTGAGTTAGATTAAGGAAACTTCACTCTGCCTTGCAACCCAGACGGCTGGCGGAAGCACAGGCCACCAGGTGGACCTCCTGCTGCCCTTCCTCCTACCCAGTCCTGTGCAGGTGGCAGCCCTTCCTGCTTCCCTTCCTGCTTCCCTTCCTGCTTCCCTTCCTGCTTCCCTTCCTGCTTCCCTTCCTGCTTCCCTAGCCTAGCCTTGCTCAGGTGTGCGCTTCCTCCAGGTGACCTTTCCTATGGCAGGTAGGAAGGAGCAGGTTGGTGGTGGGACCAGCTGGAAGCCATCATTCAGGGTGCAGCGCCCAGGCTGTCCAAGTAGGCAGCAGAAGCTGGAAGCCCAGCCCCTCTTTGTCAGCAGTTTGCTGCCCCCCAGCCCTCCCCACCCCAGTAATTAAAGAAGTCTCTGGAAGAGGAGCCAGTACAGTATGTCATAAAATCTCTCTGAACTACCTATATTTACCCCTGAAAGTGAATTCTTTATAAGACCCAGGATATCAAAGCAGTCGGGGATCAAAGTCGTTTTAATAAGCCAGGCGAGTGCGCCTGCCCAGCCTGGCCTCCTCCTGCTGGCCTCCGAAGGCACTTAGGACGCCCCTTGGGCCGCATTGTCACTCTGATTGCTCTGCACAGGCCTTTAGGGGACCAGAAAGGCCCACCCCTCCCATCGCCAGCCCCACCTACTTCACCCTTTCACAGGCCTTGACTCTGCACTAGGGGCTCCTGGGGCCTGGAGAACCCATTCAGAACCAGTCAGCAGTTACTGTGTGCTGTGGAGGGTGGTGGTCAGGCATGGCAAACTCGTCTACTGATGCTTTGGTCTACTCAGAACTGAGAGAGAGGTACAGCATCAGGCATAGAAACAAAGCTGGTTAAAACGGTTCCCTTGGGGTTGGTTACTGGAACAGGGTAGCTTTGATTTGGGTGTCAGTTACAGTGGTGTGTTCAGAGGAGAAAATTCCCCAAGCTAGATCATTAAGATGTATGCACTTCTGGGCTGGAGAAATGGCCTAGTGGTTAAGAGCGCCGACCGCTCTTACAGAGGACCCGGGTTCGATCCCCAGCACCCACATGGCGGCTGAGAACCGTCTGAGGCTCCAATTCCAGGAGAACTCTAGTTCCAGGGGAATCCGAGACCGTCTTCTGAACTCCGCGGCGTTGCACGACACGGGTGCACAGACTTGCATGCAGACAGTACATTCATACACATACAGAAATAAATAAAATTAAAAAAAAAAGATGTATGCACTTCTTTGCATGTGTGTTCTATTTCAATAAAGATTTTAAAAGTACCAGCACTTCCCATAGGATTCAGCCTGTCTGGGTTCTTTAAAAAGTCAGGCCACCCTGGGCTACTTTTCCACGTGGCCAGCATCCATGGGGCAAGGGACCTGGCTGTACATGGGGGCTTGTTCCGGGCCTTCCCAAGATGGTGCCGCACACCTTGACTACCTGCTCACTCATGGGAATTTCTGCTTGAGGTAATAATCAAAGCTCTTATTTTATTACTGGTGAAACTGAGGCTCAAAGAGAGTGAACTAGTAGATTGGGACTGGACCCAATCTGTTGGTTTAGACCTGTTCTGTTATATGAAGGGCTCTCAAACAAAGCCAGGGGGAGGGGTGGAGAAGTGGGATTGCTACTTGCTTTGTAAATAAAGTTTTATTGGAAACAGTCCCATCCATTCTTTTTAAAAATATTTTGTCTATTATTTTAATTTTATCTGTATGTGTGTATTACCTGCATGTATGTAAGTGCACCGACGCCTGCAGAGAGAGTCAGATTCCCCTGGAACTAGAGTTATGAATTGTTATTAGCTGCCATGTAGGTGTCAGATCCTCTGCAAGAGCAGCCAGTGCTCTTAACTGCTGAGCCATCTCTCCAGTCCTCTATCTATTCTTTAAGTGCTGTCTGCAGCCGCTTTGTGAACTATAATGGCAAAGTTGAGTGCTGATCCAGAGACTGTACATGGTCCACCAAACCACAAATATTTATTATTTGAACTTGTCAGAGAATGTTGGCTAACCTTTGTTTTTACCTGGTGATGTCTCCTGTATCACATCCCAACAGCCAGTAAAGCACAGGGCAGCACAGGGCAGCCAGCGTCCTGCCTGGACCCTACTTCTTTTTCTCTGAGGGTCCCACCAGACCCAAGATGGTGGAGGCTCCAGAAAAGTGAGTGTGTGTGTGGGGGGGCGGCGAAGAGCAGTGCAGCCTGGGAAAACTTTTTAGTTTCTCTGGACCTCTGTGCAGCACACCAGCCACACCAGGAGGGCAGAGAAGATCCAGAGCTGTCATGTGAATGAGAGTGCTTTGGCGTTTGTAAAGGGGAGGCGTAGAGGATAACTACTGTAGTGACAGAACACTATTTTCTGTTGTCACCAAGCACCTTCAGCTTAGCCTATTTAGTCAATTATCCTGTGTGATGCTTGCACAAGATGTTGAGGGGAGGACATAGTGGGGATCCCTTGGGATACAGGTCCTATTTTACACTGTCTTGCTGGTCACCAAGGTTGTGTGAATAATTATCCCCTGCCCATTTTACAGATGAGAAAGCAAGGACATTTAGGGTACAGCAGACTCCAAGCTCCACAGGGCTGCATGGAGCATCTTCCTCTACCACTCTGTGTCTAGCAGTCGAGCCAGGTGCAGACACAGATGGATGAGGATTCCTTTTTTTTTTTTTTTTTTTGGTCTTTTTGAGACAAGGTCTCCCTGTAGCCCCAGCTATCCTGGAATTCACTGTGTAGACCAGGCTGGCCTTAACTCGCAAAGATCTGCCTGCCTCTGCCTCTCAAGTGCTAGGATTAAAGGCGTGCACCACCAGGCCCAGCTGAGGATTCTTTTTAATAAATTGGTCAGTCACATAACTAGAATGTGCTGAGACTTGAACTTAGCTCTTCTGTATAAACCAGTAGACTTCGCTGCCTTGCTAGAGAGCATTGGTGGTGACTGAGGAGGGAGAGGGAAGACCAAAGAAAACAGGACGTGGTCACTTCATTTCCCTTGACTTCCTCCAGTTCAAACCCAGTGACTTGAATGGCAAGTTGCATCTGGATCTACCCTCAGAGGCTCCTGAGATCTCGCAACATCCCAGTGGTTCTGTTAAGCCATCGTGTAGCTTGGGGACCAGGAAATATGTCAAGTGTTACCCTCGAGTACAGCTCTACCCTAAATCATAGCCCAGAGGCTGAGACTGGCAAGAATTCACTCTACCTGCTACCAAACTGCCCTGAAGAGCCTTCAGGGAGACTGGGGGTCTTGGGATTGCTTTGAGTCTTGAGCTTTCTATGATGCCACAGATGGTCAGATGGTAAACATGCCTCTTCGATAAAAGGTAGGAGAGATGGGACTCAGACCTGGCCAGAAGCAAGGGGAGGAGAACCCCAGATGTCCCCTCGCTTCCACCTCCACAGCCTGCATGTGGAGGTCCTCAGGCTCTTTGCTCCCAAGTGATGAGTTACTAGGGGCTCTTGACTTTTTCTTGGCTCAAGCCCTCTGTAGGAAGACTCCTTCTGCCAGTACACCCCCCGACAGAGTCCTCTGCAACCAAAGCTGTGTTTAAGGGTTCCCCTCAAGGATGATGACCCTAATCCTGTTTCCTCTATATTGACAGCATCCTCTGTGGAGCTTCTTCTCAGAGCCCCGCCCTTCCCCCCAGTCTTCCCAGCCTCCTCTCTCTGCACCTGGAACTTACACGGGCCAAGAACTGTCTGGCCTTCAGTGCTAGCTCAGGGCCTGGTGCAGATCAGAGGCAGAGGTGCTGAGTGAGCAGGACTTGCTTTTCCTTTCCAGTCAGGCAGACTGGCTTTGGGGAAAGGGGGAGACCTTGCAGTGGGTGTGTTAAAGACATTTGGGGATGCTGGAGATGGTCCTCTCTCAGGCTTCTCTGCCCTCAGAATCCCCAGATCACCCCATTTTACTATTTTGTGTGCTGAAGGAGGAAGTGGATATAGCCTACTCACCATCTTAGAAGAGAAGTGGATATAGCCTACACACCATCCTAGAAGAGAAGTGGATATAGCCCACTCGCCATCCTAGAAGAGAAGTGGATATAGCCCACTCGCCATCCTAGAAGAGAAGTGGATATAGCCCACTCACCATCCTAGAAGAGAAGTGGATATAGCCCACTCGCCATCCTAGAAGAGAAGTGGATATAGCCCACTCGCCATCCTAGAAGAGAAGTGGATATAGCCCACTCGCCATCCTAGAAGAGAAGTGGATATAGCCCACTCGCCATCCTAGAAGAGAAGTGGATATAGCCCACTCGCCATCCTAGAAGAGAAGTGGATATAGCCCACTCGCCATCCTAGAAGAGAAGTGGATATAGCCCACTCGCCATCCTAGAAGAGAAGTGGATATAGCCCACTCGCCATCCTAGAAGAGAAGTGGATATAGCCCACTCGCCATCCTAGAAGAGAAGTGGATATAGCCCACTCGCCATCCTAGAAGAGAAGTGGATATAGCCCACTCGCCATCCTAGAAGAGAAGTGGATATAGCCCACTCGCCATCCTAGAAGAGAAGTGGATATAGCCCACTCGCCATCCTAGAAGAGAAGTGGATATAGCCCACTCGCCATCCTAGAAGAGAAGTGGATATAGCCCACTCGCCATCCTAGAAGAGAAGTGGATATAGCCCACTCACCATCCTAGAAGAGAAGTGGATATAGCCCACTCGCCATCCTAGAAGAGAAGTGGATATAGCCCACTCGCCATCCTAGAAGAGAAGTGTATATAGCCTACTTGCCATCCTAGCAAAGAGGGGTGAAGGGCCTCACAGGGCCTGTGTGCAGAGGGAGAGTGGCTTTGGCCTTCTTGGGGAAAAGAGAGAGGGACAGTGAATGGAATACTTATGGTTGGTGACAGCAAGCACACACCATGTCTTCACTGTGCGGCAGGGTCTATCTTAAGCACTGTACCTGCTAACTTCTTTCAGTCTGCATGCAAGCGTGCAGGGAAGGAACCCCTATCTCTTTTATAGAGATTGATTTTAAAGAGACTGATGATCAGATAGATGTAGTTTGTCCAAGTCTCACAGGTAGAAAGTAGCAGGGATAGGTCTGGCCCCAGAGCCAGATGTGCACCTCTGGGAAGATAGGTGTGCATCACACATGCAGACATCAGATCATCCAGAGCTCAGGAGCATGGCTGCTCCTTCAAGGATCAGACCGGGATGGGAGAAGATTAAAGGGTGCAGTCAGTCCAGTCCCATGTACTACCTGTGGACATGCGCAAGCTCTCCAGTGAGGGCCTCCTGGCATTGTGCCCTGGATACACTTCAGTGGCCTCAGACATTTCATCATTGAGGAATAGAGGCTGCCCTGTGGGATGGAAGAGCCCAGAGCATGGAGAAGCACTGGTAGAGGTGGGGTTGGGAGAGAGACAGCAATGCCAGAAGCTGTGTAGGCTCAGGCCTGGTCAGGAGGAGAGTCCAGGAGCTGGCCACAGTGAGGCACTGGGATGGGCCTCTGGGGCTCCGTGCACATAAGGCTCGACCCCAGGCTTTGTCTTCTGTCAGTAGGATTCCAGGTGCAGCTCAGAGGTGGGCCCGGCAGACCCCCGGAGGACACAGCTCCTGTTCCTCCTTGGTACTTCTCACCCCAGTCCCCAGATAAGCAGTGAGGCCAGGACTTGGATGCCCTGGGAACCCGGAGGAGGCAAAGGAGGCCAGAGCACAGATGAGGGGCCCCTTCTTTTCCTGGGTCACCTTGGAGGCCAAGGTCAGCTAGGGGTCATCTCAGAATTGAACAGATGAAGCAGTCAAGGCTCCCTGTGCATGGGCTGGTGCCTGGGTTGGTGCCAGCTAGCTGAGTCCTTCCTTTCCTAGCAGGGGGTAGAGGGCACTTCCTCTGGCTCTTTGAGTGGATCTCATTTGAACCAGTTGACATCAAAGTGTGAGGGTTTTCCCTGTTAGGCTTTTAAAAAAAATGATTTATGAGTTTTCAAAAGAAAACGCTATGCTGACTTAGACATCAGAGCTCACTTAAAACTTGGGGAATTGCACTATTAACATTTTTTTTTCTCTTTTTACTGATCCCCTCAAAGCCTCCTCTACCCTAGGTCTCAGGGGCAGATGCTCCTGCCAAGGGTTTCCTGTGTTCCCCACCAGGCACTGGTAATGCTCTGTAAGTGAGGGTAGTGCCCACTCAGCAATGGCTCTGTGATCATTCATTGCTTGGGCACCCCCTGGAATCTCCATGGGTCGGCAAGTTCTGAATGAAAGGTGGAATGTGATTTCATATCCAGGGCCACCCAGCTATGTGGGATGCAAATCGAGATCCTAGAGGTAAACAGGCTACTCGTTTGTTCATTTCTTTCAGGGAAATGTCTTTGCAATGCAGGCCCCATCCCCCGAAGTGGGAAAAATGTAAAAAACGATAAATTGGGGTTTTGTGTGCGTGTCTTATTTTAAACCAATATGATCTCAATTCTTTTGTGGGCTTTGAAAGTCCATACGGGAATTCCCCCCTCACTGTAAATACCGAGCGTCCGGGCCTTATGGCATGCGATCTGTAATAAACTTCAAAAGAACACCTTTGACATTTTAGATAACTTGCAAATGATGATGCGGAGCGATCTTTTGCCACTACAAAGAAAGAACAAAAGAACCGACATGAAAGAGAAATCAATAAACATATGGCAATTAATAAAACATTTTCTATGAATACCCTACAAAGAGTTTTACAATGGTATAAAAACCCAACAGTTGTTTCAATGTGGGTTTAAGAAGTCTCAGCTGGCGTATTAAGACATCCGCGCGGAGCAGCACACGGGAAGGCACAGAAAAACCGGGCCCACGGCTGTGCTTGTAAATCCATCAGACGCTGAGGTGCCTTCCACAGAGATGGTTGGGAAGGGGGCAGAGGAATGGAAGCGCGCATGCGTGCATTCTATCCGTGTAGGAACTGACCCTGCCAGGTGGAGGGGAACATGACCTTTTCACTGCTGGGAGCCACTTGTGGACAAAGCCACTTGGAAGTTGGTCTGGGGTCCCTAGGCCTCATGGGCTAAGCCCCAGTTCTGTGACCGCAGCTGGTCTCTGGAGCCCACCTGGGCATTTGATTGCTCCTCCTGCAATTGCTGCCAGGCTCAGAAGAGAGGCCTGGGGTCAGGGCGGAGTCCCCTAGCAGAAGGGTTGACAGATCCACGACACACGTGCTGATCCCCAGAACAGAGTGGGATTCTGCTGGCTTCTGCAGAGCTTCTTCCTAACTGTGGGGCGGGAGTTCCATTCCTGCCTCTGACAGACCATGACACTACTTTCCATTGCTTTAGCCTCGGTTCCCCCTTCCATGCAATGGGGGCAGTGCTGTTTGCCTGCTCCTTCTCAGATCACTGGATACTTGTACAGAGCTCAAAGCTTTGTGCTTGGTGAAGAGGTGAGACCCACTCCTGGCCTGGACAGGCCAAGCCTTGCCTTCCGCACCTCCTTCCTTCCTCTTCCTCGTCCCTGGGTGGGTTTCATGGTGTCTTCAGCAGGGAGAATCTACCTGGGACTTCTGGCCCCTGTGCATTTGGGGGCTTCAGATTGGAGACTCTGAGGCTGCAGCGAAAGACCCTTAAGCACATCTCCTAAAGTTGTAAGGCTTTGGCAGGTAGACGGGGCTACTTGGGGCTACAAAGTCCTGTGGTAGTATGACACACAGGAAGTAGCAGAGGAAACAAGACAGAGGCTGGTAGAGAGCGATGCAGATTAAAGGGCGCATGCCCCACTCTGCAGTTAGTTCTCACACAGGCCACCCTGGGTTCATTGCAGACTCGCGGTGTGTGTGTGTGTGTGTGTGTGTGTGTGTGTGTGTGTGTATGTTGTTTGGAAAGAGGCAGCCATGTGAAGCAGGAAGGAAGGCAGAATGTGTTTGGCCACTGGTGGACCCATGTGACCTCAGTGGAGTTTCAGAACAAACTGGGGGTTTAGTCTTTCCATCTATAAAATGGGTGCTGGGCTTAGTGTTACTTTCCCAAGTGTGAAATCATGTGATCATAACCTATAGGGTCTGGAGATATACCTCAAAGTCCTGCTACCACAAGTGACTTTGGCCTAATGGCAGCTGACGGTGTCCTAGCCTTTGAGGGGCAGCTGGGCTGCTGGACTTGGGTTTCCCATGTTCCTGCTCCTTTTGCTTCCTGCCTTACATCCGGAAAAGTCCACCTACTCGATACAGATGCACCTCAGAACCAATGCCCCGGGGAAGATCCAGACCTGAGACTTGGGGGGGGGCTGTACTGGGGATGGAACCCAGTGTCTTGCACCTATGCATGTGCTCTACCATTGAGCTCCAGCTCCAGACAGGGGCCTAAAGCATCCCAGTGATTGTGGCATTCGGGGGAACCTTGCTGTGGTCCTTCTGTGGGATACCCCAGGGCCCCCTTGAAGGTCATCCCTGGAGCAGGCAGAAGGTCACTCTGGAAGGGCTCCCTGCTTTGGGGGATGGAGGCAAGCCTTGTGAAAGGATCCTGCTGTGAGGCTTTGCTTTGGTGCCCCTTGCCTTCAGCTGCCCTATCACTGGGATGCTTTTGGACTACAACCCCATGCCCTCCATCTACCAATCACAATAAGTCTTGGCAGAGCCCCATGAAATGACATCTTTATTGACCACTGACCCCAGATTCCTTGTGCAGTTCTGTTGGGCCAAGGGCAATGCTCCTGGTGTCACAGCAATCTCGGTCTGTATCTTCATCTTCATCACCACTCTTCATCATTTGGCAGATCACTTAACATCTCTCTTAATTTACAAAATGGGCTTGGTTATATCTACTGGAAAGGAGACTGTCCACATGAAAGGAGCCAGAGAGTGCAAAGTGCGCAGCCCAGAGTGGGGTGTGGTGGCGTGTGACTGCTAGCCCAGCACTCAGGAGGGTGGAAGGGGCAGGAAGTTCAGGAGTTTGAGGCCAGAATGGGCTACGTAGTGAGACCTTGTCTCCATTTTTCTTTCTTCCCTCACTCCCTCTCTTCCTTCCTTCCTTGAACAAAGGAAAGCACAGGGATGGGAAACTCTATAAGTCTATAAAACTGGTTTGTTGTTCTGCACTTCCAAGCCAGCTGTCAGCTAACAGGAGAGAACCAGAATCTGTGGAGGGAAGGTGCAAGCTTCGTTCCCACACCAGTGATCACCAGACTAGCTGGAGGGCCCGTCCTGGGAAATCCCTCTGTCCTATGTGAAAAGCCCAGTGACTGAAGATGGCTGTCCTAATGAGGCTAACATGACGAGCTCTTTACGGATCAGGGTGCATCTTTCTAAAGATGTCACCCATGGGCCATGACTTTTGATCACCCAAATTTCCACCCGGCTCATCACTTCCAATATTTCTCCTCATTCACCTCAGCTCTTAGGTTGCCAGCTTTCTTTATGGATAAGAACACAGACCAGGCAGCTCAGAATGGCCTGTCTGTAGACCAGATACCATGCAGGTTCAGATGGATCCAGACATCCAGTAAGCCAAATTCTAACACTTCCCCAAATTCCCATCCATGGTCTACATGAGCCTGTCTGGCTCCCTCCTCTGGACTGTGGGGAAAAGCTGAGATTTCACTCCTAGGATTAGGTTTTGAATTACGTCACCCAGTTTCCCTAAAGGAGACCATCTTTGGTGAGCCTGGCCAAATCAGGTGAGGAGAGATGTCTTGAAGGCATTTCTTCTGTACAAATCCTGAAAGTCAATATGTGTCTTTCAGCTTCAAGGAACTGCAGTAAGAGAGCACTGCACCAATTTGAAAGAGAACTCCATGGATCAAATGAGACCCAACACTGGACAATCAGTCCTTAGGGAACTAGAACGTAAGCAGAGGACACCAATTTCTGGCCTCTGGGCTCCCAGGAAGGGCAAGGCTAGCTAGCCACTGGTGTGGTTTCTCAGTCTGTGTGACTCAGTACACAGCCGCCCTAAAGAGCTTACAGCTGGGGTTTCCCCATTTGCAGACCCTCCCTCCTGCACAACCCACCAAATGGGATTTCCTGGCTTCAGAAGACCGTAATGGGCGGCCCAACAAGGACAGCCCCATCCAGGGTGACTTTTTTTCTGTGATGTCTTGGTTAGGTTCTAGGAAAATTAATTTCCCATATCAAATTCAATTTAAGTAAATTATTAGGAGCCAGGCTCCGCCTCCCACCCTCCAAGGGGAGCACACTCAGTGAGTGAATTAAACATCAAGGCCGCGGCCTGTCATTAGTGTTATGAAGAGCTGGGCTTTTGTAAATTTTATGCACTGAGATCCTCCTCCGCTTAATAAGTTTACTTTTTCCCAAGATATCCTGATTCCATGCAGTCCCTGTCCCTAGGCCGAGATGTCTATAATTAGCTGCTGCTTGGCCCCGTGGGCTCTGCTTTTAGAAATGAAAGCTCTGGCAAAGGCCGTTTATGAGCATCCCTGGGCATCCGGCCTCCCCTGGGGAGCCAAGATCTCTGGGGACCTCGAGGGCAGAGACGGCTCTGCTGGGCCTCAGACTTCCAGGTCCTTGAGTGGGCCAGTCCTAGGGGCTCAGAATGTACACGAAGGAAAGCAGGCACAAGACGGGCATGCAGGGACAGGACAGGCATGCAGGGACAGGATGGGCATGCAGGGACAGGACGGGCATGCAGGGACAGGACGGGCATGCAGGGACAGGATGGGCATGCAGGGAGGGAGGTCAGTACCTCACCCCTGTCCCCTTGGACCTCTCTCCTTGCTTAGCCACCATTCAGATCCATAGCTGGTGCCTAGCTATGGTCACGGTCTGATCACACTTGGGTTGAGATGTCAAAGCCAGAAGACTCTCCAGGGATGGACATACATTAAGAGACTCTCCTCTCTGCTAAATCTCTAATTTAGATTTGCTCCAATAGCAAAGCCCCAGAAAACATGTATGTACCCATCTTGTCTCTGTCTGCTCTTGGAGAAACCAGACCAGCTACTATGTCTTCCCTATTCACATTTGTGACACGCATCACTAATCACCTTCATCATTTGCTCCTCTTGGGCTCAGGCTGTAGGACTCTTCCAGGATAAGGCACTGTAGAGCCATTGTGAACTACCCCCCAAACAGGTATCTGAACGCCAAAATTTCCAACCACTGTCCAGATCCAGCACTATAACAAAGCCTCAGCCTCCAGAGAAGGATAGCCTGTCACCAGGTGCTTATGCCACATTATGGTTATGGCTTAATCAAAAACCAGCCTGACTCAGCATCCATTTTAAGGCCAAGAGTGGACCTGAGCTGCTGAGAACCTGTCCTTTTATAATTCCCCAAGAACTGTGCTCTCCAACAAGGGTTCTGTCATTTGTTATTGAAACAGCCTCTCCAGCATGAAATGGGGAAGTAAAAGTCATACCCTTATCTTATCAGAGACTCTTGTCCTTTCTGATGCCTAGACCTAAACCAACACATACACAATCATAAATAGGTGCTATAATTTTCTCTCATTGCTTTCAATGAGATAAACATGCCCTTTGCATTGCTTTGACATGTCAAGACATGCATACATACATTCATACACTATCTTGGATGGAGCACAAGGAAGAGTTCTGATGGTTTAAGGTCATATGTCCAGGCCACAAGACCTTGTTTATAAGTCACTCCCTAGATCACCCGCCCCATCTTTGCTTTATAAAAGCAGCATGTCCATAGTATAATAGAAGGCATTGCGAGAAAGTCATTCTCACATGTCAGCACACTTTATGATGAATGGCCCTTTCCAAACTGTGGAGTGTGATAACACCTCACAGTAAGAAGGACAACTGGCAAATATTAGAATTTATTCTGTACCAGACACTGACCTAGGCACTTAACATGGGATACTAGTAAAAGGTGAAAGATTTATATGATCTGAAGAGAAACCAGAGTATGGGATACATGGGATACTAGTATGGGATCTATATTAACTCAACTAAATCTCTTCATTACATTAGAAAAGTAAAATCCAGAGAGGTTAAGTCACTGTCACTCTGTGTGCCAGTGATGGTAGCAGGTTGTCACTGAGCAATGCCACCTCCTACAGAAGACTGTTGGCTGAGTGACGGAGTATGAGACTACTCTGTGAAGCAGCACAACTCCCTGCAGTGGCAGGAAGCCCTGTAGGTACGAACCACAGAATGAGCCTGTCCCTCCAACTGGGTCAGGACCCACACAGAGATCAGACCTGTTTAACCGACGGTCTGCTGTGCAGCCAGCCATGGCTGGAGCGGGTTACTCTCTTGTGTCCTACTACCTGTGGAAGCTCCTTACATTTGATTGGCATGCAGAGACCGAGGCCCAGGGATCATGTGTGACCCAGACCACCTGGGTGGCTGGTCGACCGGCCACAGACCGTTCCTATGCCCACTCCTCATGGAAGTTTCCTTCCAGAAGAAAGGAAGCCCTTTGCTTCCTCATCACAATATCTGCAAGAGGAAGCAGAGGAAGCTTCTCTCCAGCTCTGTCCAAAGCCACTCAGTGGATCCTGCCCAGAAGAGATGGGGGGGGGGGTTGCACTGTGCCCAAACACTGTTCTTAGGTTGTGTAGTTGCCTTGTGCAGGGCTGAGGATGGGGCATCAGGCCTGGAGCCCCTGCAGACTAGAGGCTGAGTCAGAAAGAACAGGTGCTGGGCTGTGGCCCACAGCCACAGTGACCAGAGATAATGAACCCCTCACCCCAATCTGAAACTGTAATACCAGCTAGAGCTCTTGGGTATAGACACATGCTGGTCATGAGCCTGCCGCATGTTGTTGTGTTACTGTTGTAGAGTTTCTTTGGCTTTTTGAGACAGGGACACTCTGTGTTGCCTATGCCAGCCTCAAACCCACTATCTTGCCTCTGTACCCCTCACCCCAAGTGCCAGGATCATAAATGTGTGTCACCACGCGAAGCTGTCTGAAAGAGGCAGAGACAAGCCAAGCTTCCTGGAAGGGGCTCAGACCAACTGAGCTACCCGAAAGGGCACTGTCTGACCTGCTGAGCTGCTCGTAGGTTGTGCAGTGTGCTCCAGGATTCCTGCTTTCATTGAGCTGTCACCATGCTGGGGTGGGCTCATGGTGACATAGCTCTCTTTGAGTCATTTCTGCTACTGTAAGTAACTCCTCACCCATATGCCTGTAGGTAACCCCAATAAAACTCACTGGTTCACCAAATTGGATTTTGATAGTGTTTCTATTTCGGTCTGTCATCAGCTCTCTATCGGGGTGAGTAGCCATTTGTTTATGTCTCCCCAGGAAGTGTCACACAACAGTGATGAATTGAGTGAGCTTGGAACGCTCATATGCAGTGGTGGCCTCTGTGGCCATCATTCACCTCTCTTCAGTCTTCATGGGGCTTCTAGAACAGTTATTATATCCCCAGTTTACAGAGGCAGAAGCTGAGTGCTGAGAAGCTGGGCCACTGACCCAGAGGCGCTCAGAGTTGGCTGGGCTTGAGCTTAGGCCTGCCTGAGTCTGGAGGAGATGGAAGTCTTTCTTCCTTGTGGAACCCAAGATCATCTGAAGACTGATGGAGTGGGCAGAGACCTTGCCTTCATCCACTGCTGTCCACTCTGCTTGAAGGCTCCCCAGGCGGAATGCCACACTTTCTTCAAAGCCTTGTTGGTGCTATAGGCAGGTCATAAGACTGAGGGTCAGGCATGGGACCAGAAAATAGAAGTGATTCGTTTCTGCTCAGCTCCTGGAAGTTTGACCACACTGGAAGCACAAGGGCGACTTCCTCTGTCAGACCACCTCCATACTCAGCGCAAAGGCTAGCTGGCATACAGAGCTTCTTTCTTTCTGTTCTTGTCCCTGCCTGCCTTACCTCCCTTTCTCTGGGGTGGTCAAGCCTGGCCATGAGCTTGTGATCCTCCTACCTCAGCCTCTGTGTGCTTGGGTCAGGAATGCTTTTGGTAGTGAACAATCTATACACCTCAACTTGGCAGCTTCATAAGATGCTTGATAGCCTACTCCCAGTCACCTCTTACTTGGGGAGGTAAGCAGGGTTAGCCAATGGAGCATTTCTGAGAAAGCTGTCATCTTGGTAGGGGAGGCAGTTTCCTCCAACTGAGTCATTGCATCCTGGAGGGGGACACAATAAGACATAGGAAGTATACGAAACTTCAAAGACTCTGGAAGTAAGCAACTCACAAGTCTTAGGAACTCCTTGAAACTTACAGGACTCACAAAGCACATCTTGGTAGGTCATATATGCAGTGAGGACTACTGAGTGTAGAAACTTTCAGATATGTCAAGTTGCTGCAAGTTGTACAGAGTTTTTCTGAGGCAACACCCAGGCTAAGGTGTGCAGTTTTCAGTGATGCAGACACTTCTGAGCAGTCCGTGCTCCTGTAAGTGACCCTGAGGAGTGCACTGGTTTGCCAGATTGAACTCCAGTTGAATCACTGCTTTGCCTGTTTTAAGTGCCCTATTGGGCTAAGAAGATGTTTGTTCACATCTCCCTGGGAAAAAGCCACACGATAGTGTGGGCAGAGCTGACCCTGCACTATGACAGCTTCATGAGAACAGGCTGGGCACAGAGAGCTGAGACAGGAAGTGGCAAGGGGAGACCTTTCCAGGCTCTGTGGGTCTGGTTTACATCTGTCCCCTTGCTCCAAGGCACAAGCAGGTTGTCCTTGTCAGCCCTGGGGAAGAGATGAGCATCTTAATGCCTTCCTTCTGGAGGACCTGATTGGATCTCTCTGTGGGAGCCTAACCTCCCAAACCCACTCCAAGTTAGAGTGAAAGAAAAGGCCACCAGCCAGGCCAACCAAGGTGGAAATTCAGCCTTGTAACACAGCATTGCCTTGGCCACAGGACGCTCTTATAGACTGATCTCTTTATGATGATTAATATTTACTGTCAACAGGATTTAGGATCATCCAGGAGACAAACGTCTGAGCCTGTTTATGAGGGAGTTTCTATACTGAGTTATTGAGGTAGGAAGACAAATCATAGCAGTGGATGGTACCACTCTGTGGACTGGGTCCTGGACTTGCGTAGATGTGCAATGTGACCAGCTGTCTCAAGCTCCCACCCCCATGGCTTTCCCACCAGGATGGACTCTACTTTCAAACAGTGAACAAAAATAAAGAAAAGTCTTAGGAACCAGAGCCCCAGCCACCTCCAGAGTTGTGGGTCTGGCTTTGGAGGAAAGGTCTGCTTTTTGCTCCAGACCTGTCCTCTGGTCTTGCCCTGTCTGCTGGTCCTCCAGCAGCCCCTCTGGGAAAATTCTATCAGGAAGGTCATCCTGGATATACCATTGTTCCTGTAGTGACCTTGTCTCTATCTCTGGTGATATACACAATACACGTTCCCTTGAGAAGCATAGAGCTGGGTGGACAGTTGCGTTGGTCCTCTGTGGAAGCTCAGCACATGTCGCAGGTGTCCTCCAGTCCTGGTCCCAGCATGGTACCCTAAGGCAGGTACAGTGTGTCCCTCAGCTGGACACCCGCCATTGGTGACAGATTGATTCAGGAGCTGCATCTCAGCAATGGTTCTCCATTTAGGCAGCAGTGGCTGAACCCAGTCTGCAGTTTTTCCAGTTCTTATAGAACAACCTTCTTGATCTCCCCCAGTCACCTGCTCCAGCTGCAGTGCTCCTTCTCAAGCACTCAAATTCCCTGACTCACAGAGTCACTCCTTCATACCCACACCAGCCTACTGGAGACCCTTGTGGAGAGCTCTGAGCTCCAGGCCTAGAGGCTCCACCTCTGAGGGAGAGTTTTAATTAATGAAATTCTCTCCTTTGTTTATTAACATGCACATGCATGCACAACCACACAAATGAACACATGAACACCCATGGTGTCTAAGTTTCACAGCCATGGATACATGAATACATGGCTCATGCATACACATATATGCACTGTGGACACACATTCTCAGGTGCACAGACAGCCATGATATTCGGATAGTTATGTATGTATGCCCACACCATACACTGCATGCACATGCATGCTATCTGTATGTATGCACAAACACACCACCTGCAGGTGTGAGCTCATGCACACATGTACCCTGCATGTATGTGCCCATGTGCATATCTGCATATGTCAACATGACCATGTTTTCTATACACATACATCCCACGTGGGATCTCACATGCCCACATGTGTGACCTCACACATTAGGACATTTGTCACGCATGAACTACATGCGAAGTGCACGTTTGCACCTGTATCTCCCATTGACTTAAGTATGGACACAGCTTATGTGCACACACGCATAATTAATTGCACACAAAGACACTACAGGACATCAAAAACTCAAGCAGTGTGTGTAACGAAATACTCAAGCACCAGGTGCGCGCGCACACATAAACGCCGAGGCTATGTACTCACGGGCGCGCACTTCACCACCCAGGACACGCGTGGTCGCAGGTGCGCTCACCGGCACGCACGCGCGCAGGCTCCCTGCGGCCCAGCTGTAATTGCTCCCAGCTCGGGACTGTGCGAAGCATGCTGCAGGAGTGCACGGGCCCTGATCCCGCAGCGTTCCGCGCGCCTCCAGCGCCGCCGCCCCGGCCCGGCCCGCGGCCATCAAAAGGCCGCTTTGGGCTCGGGCACCTGCTCGCCGGCCGCCGCCGCGTTTTATCTGGCGCGGTGAATAATTGATGGGCGGCTGCTTTGCAGTCAAACGCGCGGGCTGCCCGCGCCGCCGCCGCCCGCCGGCCGCTGTGATTTATTATTTACCAGCGCGCGGCCGCCGTGTAAGGTGAGCACTGTGGCTGCTCGCAGAACTGTTACAATCTGGCCTCGTTAGTGGCCTTTCTTGCTGCCTCTCCAAACGGCGGCCCCGCTGATTGATTTTCTCGCCGAACCCGTGCCATGAAATCCCAGCGCTGCTGCTCTCAAAGCGGCTTCGGAAAGCCAGGCATGGCCCTTCTTCCCGCAACAACAGCCCGCGTTTGCGCGCGCGCCTTTCATCGCGTCCCGGGCCCGCCGCAGCCCCCATTAGCGCGGCGCGCAGCTCCCGCCGCTCCTGCTGGCGACGCTCCGCTCCGCTCCGCGGCCCGCGGGGGACCGCGCAGCGCCTTTCAAGGTGGCAGCGGCGACACAGCGGCATGGGGACAAAAGTTTTCCTGCCTTGGAAGTTTTCAAACGCACCAGGCTGATCCGAGCGGGATCGGCTGGCTCCTCCTGCGACTCTCCTTGTGGCAGGGAAGAGGCGCCTGCCTTGGACTCCCAGCTCAGGAAAGGAAGGCATCTTGGGAATGCCTACAGTGTGCCTCATATTTAGCCTTCAGAGCATCCAAGGGGAGATTTAGCACGTGAACAAGAATGGGCTACAAAGCTAACAAGCGGAGGCTGGGATGCACCAGGCCTGCTGGTCCCACATTATGTGTGCTGAAGAAGAAAGGGAAGGAAGGACCCATTTAGGTGGTCCCCTGATGAAAGAACCTGGGATGACACGATGACATTAAATGTCCTTAAAAGTGCAGCTGTGTGCCTTTCAGTACCGCCCACCTCTAGGCGAGGGCCCCAGGATGGGATGGGAAGCCTGGAAACTGGCCTTAGGTCAGGAGGGAGAGGCGCGCCATCCCTCTTAAAGGACCTAGGAAGGCCTGGGGCTACCCTGCTCCCTCTTCCTTTCATCTGCTCTCTGCAACAGGGGGCTGAGCTGAGTCCCTGATGTCTGTCCTGCACTTGGGGTGGTGTGGGGAATGGACAGTGGGGACCATGGCAGGGTGCAGGGCCAGGTTCCTTCACTCAGTTCTGAGGCCACTGACAAAGACAACCACATGCTCCGGGTGACCTGTCCTGAGCAGTAGTTTCCTTTGGCCTGGACATAAACCTTCATGTTTTGAATCAGAAGACCTCTGGCGACTTGCTGGAGGCCCTCATGAGCTGTGGATGCTTCTTCAGAGCCCCACTTCCAGCCATTTGTACAAGTAACAGAGTGCGACGCCAGTAGTGGATCTGGTGCAGGGGCGTGTGACCCCCCAGGGGACTTCTCTGTGGCATAGCTAGCTGCCTTGAAGTCCCTGGTGCTACTGTGAGTGACCCCAACAAACCCGTTGTTTCACCAAGCTGGACCTGGATGGCTCCTTTCTTTGGTCTGTCAGTGCCTCCTCTAAAGTGACTGAATAGACCTTTCTTTATGCATCTCTTCCCCCAGGAGGTCAGGAGACAGGACTCCCCTACCTGGCCAGTTCTCTTTTGTTCGTGTAGCATCCTGTAGTCAGACCTGCTGCTTTGCTGCAAGTGCTCAGTCAGGATCTTTGAAGGGTCTCTTTTGGCACACAGGAAAGGCTCAAGGAGTTGAGGACCATAGTTCTCACCAGAAAGCAAGATCTTTGTCCTGATGGATGGGGACAGTACAGCAGCCTGCCACCCTTTGCTCATGGTGCTAGACAGCACCCTAGAGTGATCATTCACCTGACAGGAGTGTTCAGTGCTGGAGACCGAGGGAAGATTGAGGTCCAGTTTCAGCCTCGTCTGGCCAGGAGGGTCACAAATCCAAGAGGTAAGGACCCTGAGTTTTGGGGTGGAGGTCTGCAAGGAGTGCTTTGGACTCAGGACAGCCCATTTGGGTTGTCAGTCATTATTTGTCATTGTTGTGTTTCCCTTTGCACATCAGCTCCCATGTACCAAACCCTGGGCTGAGTGCTGGGAAGAGCCAATGGGCTGGACCATTGCCACTTTCTCCTAGTCAATCCCTGCTATCTGCCCTGCAACTTACAGGGAACCCAGCAGCATTCTCCAAGATGGTAGTGTCTCCTGTCATTGTCAGACATTCCCCAGGGGGCAAATCACCTGGGTTAGGGAACGTAAACTTGACTCTTAGGGTCTTTGCCCTCCTGGGACTTGTAGTCCAGTTTGGGAGCCAGTAAAGACACCAACCAATAACAGTATAGCATGAGGGTGGGACCTGGGGATCACAGAGGATGGGAACTTCCTCTAGGGTTAGTCCAGGCTCTGCTCACCTACTCCCAATGATGGGAGCTCCTCACCCACCTAAGCTTTATCCTTTCTCAAGCTATCATCTTGGTGTGAAACCTGCTCCCCAAGGCTCCTATCCATTGGCTCCGTTGATGACCCCAAAGAACACATCCATTCTCTCTTAGATCCAAAGGATTGGTCAGGTATTGGCTGACTCTAGCAGTAATCAAATGTTTCTCAGATCCCTAGAGGTCTGGACAGTGACGTGATCACTGCATGACCTTAGCCAGAGGACATCTTTGCAGTCTTGTGGGTCACACTCTGCTGTAGATACATAGCTTGGGGGCCTCAAGAGAAGGATTCATCTGTACTTACAAAGGACATTAATGATAGAGACAGCACTCAAAGACAGTGCTCTGCTCTTAGTTTATAATTTTTAAAGCATTTTATTACTTTAATTGTATGTGTATGAGTGTATTGCCTGCATATGTGTAAGTGCACCTGTATCATGCAGTGCCCACAGTGCTCAGAAGAGGGTGTCAGATTCCTCTGGAACTGGAGTTACAGGTGGTTGTTAGCAGCCATGTGGGTGCTGGAAATTGAACCCAGGTCCTCTATAAGAGCAACCACTGCTCCTAACCACTGAGCCATCTCTCCAGTCCCTTAATTTATAATTTTTAACCTTGCCTATTCACCCAACTTAAGTTTTTCTTTAAAAATTTCATCCCCTAATGTTCCAAGGAGATGTGCAGAGAGCCAGGAATGAATGTCAAGACCAGAATCCTTGCCTCACATGGCTGCAATGTTAGGCACTCCTAAAGAGCCTTAGCCCACATGACTCAGATCTTGGTTACCACCCTCTTCATATGCTGTTGATGTTCCTTTTAGTTGAGTGTGAAACCCTAAATTGAATGACTGAATTTAGACAAAGAAGCCAACCTTTTACAGAAGCCAATATGAACTCCCCTGACAACTGCAAGATGAGAGGTGAATCCATCTATCCCAGCATTCCACATGACTCAGCTGTGAGCAATACTTGCAAAGTCACAGAAATCTGGGTAGCTAGGATTCTTCTAGCCAAATCAATGGTGTGAGGATGGGGAAGGGAAAGGGAGTGGAGATGAGAAAGAGGCAGGAAAACAGACATTCCTAAAACTGACACATCCAAAGTAGATCCAGAGACTTCCCTTTCTAGCCCCAAATGGAATGGACTTTCATAAGAACTGAACTTAAGTTCCAAGTGAAACAATGATAGAAATGGACAAAATAGATGCAACTGTCTTTAAGACACTGCATATGAAGCAGGGAATCAATTGGGGTGAGCTCTAGAGTCACCTCACTCACTGCCTTCTGGGAGTTTCTGAGTCATGCTGCAGGCTAGTGGATCTCTATCTAGGTGGAGGATAGGCAGAAATGTCCAGGACATTAGGCCACTCAGATACACAGGGAAGAATATGAAAGGAGAGACTTGCATGGACACCTGTAGAAGGGGCTCCAGATATCCAGAAGAGTGCTGACCATCAAACTTCATGAAGTAGGGGACAGCCACTCAAAAAGATCGAAGCAAACAGTCTCTGCTCCTGTGGGGTTAGGAATGAGGCTCATTTCCACCAGCCATATTGGAAAAACCTGATAGTTCATGGGATATTGGATAGACTACTTGGAAGGGTCTTGCCTTTGTAGTTGTAATAACTAACCCTAGACTAGACACTCTCTGGACTTGCAAGAGACAAAGCAGCTCTTCTCATAATGATAACAGATGAAGTTTTAAACATCTATACACTCAATAACAAAGTTTCAAATATATAAAGCAAAAAGGGATTGAACTACAAACAGAAATAGACAAATCCATAATCAGAGTTGGAAATGTCAATAACATTGTCTCCACAGTTGGTAAGAGAAAATCAGCAAAGCTACATGAAATCACACAACCACAACATCAACTTGACAAGACATTTATAGAGCACTTCACCTAGCTACATAGAACACACATTTATACGTGTGAGTGTGCTGCCTGTATGTATGTAAGGGTCATGCAATGCCTGTGGAGATTAGAAGAGGGTGCTGGATCCCCTGGAACTGGAGCTACAAACAGTTGTTAGCTGACATGTGGATGCTGGGAACTGAACCTGGGTCCCCTGCAAGAGCAGCCTGTGCTCTTAACTACAGAGCCATCTCTGAAACCCCTAGAATACATATTCTTACAACATTTAGTGAGATAGACTAACTTCTGGACCATCAAACAAGTCTCATTCTGTACATTTAAGAAATCAAAATATGGTCTCTGAACACATGGAATTGCATCAGAACTCCACAATGGAAAAATGTATAAAACCACCTAATACTTGAAACTTAAAAGAATATACTTTAAATAAATCATCAAAGAATGCATGAAAAGAAAATGAGATTTCTTTAAATGAATGTAAATGGAAAGACACATCAAGAATTGTGTACATGGAGCTGGGTATGGTGGCGCACACCTATAGTCCCAGCACGTGGGAGGCAGAGGCGGGCAGATCTCTGTGAGTTTAAGGCCAGCCTGGTCTACATAGTGAGTTCTAGGACAACTATGGCTACAGGGAGACCACATTTCTTATCTGCAAAAAAAGACCAAAAAAAAAAAAAAAAAAAAAAAGAATTGTGTATATGTAAATTTATAGTAAAAAGAAGAGTGGCCTGAAACCAATGAACACAGCTTCTTCCATTTTAAGAATCTAGAACAAAAGAAGGGCAACTTAAACGCACAGAAAAATGATGAAAAACAAATGAAGCAATAAAGTATGAAGTGGAAATAAATAAACAAAAACAAAAAAGCAGCAGAGAAAAAAACTTGTACTTTGAGGCTGTGGTCAGATGAGACTTCAGGGAGCGTAAACCTGGTTTAACATCTAGGAACCACTCAGTGCAATTTTCTATATTGACTGAGAAAAATTTACCTGAATATTTCAATAGATACATGAAAAACACTTAAAAATCATACATTGGGGGTTGGAGAGATGGCTCAGTGGTTAGGAGCACCGGCTGCTCTTGCAGAGGACCCAGGTTCTATTCCCAGCACCCACATGGCGGCTAAGAACCATCTTTAACTCCAGTTCCAGGGGAATCTAACGCCCTCCTCTGACCTCCGCAACATTGCACTAACTTACATGTAGACAGTACATTCATATAAATAAATAAATTAATTAATTAAAAAACATCATACATTGATCCCAGTACACACACACAGAGAGAGAGAGAGAGAGAGAGAGAGAGAGAGAGAGAGAGAGAGAGAGAGAGAATTTGTTTTTTGACAGGGTTTCCTTAGTCCCAGCCTGTCTGGAAGGCACTATGTGGACCAGGCTGGCATTGATCCATCTCATGGAAATCCCCCTGCTCTGGCTCCTGAGGGCTGCAATTAAAGGTGCGCACCACCACTCCTGATGAGAGCAAGCTTTGAATAGAAGAAAAGATTTTCAACTTGATAAGGGTATGCATTAAAACCTACAGCTACCGAGAACCGTCTGAAATTCCAATTCCAGGAGAACTCCAGTTCCAGGGGAATCCGACACCCTCTTCTGACCTCCGCGGCATTGCACGACACGGGTGCACAAACTTGCATGCAGACAGCACATTCATACACATACAGAAAGAAATAAAATTAATAAAAAAAAAACTACAGCTACCATTTAAAAATATTCTCTCTCTCTCTCTCTCTCTCTCTCTCTCTCTCTCTCTCTCTCTCTCTCTGTAAGAGAGTCAGTTCTGTCCTTCCTTCCACCACGTGAGTCCTGGGGATCAAACTCTGGTTGATAGGGTTGGTGGCAAGTGCCTTTACCTGCTGAGTCATCTCAGCCAACACTATAGCTAATATTTAATGGTGAAATATGATTGCTCTTCTCTTAAGACCAAAAAATCCACATTCCAAAGTAGTATTTAATATTGTTCTAGAAGATCTATCTGGGGTGAAAAGGTAAGAAAATCAACCAAAAACCATCGAATTGAAATTTTTTTTTCATTCAAAAATTACGTGATTATAGCGTAAAAGTCTATGTTAAAAATTCAGCAGCATTTGCAAAAATCTGCCAGAAATATTAGCCATGGTACAAGGTCATAGCATTCCAGACTAGTGCTCAAAAAGTCAATGGTATTCCTGTACACTATCAATGAAAACTTGAAATTTGAAATAAAATATATCACACATGAAAGCTCAAAATATTTAAGTATAAATCTAAAAAAAAAAAACGATATGCAAGATCTTTGCACTAAAAAAATTGATAAAGGGATAAATGGAAGGGTATGCCATGTTCATAGATTAGAAGTTTCAATATTGTTAAGATACCAATTCTCCCCAAATCGAGCAATGCAAAGAGCATGGGAAAAACAAAGTACTTTTGAAACTGAAGGTCAAATTTGGAGGACGAATGCCACTCTCTCTCCATCAATCAGTCCATCCATCCAGCGCTGTAGTCAGTACAGTGTTGTGCTGGTGTAAAGACAGATGGAAATAGACTACCTTCAATGAAACAGTAGAGTTTATCAACAGACTCCACACACATAGGCAACCAACTTTCTACAAAAAGAAATGAATGAAGGACAATCTTCCAGGTAAATTATAGCAGAGTACTTGATTGTCTATATGCAAAAGACATTGATCCATCCATGCTTTTCTTCATTTATTATAAAAGAGTGATCATAGCCCTCAAAAATGGATCATACATGAAAGAAAACCTCAAATTGTACAATCCTAGAACAAAACAAAGAAGAAAAACATATTTGTAACTGTTGGAAAAAAATCAAAATCATGTTGCATGAAACTAAAAATTAGGGGCTTGAGTTGCTTGAAGACACCATGAAGAATGAGAAGACACATCACAACCTATTAAGGATGAATGTTTGCCAATCTTGTGTGTGACACACCCAGAGCATACAAAGAACTCTCAGATTTTAATAAGAAACAGCCCAGTGGGAAAAATGGGCTAAAAGTTTTTAATAGAATGAATAGAAGATATACAAATAGCAAAAAGCACATGAAAATAGGCTCTACTTCATTATTCTCTAGGTAAAGGTAGGTCAAAGCCACACATCACTTAAATGACTAAAAGCATCATACCAGATATTGGTCTGGACCCCTGAAACACTGGTGGGTTCTAAAATGGCACAGCCTCTTGGAGAGCTGTTTGATATTTAATTTAGCAAGCTTTACACACACCCATTGTCTACCTGAAATGTTGCACATCTGTGTATTAAGCCTAGAGAAAGGAAAGCATGAATCTATCCACAAGTTCACACCTGAATGGCCTCTGTGGCTTTATCTGTAATGGCTAAAAACTAAAAGCTGTCTAAATGTCCACCTAGTTAATGGATAAACTGATGGTGCATCCGTATATGATCACTTCATGGGTGTATGTCATAAAATGGCAAATTATGCACTTTAAATATCTGCCATTTACCTTATGTCAGCACTATTCCTAAAGGTCACTACATTTAAATAATAATAATAAGTACTAAGTTCAAAAAGTGGTCAGTGGGAGAAGAAAGAGCTTCAAGATAGTGGATTTTGAAAAACATTTGATTTATTAATTTTATTTCTGTGTATGAGTGTATTGCCTGCATGCATGTAAGTGTGCTGTGTCAACAAATGCCCATGGAGGTCAGAAGAGGGTGTGGGATCCTCTGGAACTGGTGTTACAGATGGTTGTTGGCTGCCATATGGGTGCTGGGAATTGAACCCAGGTCCTCTGCAGGAGCACTCAGTGCCCTTAACTTCTGAGCCGTCTCTCCAGTCTTCAAAGTGGATTTGTAAAGGAGCGTTGTTAGCAGATAGGGTGGGAGACAGCGGGAAGCTCCTGCTCCTCTCCGGCCTTCCAGAATAATCTGAGGTTCACAACCATATGCATTTATTACCTTGGTCCTTTTCCTTAATTCAAAATTAATGACACATAGCAAGCACGTATACTTCTTTAAAAAGCTTTTTTAGCACAGAAAATAACGGGTTTCATTATGATGCTTTCATATATATATATATATATATTTGCTATATATATATATAGCAAAAGGGGGCGTGTAACAGGGTGAGCATGTGGTGTTCTCCAAACTGGCTGGGCTTCAGGACCAGTTCTGGGTTCCCCTCTCTAGAGTTGGGCTTCTTGGTTTCTAAAATGGGAACATGGAGGACATATTGTCACAGGAGTGCCTCTGAGGACAGGGGACACAAGGCCTCAGGACACGAATCCTCTGACCTTCCGGTTATTTGCCAGTGAACCTCTTACTGGGTGAGTGTCTCAGCAAATGTGACCTGACTTCAACATCATGCTGTTGGTTGGCTGTGTTAGGTCTCCTCATCTGCTTTCTTCCACTCAGTCTGACACCTATCCATACACATTTGCTTCCACATGGAGATTCACAGCGATTTCTCAATCCAGGTCACAGGAAGCATGACATACTGAAACAATTTTAGATTAAGACACTGTGTGACCTTTGGCAAATGACATCACCTCTCTGAACTTTATCTGTGCAGGATGCCTGATTGCATCTGCTGCATCGCAGAGTTGTTCTGAGAATTAAGAGAGGCAATGTGTGCAAAGAGATCCAGCCTACAGTCGGCACTCAACAATCACTGGTTCTTCCCTGACTGCTGACTTTCCATTTCTCCTGAAGTACCGGGACCAGAGCAGATTCCACAGAGCAGTGCGTGTGTGCAGTCTCTTCCAAGCGAGCTGTTCTCAGAGTGAGCGTGTTGGTGACGCCTGGGAGAGAGGCCACCCAGATTTCCCCTCGGGCCTGCCGAATGGCTGATGTATCTATTATGGATGCCTCCTATCCCAATAAATATTTCAATGCAAATAAATAAAGGATGCCGCAGGCCTCTCAAACAGCGACTCTGTGAAGCTCACTGCACACATCTAGCCCTGACTTCTGCCAAGGTCAAAGTGTCCCCAGGGAGCCTGTGCTGGCTCCCCTGAGAGATACTATAGGGCAGCCTGGGGGCAGGGATGATTTGTGGCATGGAGAGGTGGACTCTCCCTTTGGGAGTGACCTAGGCCACACTGGGAGCCTGTGGGGTCTGCACTGAAACTCTAGCCACCAGTGACTCCTGAGCACTGTCCAGCAAGGGTGGTGGTTCCTGAAAGCAGTGTCACAGGAGTTAAACAGTAGTGATGGGCAACCACTTACCTCATTAATTCACTCCCTCACTCATTCATAGATTCCAGAAAGAGCCACTGAGCAGGTTCACGCATTCTCCTCACACCAGGAGCTGAAAACCGTCCCCTTTGGCACAGGACAGACAGAACTCTTAGATGGCCCTAGCTGTGGCCTGGGCGTAGTTTGCCCCCATGGCTTGCATATCCTCAGGAAGATGCTAAGAGTCGGTGTGAACTCTTCAGATGTGGGGCCCAGTAGAGGCCCTTAGGTCGACAGGACACATGCCTTCAGGAGGCCTGGGGGACCTAGACTCTGTCAAACACAGTCCTGCCATGATGTGACAGTCAAGAGACTGGTTACCAGAGCTGAGGTGATGCAGCTGACCCAACCCAAGCTATGAACCCAATAAGCCTCTGTGCTGTATAAAGTTAAGCTCCCTCAAGCATCTCCTTATCATGACAGTAGACCCTCTAAGAGTCCTGCCTTCCTGGTGTATGCATCCTGCAAGATCCCCTCCTGGTGAGCACCGGCAGGCCTGGGGAACAGGACAGGATTTCACTTTGTGATCAGGTTGTGGTATATTATATGGCAAAACTGAAGGAACTTTTCAGTTATAATTAACGTCTTGAATTTTTTGTTTTTAAGTTCAGCAAAAAGGATTATGAGGGGCTTGGGAGCACACTCGTAAGACTTATCATGGGGGCAATGAAGGCTCCCTGCACTCTAGGAAGATCATTGCGATCCCAAGCTAAGGGTGGAGAGAAGGAGAGGAGGAGAAGGAAGGTGGTTGGGCTCTCTAGGTTAAAGGGAGGAAGTTCAGGGGAATGGAGTAGGAGACAGGAGATGGGAAGCCAGAAGTGGGGGGCAGGAGATGGAGGGAAAGAGACGAGGGAGGGGCAGGAAGTTGGGGCAGGAGGTGAGGGGGCAGGAGATGGAGGGAAAGAGATGAGGGGCAGGAAGTAGGGGCAGGAGGTGAGGGGGCAGGAGATGGAGGGAAAGAGACGAGGGGCAGGAAGCAGGGGCAGGGGGCGAGGGGGCAGGAGATAGAGGGAAAGAGATGAGGGGCAGGAAGTAGGGGCAGGGGGTGAGGGGGCAGGAGATGCACACTTTTGCACAGTACTCAGCAGGGTGAATGCATGCCGTATGTGGCAGCCTGGATGGCAGGAAGCCAGTTCAGGATAAGTGCTGGCAGGGGTGAAACTCAGTTTGTGCTGCCCTCTGGGCTGGATGGAGGGAAAGCTGACGAAGGGCAGGCTTAAGGCCTGGAGCACAGAGCGGCATAAGCATAGGCATGTCCAGGCGATATTGGTACCAGCCCTGTGCCAGGTGATCAAGCCATGTGAAGTCCCCCTTCAGCTCCCTAAGAGAACATTATAACGATGGCCACTTTCCCAGAGAGGGAAGCTAAGGCACATAAAGGTTAAGTAACCAGGGGCCCAGCTAGTGCCAAGACCAGAGTTTGAACCCAGGAAGTCTGTCACCAGAGTGTGCTTTGAGCCACCTGCCTGCAGGGAGCTGAGGTAGGAGAAGTTGTAGAATGTCTGGGGGGCCTTCAGGACGGGTGTGGGGGCTTAGGTGAGGGGTCTCAGCACATACTGCATGCTTATACATGTCAAGGGGTCCATGGAAGCCAGGGAGAGGGTGAGGGGCAAGAGGGAGGAAATATCAGGGAAGGGGAGTGGAGGGGAGGGGAGGGGAGAGGACGGGGAAGGGAAGGGGGAAGGGAAGGAGGGGAGGGGAAAAGGGAGAAGAGCAGAGAGAAGATAGAGACACTCCTCACCTCAGAGAGGGGCAGAGAAGGGTTAGCAAGATAAGTCATCACGCTGTAGGGCAAGCAGTGTGGGCAGGCGCTGTGGGAGGACCTAGAGATGGCCACACTCAAGGGTTTGAGTTAACTAAGGCTAGGAAAATATTCTCCCCAGACTCCTAAGTTGGGTGAAGACAGACAGGCAAGCAGATAGACAGATGGGCAGTTAGACAGCTAGACAGGCAGGCATAAGTAGAGATATCCAAGACAGCACAGGGGGCATCAGAAGTAGGAAGCAGAGGGAAGTGTTTGGAGGAAGTGGTGAAGGTCTCTAGGTGGAACACAGCCAGTATTCCTGCTTTGGAGCTCGGTGTGGGCTGAGGCCCTGGGGTGAGATGGTGACCATGTCGTGTGCCTGCTACCCCCATCCAGGCCAGCCTGCAGCTCAGTCCAGTCTCTTGTTCCTTCTCTCTTTGTTGCACTGGGTGAGAAGATGGCCAGTTGCTGACAGACCTTACCAGGAGCCAGGAAGGGCCATGGCTGGTTCCTGGGATTAGTCAGAAACATCTACTCAAGTCTGTGGGACCCAGGGAGGCTGAGAAGCCCTCATACCTGCCCTCTGGTGGCCTATGGTAAGCTAACAGAGTACCATTGGAAAGGGGCCTGGGGTGGATTGTAGGTACCTGCAGAGACCTAGGGCTGTCACTTGTCTCTAAGTCTGGTGGTCTCTGCTGGCCTCACTCTCGAGTGGCCTGCTACACGGCCACGATGCTGGCTCTGCAGGGGACCTGGAACCCCTGAACAGAAGGAGCACCCCCAAGTACCCATTTGGGGCCACGCTCCTGGTTTAAAACTGGGTCTATCCAGCAAGGACCACACAGAGGAGGGATAAGGCAGGCATTTCTTCAAAAGTAAGGAGAGGTGACTTATCACAAAAGAGAGCACCCACAAAGAATAATACTCACAGAAGAGGACACTGCTGAGTCCTCCCAGCAGCCAGCTGAGGTTTTCTGCACATCACTGTATCCCAGTGACTGACCCCTTTAGTCCCTCTTCTGTCCCCTAGAATCCTGTACATTTAGGGACACCACCATTTGGCCACCCCATGGTCTGTGTCTTAGGCCATCTCCTCTCTATCTGTGAGCAGTGGCCTTGCCTCTCTGTGCCTCTCAACGGCTGAGAGGCAGATTGTGTTGAGGCTTCAGGGACTCCCAGGGCAGGGAGTCTGGCTCCCTGGCCAAGGTGTCTGGGAAAGACAAGATAATGTGGATTCAATGTGAAATGTCCTCTGTAGGCTCATGTACTTGAACACTTTGGTCCCCAGTCAGCAGTGCTGTTTGGGAAGGTTGTGGAGGTGGAGCCTTGCTGGAAGGAGCAGGTTGCTAGGGGTGAGCACTGAGGCTTCAGCCTAGACACACTTCTTTTTTAAAAATACTTTTATTGGGGCTGGAGAGATGGCCTAGCGGTTAAGAGCGCCGACCGCTCTTACAGAGGACCCGGGTTCGATCCCCAGCACCCACATGGCGGCTGAGAACCGTCTGAAGCTCCAATTCCAGGAGAACTCCAGTTCCAGGGGAATCCGAGACCCTCTTCTGACCTCCGCGGCATTGCACGACACAGGTGCACACACTTGCATACAGACAGTACATTCATACACATAAAGAAATAAATAAAATTAATTTAAAAAAATAAAAAAATAAAAATACTTTTATTGATGATTTGTGTATTTTATACATTATCTTTCCATCCAATTTAGAGACATTGCACTCTCCCTGACCCCAACCCCACCCCTGTACATGCTTTCTGCCATACCTGGCTTGCATCTTTCTCTCAGTCTTTCCAAAGTTTTTTACTGCAGAGGCTTGTTGTTTGGTGCAGAATTTAACTGTATCAGTCAGTTCTTTGACCCAGTCCTTATGTTGTTGGTGTTCCCTCCCCTTTGTCCTGCTCCAACATATGCCTGTATAACTAGACACGCTTCTGTTCACTCTGCATTTTACTGCAGATGTAACATGACCAGCTGGCCTCATACTCTGGCTATGATGTCTTTCCCACCATGATGGAAAGTAACCCTTTGAACTGTAAACCAGAATAAACCTTTCCTTCCTTAAACTGCCTGTCAAGCATTTTATCACAGAAATGAGAAGGGTAACTAATACAAAAGACCTCCTTTCAAAGGAGAGGGTGGGGATCTTCTGGGGAATCAGAGCATAAGGTATGAAGACAGCCCAGAGGAAAGAGCCTCTCTTTTCTGTCTCAGGCCCCCATTTAGAAAGATGGCTGTGCCATGACCTCAGGATGAGGCTCCTCAGTCTTCATGTGAAATGTCTGTCTACCCAAGTGTCACTCAAGAAGCCCAGTTCACTCTGTGTTTGCAGCCTAGAGAAGACATGTCTTTGTCAGAAGACTACAGGGGTAGATCCTGGACGCAGACAGACCATGAAGGTTAGGGGCAGAAGTCATACGACCCTTATCATTACCTCAGCCATTGTCCACTGGTGCTCCTCATTGTGCATCAATTCACCTATTTATACAGACATTTGCTGAGTCCCCTCCTTAACTATTTGCCATTCATGTCCATTCATCCATCTTGCCATCCATCATCCACCCATCTACCCATCCACCCATCCACCCATCCACCCATCCACCCATCCATCCATCCATCCATCCACCCAGCCACCCATCCACCCATCCATCTATCCATCCATCCATCCATCCATCCATCCATCCACCCATACATCCATCTACCCATCCACCCATCCACCCATCCATCCACCCATCCACCCATCCATCCATCCACCCATCCACCCATCCACCCATCCACCCATCCATCCATCCATCCAC